>PYAF01002102.1:510081-562478 GCA_007407185.1 Glycine tomentella
GAGATACATGTATCGCGAATAATCATCTATAAAAGAGATGAAGTATTTCTGACCATATGTGTCCATGTCTGGACAACAAATATCTGTATGTATGATTTCTAATAGTTCGGTACTCCTCTTGGCACCTTTCTTTGACTTGTTAGTCTGCTTTCCCTTTATGCAGTTTACACAAGTCTCAAAATCAGTAAAATCTAGAGTATTAAGTACTCCATCATGTACCAATCTCTGAATTCTTTGAATGAAGATATGTCCCAAGCTCTGATACCAAATGTAAGTCATAAATACTAATACGGAATATAATAGGCTTATAAATACCTCCCGCCATTGCTCCGAGCTTGTATTGTTGATTCTGAGTCTTCCAAACTTTTGCTCTCACGCATTGATGGTGTATAGCTATGTATGGAGAGTAAGTATTGGGGACCCAAAAGGAGGAAAGCACACTGCTATATATAATGAATCCTTGCCATCAAAGGATTCTGTTGTGCCCCTATAAAATCTCCACAAATCTGAACCAACGTTTTAGTTTGTTTTGCCAAAGTGAACGTTGCTATAATATTGGGATAGTTTGTTAGTGGGTAGTTTCAAAACTGAACGTGGACCACACTTAAGATAAAACCAACATTTGAAGCTTCCAAAAACTGCATTTACACTTTTCAATGGAGTAAATGGAGAAGTAAAAAGTGTTGTCATTGAGTATAACGTCAATTTATATTGGGAAAAATTGTTTTCTAAACACAATATTAAGAGTTTTGATATATTTATTTTGTTGGGTCAGTAGTTGAATTAGTTTGAGTACATTAAGAGAGAGAAAGAGGAAAACAGGATTTTTCAACAATAGACCAATAGTACCAAATTCCTTAAATTTCAGAAGGTACCACAGAATTTCTTATTTAATAATAGGAAAAAATGGTTAAAAAGGATGAAATTGAATGATACGTGGCCAAGTTAGGGATTAAGCAGGACTTTTATAAATTCAAATGCTAAAGTGATTCGTATTTATAAATTCAAATACTAAAGTGATTCGTATTTATAAATTCAACCGTCTTAGAAGGGTATTCATGTGTAGCTTCTGAAAAAAACTAAACCAAATAATAAATATGTAATAAATTGATGGTGAAAAATAACTCCTTTTGTGACAGTGCCAGTTCAATAAACCCTCTACAGAATTAAGAGGTTGGATTTTGCAAAACAGTTCAATGATGGTTGGATAGTCTCATACCACATCCCTTTTTATTTTTATCCTAATCTGTTTGGAGAGAAAAGGGAAAAATACTTCAAATAATAAGGACTCTCGATCTTTTCCTAGACTTCTTGTCAATGACAAAATCATAAGTGGAGGAATTTCCTGCCACACAATGCAAAAGGGGCTTTAAATACTGTCTTAATCGAGTTTAGTGGACCTTTTGAAATAACAGGGTAACTAATTATGGTAACAACAACATATATAACATGATGAAATTTGATTTGCTCCATGAGTATGGGCAATAAGGTACTGTTTCTGAAAATAACGTGAATGGATTTTCATGCGCCTCATGAACAATAAAGTCACATATACGGACACTAGTTAATAATTGAACCCTCTTATGCGGTTCTCAGGTTTTTTCACAAGTCTCCGAACATGTTTGAGAATCTATTTACAAATTTATGTTTAAAGCAAAAATAATTTTATCAACTAATCAATTTTTTTTTATTTTTGCATTTATTTTATTTTCATCTATTAGATTTATATTAAAATACATGTTACGACATTTTTAACTGAACTTAATATGCACTCCATGAAGTATATATAGTGTCCTTAACTTTCTCCACACTGCCTAATTTCTTTTTCCATGGCTAACTTTTTATGCAAAGATACATGAACTATAACAAGGAAATGTCCCTTCCAATAGTAATAATCCTTGTAGAGAGGCAATATATGCCAAGAGAATAAGATAAGGTCACAAGGAAACTGTCATGTTGATAAATAAATAATACAACGGCTGAGAAATGTCTCTCTCTCAACACCCTATAATTGACTCTTCATTGTTTTTATTCTTACTATATGCTACCATCATTGGCTAATTGAAAATTCATATATTTTGTTTCTTACATAGACAGGTTCAACGTATGTATTTGGATAACGTCGAGAATTTTATGGTTTTTTCTTACCAGACATTATTTCAGAAAAAAAGTTAATATAGTGACAAACCAAAAGGAAAATGCTATGAAAATATTAAGTTTCTCTTACATGAGATAACATTTTTCTCTCCGTAATTTTACTTCTCTTCTAATTATAGCTATCTTTTGTTGATTATTGAATAAGAATTTAGTTTTGTGATTTTTCACGAAATGACATTGGGACCAAACAGCATTTGGTGAAACTAAATATACTCACGAAGTGTTTGGATAACACACAAAATTAATTAGTTTTATTCTACAAAACCATGATGAAATCACAAAAAAGTAGAAACAATTATTTGTTTGTTTACCTCACCATGAAAAAATAATCTACTTGTGATTATTAGAGCTAGCTGAACTAGGATCCAGTTTAATCATTAAGTTTTGCTTTTTCCAAAAACTAAAGCAAGAACCTTTTTCAGAATCAAACGTTATAGCCATCATTGGCATAAATCTTGATGTTCCATCACTACAGTAAGTTATGGTAAGCTTTGCTATTCAATCCCCTCAATAATGAATTGAACCCTTTTGGATATCATTTTACATTGATCTTTATTTTGGACATACTTCAAGCTTCTGCAACTGAAGAATCAGAACTTCAAGGTAAGGGAAAATCAAATGAATGCCTGATAACCAAAACTACAAGGGCTAATTCTTTATTACAAAATCTTTTACATAATTAGACAAAATTCAGCAGAATCTAACATAACTTATTCTTCTGAAGCTAGCTCCTCACAGACCCAACTTATTATGCAATAAACAAATTTCCTATCCGTCAAGAGAGTCTAACTTAGCTGATTGAACAAGGTGTGCGAGTTATTGTAAACTCTCTTACATCGTTTTTTATTCTCATGAATTAAAAAAACTATACAAATATCCTATCCTAAAACACGAAAGAGCTAAGCACAGTTTCTATTCTGACAAATATGATTAAAAATTTAAAAGTAAACCAGAAAAGAAGTTGAATCTGAAGAAGAGGTTGTGGAAGAAGCAAAACGAAGGTTCCTCCTTAGACCACCAAAACTTATGCCGTGGCGCGGAAGGAGGCGTTCTGTGACCCTTGTGAGCACTGCTGTGTACTCTCCTAATATCTCTGTGATAACCACCACCATTATCATCTTTCTTTGCTTCTTTTTTCTGCTTGATATCTCAGAACTTCTTAGAGAGAAGAATCCTTAAGGGTGAGAGTGAGAGAGGGTCCTATAAGTAAGGCTTTCTTTTATGGATTTTGAATTGTGGGGTTGAAAAGTCATGCCACAGACACACACATAAGGTTAGGCAAAAATGATTAGAATTCTGGCACTTTCTGGTGTGTCATGTGTGTGTGTGTTGTGTGTGTATATATATATACACACACACAACAGTGAATTGGGCACATAATAATTAGCATATTTTACGTGGTAATTACCACTATGATTAAATAATAAGATAGATACAATAATTTGCCCATATATGTTGAGGCTTTGGAAAGACACGGTTTTCACATTCACATACTATTTATGTTTATTAGGGTGGTTACGCGTAAAATGGTAATCATCGTCATGAAAATACACACACACACACATATATATATATATATATATATATATATATATACCGAATTTATTTGAATCACGTTTTTGTGTTGGCCATGGGGTGTCTCATCATAGCTTTTTAAGAGCTGATCTGGTCTGATTATATTGGGAAAACATCGGAGAACATGGAGTAACTTGCAAGTTTTGAGCACGAAGTTAGGTAGATGCATGCATTGGATTATCAGGCGGGGGAACTTTGGATAACTTCTTTTGGAAAAGATATGATCAGCTCATGTTTTATCCTACACATGGGTTTGGCAGAGCTGAATTTTGAGAGCTTCAATCCGAGATAATTGACACTGATAGCATGTTTGGATTTACCTTAGATGATCTAGAATCAACAAGTTCGAATAGTTTTTTTTCTTTTTATACAGAGTTTTATATTGAATTTTACTCTTAATTTACTTCTAGAATAAAAACATTCGGGGTGTGTTTAGAAAAATGTTGGGTTCAGCGTAACCCACATTTTTTCTAATCGAGCAATATAGTTACTTCTATGTTTGCCACTTTGGAATGCGTGAAATCAATGTTTAAAGTCTTGCAAATGATAAACCAAACACACACTCAAATATATATCTCTTCACTTTAATATCAATTTAACTGAAATACAAAAGTAATTTTGCAAATGCTCGTTCCAACATTCATTGAAATTCATGGGCCTAAAATATTGCTGCTGCTGATAAGAATGGAATGTGATCATGATAATAATATAGTTGAATGACCAAAAGTAAAGGATGGGCATAGTTGTCTAGCAAATAATGTTGCCAAAGGGATGAATAGTATAATAGATCCATAGATCTCTATAAATTGGCCCACTACAACATAGGACAATGGTAGTATTAGGCTATTAGTTAATGTAGTGTAACAAAATGTACCTTCAAGAGAACCTAGCTTACCTCAAACAGGAAGAATCCAAATGTAGCATAACGAGTGAGTGTTCTTTTAGCATAGACTAGCTAGCTGTAATTTGTAGATGCCAAGATATGACGTTGTGATATCAGATTCAATAAAAGAAAGCAAAATCTCAGTACATGTAAAAAGAAACAGTGCAAGGACATAGAGGGTCCATCCAAATGCTAGGACAATAATATCTACAATACAAATGAGATCATATTGGAACATTTCCATTTCAAAATTTACACTCATTCATTTTTGGAGCCATTTCTTAATTATATATTCCTCTCTTGCACTGATCATTTGTGCTTTATATAGCTAGAAAGAATATGATCTAGTGAAGACCTTCTTCCATGCTTTCAAACTCAGAGATCGAACCTTGGTTAAAGCTAAAGAGGGCTTAAAATCCTTGTGAGGAAAGGGGGGTGGTGGTGAAGATGAGGTTGGCTGTGATTTATCTAATACAACATTGTCTTCTTGGTTCCAAAACCGAGCCTCTTTTCTCTTGCTTCTCACGGTTTCTAGCACATCATATTTGTTGCAAATTCCCCACACTGTCACCTTTTGTTTATAGTAATCCACATTTACCGAGTATATGCCTGTAATCAATAATCAATAATAAGTTCCCACATACCAATATATGAAATAATTAATATCCTACTACTACAACACATCTTTTTACTAATCTCCATATTAAAACAAAATAAAGAAAGGATTCAATATGTTTGTTGCTTTCAGGTATTGAATATATTTCAACTTTTTCATTTAATAGTACTTTTTATTTATTTTATAAATTGCAAGTACTATTAAAAAACACAAGAAAATTGAATAGCTGGGAGAATTTTTTAAAGATAGGGAAGTTGATTATTTATGTACACTGATGGTGTCACCGAAAGTGATATGGACCCAATGTTTGAGGTTTAAATTCGATGTCCAGCTCTTTAAAAGGGATGGTGAACAAGCACCATTTCTTTTTGACTCAAGAAATTGCCGAGTTAGAGAACAAATGGAAAGAATAACAAGTTTGTGTTTCTTATGATCCAAGGAGCAATTTGATAAAAGATTACTTGAAGACCTCCTTGATAATTACCGTTAGATTAAAGATTCTAATGTTATTTGTTTAGTCAAAATATTTTTCTCGCATTTTCACTAGAAATTTAATTTAGTGAAGCCAACAGATTGTCATTCGGTCATAGTCCACACAGCCCATTAGTTGAAAATGCGTGTTATGCGGACCCAAAAGGACCCAAAAATCAAAGTTGTGAACTTTCAAAACCCACCCCAAGTTTGACCACATGTGACACACTTTGCAACATGTCAATCATAACTCACATAACAACCAAGCCAACAATTCTTAATCAGAATATAAACTTAAAAGAATGTAAACAGTATATGTATCTATAATTATATGGTCATCTAATTACAATTATGATAAATTTATTAATTTTTAAAATAATTGTCTTATAAATCATATTAATGGTGATTTTTTTATTAATTGATAGTGTAAAAATTACACTTGAAAAGGACATTGTGTGCTTATCTATCAAGAGTAAATTGAGAACAAAATGCTAGAAAGTTCAGACTTTGGGATAGATAAAAAAAAATAAAAAAATCCTTCCTAACAATGATGGCTGTATATATTTCAAATTAGCCACATAAGACTTGAAAACTAGCACAAAAACGGTTATTGATTTACCTTTAAGATTGGATAAGGTTTTCTTTATTTTCTTCTCGCATCCATAAGAGTACAATGGAACCATCATTTCAACATACTGTGCCTCCACAATAGTCTTGTATGCTGGGACAATTTGCATGTTGGCCATCCTGACTTTGCTTCAACTCACACCATCCAATTTCAAATCAATATGGTTTCTTGCTTCTTGTTATGGATGTGTGCCCAAGCCTTATATAAAGTCTTTGTTCAGGATATGGATCATGGCCGGTTAAGCTCAAAATAATCCATGTAGATTCTATTTCAAAAGAAGCTTTAGTTTCATTCAGTAGTCTTTTTCTTTTCTTTTACTACATTTCTTTTCTTTTTTTTCTTTATGAGATGAGATGTTGTTGCTATCAACTGCTGCATCGTTATATATTTATAATTAAGAGGGTTAATTAATTAGGCTTTGAAGGATAATGCCTTTGATTAATGAAATTGAAATCATGATTTGAATGGGGTATGGGTGGTGTGACATGGATGAGTGCAAAGCTGTGTCAGCAACTCTGGCGTTGGTTAATCAAAATTCAAAAGTAGATGCATTGCATTCTCCTTTTGTCATTGGAAATTGAGAAATCTTGGAGTTTGGCTCGCACGTGGGATGTTTTCCTTACCAAACAAGAGAGCAATTGAATTCGAATGATTCTAAGTTAGTATTTAATTTTAGACTATTCTTTTGAGTTTTTTTTTAGTTAGAAATTAGAATTTACTTAAAAATTTAAAATGTAATTTTTTTTTACACTATTCAATCATTGATTCACATACATATTAATATCATAAGTAAATAGTCTATGCATGATAGATAGTGTAAGATATTTTATACTATTTTTTTAATCACAAACAAATTGTTATATAAAATAACTTTATTGATTTTTATAATAGTTTTTTTAATGAATAATAGTCGTTTTGAAAATTACATATCATAATTTTTTTATTTATTAATAGTATAGTTATTTTATAATTGCATAAAAATTAGACTCTAAGATTTTAAGTTTTTATAATAATTATTTTAAAATCATATTTAAGATAATTTAACTATCCTGTTAAACTTTGATATTGACATTGTATCAAAAATATATAAAAAAAATTATTAAATGAAAATTATTAAATAATTTATATTTTTTAAATAATACTATTGTTCAAAAATAATACTAGTACTACTCAAGAGTTTCGAGTGCCAATTAGAGACTCGTAACCCTGTTTTGAAGGCTGTGATCATTGCTCCTTCTCAGAGTTTTAATTATGCAGAAAGGACACTTTACGCACTAATAATCGATCTTAATTAATTCCATGCACATGCAATTGTCGTTTCATTTGTGATGAAACACATAAACAAACATAAACCAAAGGAACACCTTTGTTGCAAACATAATAAAGCACTGCATATGCTTGTCTTCATTTTAAATCATAGTATTAGTTCGCTAAATACTTTTTATTATATTAATTTATGGAGTTAGATCACTTACATAAAATTCAGGGACTGCTTTTATTATAACCATCACAAGTTTGGATGTAAAGTTCAAATGTTTTTTAATGTTATATAATTAGTCCTATTAGACAAATTATAGTACTCACTTTTTTTTATATTAGATATGATAAGCTTAATCGAAAGTCATAGACTCCTTAACTCAAAATTTCAAACATAGCTGCAAATTGTCTTCTGTTTGGTTGGAGGATATATATGAACTCTGATCAGCTCACAACAAAAGTGTATACTACCTTAGACCAATTGAGAGTAAGTGTTAATATGTCATCTAGAATCACATATTTTTTTTCTTAATTTCTATTAATTTTTCAGAATGATTTAAATATCTTTTTGATCATTATAATTTAATATTTTATTTTATTCTTCATTCTTATAAAATTATTATGTTTATTTTTAGTCCTTAAAACACTTTATAACACTTTGAACAATAAATAAATAAAAATCTTATTTGCAAGACTTTTTTTTTTGCAAAAACAATAATATAAAATCTCTAAATTATAAGGAGTAATAAGGTATTTAAGAATAAGTCAATTTAGGAATTGAACTTTTGTTTTTAGGACATCCTTAAGAATTAAACATCTCAACTTCATTTGTAAAAATATTAAAAGACAAATCAATAAACATTTATAATACGTGCATAATAAGCCATATATATGGCCTATTTTTTTCTTGTTCTAAATGACAGTATTTTATGAAAATTAATGGCCTTAATAGGTTCGAATTGAAACAAAATTAATTTTTAAATGGTAGGGACAAAAAAATTTTTTTATACATATAAAAAAACAAAATTAGTTTGTTCCTTACGAATTAAAGACCTCATTTTTGATATAAATAAACAAAAAACACAAAAAATACTAATGATAAATGAAAATTCTATAATGTACTCCTATATGAACATAAAAATGACATATATGACCTATTTCTTTTTTCTAATTGATAAAAAAATATGTTTTTTTTAACATCCTTAATTGGTTCAAAACAAAGTTAAGGTCCTTCCGTAACACTGTTTTCCCCAATAATGTGCGATAATTTTAAGATTTGAGTTATTTAGGCGTTATTTTGTGCATATTATCTTGTTAAATTCATGTTCTTACGAGTTTTACACGGTGTGGGTGTTTTTTCCATACTTCTTATCTAAACTCTCTACATTATTCTTAAGATATTAAGATTTATTTAAGAAATTATTTATTTTAATATTTTTTTATATGTATGAACAATCAAATTTTTTATTATATAAATGAAAAATAAGATTATCCGTCAATTATACAATACTATATTATCACATCATATCATATTGGCAGTCCTAGTTAGTTAAGATTTTTTTTATATGAAAAATAAATTAAAGATCCTTCCATAACACTTTTTTCGATATATAATGTGCAATAATTTTAAGATTTGAGTTATTTAGGTTTGTTCATATTTTCTTGTTAAATTCATGTGTATTGGAAGTTTAAATTTCAGTAAAATAAGACTCCATCTAGTTCCTTAGCATAGAATCCCTTTGAACTAATCTCCATGTGCACAATTTTGCAGCTGCATGAGATTCCATCGGGGCAAAATTTAATAATTAATTTTAACTGAAATTAATCCGAGCATAAACACATGATTCCTCATTAAATTTATACATGCATCATTCTTAGCAAGTCTTACTTGGGAGAAAGCATTAAAAACAACAAAAACTACTCTAAAACAGAGAACTGTATTAATTCAAAAGATCCATAAAGATGAATTATTTCACAAAGTCTATCTATGATATTAATTTATCCATTTTGTACAGTACAATTAGGATATAAATTTGGTCCAACCACCAAGTGGTGAAGAATGAAAATGATGAGAAGGAGAATTTTTATATTAATTAAAAATAAGAGAAAAAACAATGCATTAAAAATGTAAAATAATTTTCCACAATTATCTAATCATAACTTATTATTATGGTAAGCGTTGGATTCAAATTTACACTGAATTTTATCTATAATTTGATTTTACAGTAAAAGCATAAATTATATAATTTCAAAATTAATTTTAATCAAAACAATTTTATAAAATTAATTTTTCAACTCTTATTCAAACATAACTTAAAGTTACTTTATCTAAAAATGAATTTTAAACTTTACTCTAACATGAAATAAAATATATAAAAATATATTTAAAATTAATTATAGATTCAAAATCAATTCTTTAATGTGAAATCAAACACACATTTTCACCCAGCCCCTACGCTTACCAAGAATCTTGAATCACACGACTATCTAGACAAATAGAAACGGGATGACGTACAATATCACAAAATATTTATCCAGGTGGATAAATATGAGTACGAATATTTTCAGACAAATCAATAATTACCGTAAGACCTACTAAAACACGTATGGATTAAGGAAAAGGATCCCAAAATATTGGATAGCTATCCTTAAACCTGAGAAAATACTTTATGAAATGGGTGGAGTATTGTAAAATAAAGTAAGAGCTAACAAAATGTCAAAGTATCCCATTATAGTCAAAATCAATTTTATAAAATTAATTTTAATTTAAATAACTTTAAGTGTATATTTAGATGAAAGTTGACAAAATTAATTTTAAACTTTATTCTAACATAAAATCAAATATATAAAAATATATTTAAAATTAATTCTAGAATCAAAATCAATTTTTTAATATAAAATCAAATACACACTTGCCCACAAAGTGTCAAAGTATCCCAATACGGTCAATATAAGAAGCTAGTAAGTTTTATATACTGTAGCTGACAAGAAAATTTAGAGTCTTGTGCATTGCTTTAAAATCTCTTTCCAAATCATCGCACCACCGCCTCTTTTTATTTTAACTAACGTCCAAATGGAAAACGGATAAAATATGTTTTTATTTTTTCAAAATATTTTGAAATGATTTTTAATTTTTTTATAAAATTTATACACTTTTAATCTTTACATTTTAACAAGAGTACATATTTTTAGTCTATAATAAATATTGAAAAATTACACCGCTTTTAATAAATATAAAAAGTAATGTATATAATTTATTTTATAGAAACTATAACAATTACTTTAGCCTTTAATAATTTAATAAGGTTTAGAGTCAATATAAACCTGCAGTTCCGTGAAAATAGGTATGAATCATTTCTGTTCTTGATGTGTTTATGTTCTTCGGCAACCCGCTTTCTTATCAATGTTTTCCACCTTTAAGAATCCAAGGAATTGAAGGTAGTTAATAATATATTAGTGACAAAATAGCATATGGGACATAAGACACAAATCACAAGCATATTGGTGGTACTTACAAATAGCATATACATGGTCCCAATGACTAATGAGTATCCGTTAATCTCACCATGTGGATTGTTTTATTAGAGAAATTATGAGGTGCTTATTAAATATGATGTAAATTAATTAAGTTACTAACAAACATAAATCTCATTAATCACTTGATTTTTATAAATTGTGCCAAACAACTATTTTATGTTTGAATGATGACAATATGTCTATTATTTGTGTTGGCTCAGTCTACGACAAATTAAGTTTATACAAGCATCTTTCCTTACACTTCAATAATATGTGTTACATCAACTACATTATTATTGAAAATATAACTGCAGTGTAGGCATGACAACTTCACCCGCATCCGTGGGCATCCGTCCGAACCCGCCCTGATGTCAACGGGGAAAAACCGAGTTGACCGGTTTCAGGTTCGGGTTCGGTTTTTCCCCGCCTGTTGAATTCGGGGGCGGGGGCGGTTTTGGTAATGCTGATAACCGCCCCGTCCCCGCCCCCACCCTCGCCCCCGCCCCCGCCCCTGCCCCGCCATGTTATATTTAATTATTTACAAAAATATCTTTATATATGTGGAATACCTTGGGATAAAAGCTTAATTTTATTCAAGAATTAGGAGTATAACTAATTTTATTTTCCAGCAATAAACATCTAATGTTGAAATTTTATTGTAATTACATACATTTGAGACTTAGCGCAATCAAATTTTATGTTATAGTTGTTGTTTAAAATTAATTTTTTAATAGCAATTTTTTAATATTCGGGGGCGGGGCGGGGCGGGGAAAACCGACCCCCGTCGGGGGCGGGGACGGGGGCAACTTTTTTAGCCCCACCAGTTTTCGGGGGCGGGGACGGAGGCGGTTTTTAGGGGCGGGGGCGGAGGTGGTATAAGTAAAAATCGCCCCCGACCCGCCCCGTTGTCATGCCTACTGCAGTGAAAGACAATATATAGTCTGCATAACCGCAGTGGTACTATTTAATAGTAATAGTATTGAACATAATAATTATCTTCCTCAACAGAGCACATGGAGAATTTCTGTGCCTCGTTAGGCTTCAGTAGTTGGAGAAATTATTAGTTAGATATATGATTTATCAAATTATTTCTAAATTATTATTTGACAAATGTGCAAATTTTTAAATAATATATACATTTCTCCATCATAATTGACATGAAATCTTGTCTATCATATATAACAATTTTGAGTGTTTATGATATATTGTATCTAAATAAGATGTCTTTTTAACCTTTCCCGTGAATAACATTTAAGAGAAACCAAAAGTAAATAAATTTTATAACATATAATTAAAATATAAAGTATTATATTACAGTTTTTTAATAAAAGTAAGAGTTTATACTAATTTTAAAATAAAAAATTAAAATGAGAGGGACTCAAATCTGAAATTAAAATTACGCTTGTCACTTCTTAAATTCCTATTGCACATATGCATGTCTAGTTTCTGTCAACGAACTATAAATATTTTTATGTTTAATATATAGTAGTATTATTTACAAAAATGTAAATACGGTTTAAATAAGTTAAAAAATATATTTCAATTAAATACTTAATTAAGAAAAAATAATATTAATATTAATTATATTAATATTGAAATGTTCACTTGTGTCATGAACATAAACTATATTGATAATTTAGTTATTTATTTTTTAGTGAAAAATTGTTAAAATAATATGTCATTTGATATATATATATATATATATATATATATATATATGACAAAATACTCACATTTTAAAATTAATATAAAAATATAAAACAATGTTAAATAATTAATTTTTATAATATTTATATTTATATTTAAAATATTTTTTATATTAATTTCAAAATGTTAGTATTTTTTTCGTCTAACAATAATGTACACATATCATATAAAATATATCGTTTTAGAATTATGTAAAATCAATAAAAATTAAATGACTAAATTATTAAGATGGTTTTATGCTTAATATTGTATATTTAAATTAATATAATTTTTTCCTTAATTAATCACTCGATTGAAATATATTTAGATATTTTAATTGTTTTAAAAATCACTTAAAAGTATTACAAATAGTATTAT
The DNA here is from genome assembly GCA_007407185.1 of Glycine tomentella. NCBI lineage: Eukaryota > Viridiplantae > Streptophyta > Magnoliopsida > Fabales > Fabaceae > Glycine > Glycine tomentella. The sequence goes on from PYAF01002102.1 coordinate 523,249, forward strand.
AATTATTTTTAATAATTAAATTTTTTTCTATAAAAATAATAAATAGACTTGTTGACGTTGATACTAGAAAGTTCTTTTAACTTTTAAGAACTCTTTATATAATATTTATTATGTTTATACCAAATGGAATTTGGTAGTGTAATAATTTATACCAAATGCTTGAAAATTATAAGGCGACAAAGAATACGTAATCTAAAAAATATAGGTAGTGCAATAATTTATTAAAACTAAAAAATTAAGTAATTTTTACTTTATATTTTATAAGTCACATTATTTAATTAATTTCGATAATTTTCGACTAATAATAAATATTAAGTAATGTGTTAAATATGCAACAAGTTTGGTAAGGGAATTGGAGATGTTATCATGAGATAAAAAGATTTTCTTTCTAAACAAATTCGATTTGCATATGGAATTTACAGTACATGTTATTATTACTTATAAAATGTTTTTAAGCCCCTCAACTATCTTGAAGTATTATATGGACCCCAGGGTCTCATTTTGTACTTCATATGATTCCTCGTCCAATAAGTTTTTGAAGTCATTGGATTAATTTTCTAGTCGCTTCGAAAATCTCTTCCCTTCTTCTATTCCGTTATGAGTTTAGCCAATTAAAAAGAAGTGGGGGCTCTTAAATAAATAGGCAGGTAACTTTTCCCCTTATTAGAAGGTTTTGTCTGCTGTTCCATGCATGTCATCCAATCCCACTGTCATAATCATAAGTCAATCACCAATCTATAAAATTGATTAACAAATTACATAACCAAACAGAGAAGAAAAAACAAGAAAGAAAAAACTCGAAGATACTCATATATTTATACAATGATGATGTATTACTATTTATAATAATAATATATCGTACATACATAAAAAAGACAGAACGATATATCATCAATCTAACTTCTTATCATATGATTCGATGCCATTTCATTTGACACCTTCTCCCAATCCACCAACCCAACTCAATAAAAAAATTTCCCATATTGGTGGTACTTACAAACAACTTCGAAACTTTTTTCTCATTCCTATGATGATCGTTCATGTAATGCAGCATGCATTAGGATTTTCATCACTGAAGAGTTGTGGAGGTGGTATTCTTTCAATGACAGAGAGTGGAGGGTACTGATAATAGTACATCATCCTCTTTATGCCTTCATCATCAATGTTATTATAAGGCACCACCACCACATTATTCTCTTCTTTTTTGGCTTCTTCTTTGCTTTCGTCACCACCCTTTTCTTCTTTGTTCTCACCACCACCATCTTCACCACCCTCTTCTTTCTTTGCTTCCTCTGGTGGCTTCTCCTCTTCAGGTTTAGTCTCTTCTTCTGCAGGTTTCTCTTCTTTCTTTTCTGGTTCTGGTTCTGGTTCTGGCTGAGGAACTATCTTGGCTTGCTTTTTGGTGCGTCTATATACATAATCTACTAGTTTGTTTGCATCCATGGTTCCTGTCACAAGAACCTTCCCTGTGCTAAACTCTGTCATTGCTGTTTGAACTCCTACATTCAACACAGGTTTTCACATTAATTTCATATGAATATGAAATTACCTGAATTTTTTCCTCTCCCATTCTTAATTAATAGAATATAACATAGTCCTCTTAGAAAAAAAATAAATAAAGAAACACAAGCAAAGGAAAATATAACTAGACCAAATAATATTATGTTGACAGAGTATAAATAGTTTTTTACTTTATCATTTAATTAGAAAATAATCATATAGATCACCATATTATAAGTTAAGTCATATAAATAATTATTTATTTTTGATTGGTTGACGGTATTTTTTTTAAAACTAATAATATGTATGCCTGTTAAACTCATATAACTAATGACTAATGAGACCTGTAACCATTTGTAGTGATCCTTCTTTTGTGCTTTTCTTTTCTTGTATCATTCCCACTTTAACATGATCATATCCTCTACAAGAAAGGATTCAATACACTACTGCACTATTTTATCCTCTACGTTTAATTAGCTCAAAGACAAAAGGATGAGGCTAAGTGGACAATTTGATTTTGAAGGCATGATATGCACAAGGCCATCAAGAAAGAATGAAAAATAAATTTTGTTAGGTGTGAATGGTTAAAGTTATTTCTTTTCTAATTTGATTTGTGTAAGAGTTAAAAGTTATCACTCTAATTAACAAATTTTGGGATGTTTTTGTTTCCTGTAAAAACCAAGTTACGTATTCTCTTTTTGCAGAATGGTCATTCTGAATGGAAAAAAAGAAACACAAAAAGCAATAGCCTAAAATTTGTGGTGCTATCTCATGCAGGACATGGACCATGGGGCCCATGTATAACATCATCACTGACCAATTTTCACAAAAGAATGCCACGTTAGATGGGGTCCAGCATCAAGTGATGCTGATTTGGCAATCTGATGGATACAATACTCAAGCATGAATATACCCAAATTCAGGAGTGATGATTCATCCTTTATGGGACCCCTTTGTAATACTTTGTTGAAAAATGACTCATGAAGTTGATTTGTCGCATTCACAAAACTCTATCTGGCACTACAAAATTTATTCATTAAGAAAGTATAGCTTTGTACTTCTTTCCCTTTCTTTTTTCACCTGTCCTTTCTCCATTACAACTGACAATGAAGCCATGATCATATTGAAAATTTGAAATCAATAGAGAAAAATGGTACCTCTCATTTGTAGTATCTTCCTCTTGAGTTGCTCAGCACAGGCCTCACAGTGCATGTTTACATTAAGTTCCACAGTAACTGGTCCACTAACCTGGATCACCAACAATTCTTTTTTATTAATTAACTTTTTACATACAATGTGTTTAGAAACTTGTTAAGATGGAAGAATCACATTTGAGATGTGAAAGCTATAATTCTGAAAATCACATCTGAAATGTGAAACCAAATATGTTATAAATAGCTTTTATTTGTTAATTTGGTCTCAACTAGAAATTAAAGAGGAACATTACTGTGATACCTGAGAATTGACAACTTCTGGTATAGGTTCTCCTTCTGCTTCAGGCAATGGAGATATAACACTTGCTCTTCTCTTTGTTTTCTTTGTGATTGTGTTGCAGATTGCTTGAGGCTCCACTATACCCTTTATGGTTACTTCATTTTTAGCCATGTCAATTACCACTCCTTCAACTCCTGTTAGAAGATAAATACAAAACAAAATAATGACTACACATGAATGACATTTGGTAGCAAAAGGAAAGAGACCGTGTAGTAATAAATTTGAACCTCTCATTTTCATAATGTATCTCTCAATTTTCTTGGCACATCCCACACAATGCAAGTCCACAAACAGCACACATGGGGAAGGTGGTTTAGGCTCTTCCTTCTTCTCTTCTTCTGTCTTTTCTTCTGGTTTTTCCTGCTTCTTTTCCTCTGCCGGCTTTTCCTCTGCCTTCTCTTCTTTCTTCTCCTCAGGCTTGGCTTCAGCCACTGGTTGTACTTGTTCCTAAAAAATATAAAAGAAGAAACACACCTAATAAGAACTAGAACCAATGTATACCAAGTTATAACACTCTCGGCGAGAAAAACAAAAAATATCACAAGGAAATTAATCACAATGCCAACAGAAATGTTATATCACCTGTTTTGCTTCCTCACCCATTTCTCCTATGAATGGAGACTGATGAAAGGTCAAATTGTTATACTGAATTTGGAAAAAAGTTCTTGGACATGCAAAAGATGGAGAGGGTTTAACAAGTGTTGAGAAATCAGTGATGTTATAAGGAGGGAAGGAGAAGGGGTATATGATAGGTGACTGAGGGGTGATATGCATATATAAAGTTAAACCGACTGATTCCTTATCACATGCAGTGCCACTAACTGCAAAAGGGAACCTCTTAGTTTAATATTTCTTTTTCAGAATTCTTTTCAATCTTCAAGATTGTGAAGGTAGAAGGGGTGAATCAGTGGAGCAGGCTCAGCAGATTTATAGGGTGGGAGGAGGAATTAATAGTTAGGCCAAGTTGGGAAGAGGGAGAAAGAAAAAGAAAATAGAAAGAGCGGAGATGGAGAAGTCACAGTACAGTAATTTGTATTTTTTAATTAAGTGTTTTAGTGTTTGAATTTTAACTAATTTTTTTAGTATAAAATAACTCATATTAAAAAAATATTCATTTTATATCCATTCATGATTCTCAACAAATTAGTTATTATTTTTATTGAAAATTATTTCATATCAATATTATTACCAATAAAAAAAAGAAAGAGAGAGAGAAAAAAGGTAGCTTTGAAAAATAAAAAATTATAATACTTCCATTATCCACCAACTGGTGTAGATTTTTCATGGTGGTGAAGTGTCATTCTGTCAGACATGCATGGCATATGTGTAAGTGTAGGACCTCATCAGGACAACCTGGAGACCTACATAGGTGTGGATCTATATTGTCAGCACATATTCTAAAATCTAATAAACTTACTCTTGGCCTTTTCCTATGTACTGTAATTACAAAATTACTATATAATAGCAGATTACAATGCACCACCTAGGCTAAAATAGTTAACTATGTGGGAGTAAGATTCTTTCTGTCTATTTGCATAATAAAATTCTTAATACTGTTTGTTAGATTACTCTTAAGTTGGAAAGTTAGTACAGATTATATGCTGCAGTTAATAGGTATTTAGAATCAGTCCAAGAAGTGAATTAACTTGTTTATTTTAGAGAGTACGTTCTAGTAATTGAATATTATTGAGAATCTTTATATGATAATAACATAAACTGCAGCCATTTTAAACTATGGGGTCATTGTCTATCTCAGAAAAAATAAAATAAAATTTGTTACCTTTTGTTGCTGAGTAATCATTCTCCCCCCATTATGCATCACGCTAGCATGTTTAAAGCTTGCTTATGATTTCAAATTTGTTGGTTTTACCTAAGTTCAAATTAAGATACTTTCATGAAAGACAAAGTGCTATTTAGATTAATTAAAGCTTAGATTAAACATTTATTTATAGATGAATTGCATATAGCAAACATGACAACAGTTTGTTCAATCAATGAAAGAAAAATGCACATAAAATTTTCATATTTATTTATCCTACTTAAAGCTTAAGTTGGTGTAACTTGTAAGCATCCCTCAGATGATTAGACATAGGCGAAACAGATACAATGAAATTACCTGAAACAGGATATTAGATGAATAAATTATCAATTTGGTCATGTTACCTTTCTCTTAAGTAATTCTTAAAATAATGAAATTATATAAATCATTTTAAAGTATTAAATATTTATCAATTTAGTCCGTAAACTGATATATTTTACTGTTCAGGGATACGGAGACTAATTTGAAATTTTCAATACTTAATTAGAATACTATTTGATATGATTTCTAATACTTGAAAAGTTATTTATATATATATATATATATATATATATATATAATGAAATTGATGGTTTATTTGATATTAAATACTTTCCTTCGAGTTATACATGAGTTTGACCATGCATAGATTTATGAGTTGATGAAAGAGTAGGTATCAATCAAATAAGCCAGATGTCGTGAATGTGGCCACAGATTCTTTGTGATTTCACAAAAGTTAGCATGAAATTAGCTGATACATTTGTTTGGAACCAAATTAGTGCTTAAGCAACGCATTTCTCATTTTCATGAAATGTGATTGGGATGGATGACACATGGGGATCATAGAAATCTCTTTTTACATTTTGCGTGAAGAAAAATTAGTCCAATAAAGTTGATCTCTCCACGTGGATTGTTAGTGATCTTTCTAGTTTCAATGACAAAGCATTGTCTGTTACATATCTTTTTCCATTTCCTGCTCCCATAGGAGTTTGGATTGTGAAATTCATCTTTTTTTATTATCTTATCTTACCAATTAATCCGTTTTTTTTCCCTCTATTACATGTGGTAACAAAATACTATATACCAAAAAGTGATGGGCAAGCTTTCCATTGAACATTAAAAATTTTGTCCTTACGAAACTATGCTAAATTGTGGATGGTGTTAGGTTTGGTAATTTCCTCATTCCCTTTATAAGGAAAGATGAAAACCATCTTTTCTAAACTGGGTTGTTCTCAACAGCTTAATGGAAAAGCTTTTGACTAGATTATTGCTTCCTTTTGGGACAATGAAGAAAGAAGTGCTTCAACTTACTAGGTGTATGTAGTAATAGTACCACGTGGAGATGACTCATCTTTGTGCACTATAAAGACTACTTTTACTCCCCTATGGTTAATTTGGCAAAAGATCTCAATCACAACATCTGAAAGATTAATAAATTCTACCAAACAACACATCTTCTAACTGATGCAAACATAAGCAATGTTCCGCCAAAATGGATTGCAACAACCCTTTGATATAAACTAGGATTAATGGATCCTAATTAAAGGTATGGACCCTTCTATTGTTAGCTTGGCCGGTTAAGAAGAATCTAGATGGTTGCTTAGCTTGACTGGTAAAGCTATTATACCCAACCACCTATTCTCTTTTTGGTGCAAAATATATTTAATGCATATTACAATTCATAATTGCATTATGGATTTATGATATGGTTCTGTGTCTCTTTGGCGTCTTGTCATTTGCTTAACAGAATATTTGCTTTATAGTCAACACTTACTCAGCTTGTGATGCAACATTCACCAAAGGGGAGAGACTCCATGTGTCCACTCTGTTATTTTCACTTTAAAAGGAACAAGGCAGAATAATTAGAAAGGATCTGGTTAAAGGTCAGCCTCAAGGGATAATGGACATCATGGAATTGTAGCCTTCAATTTTTGATCAATCAATTCTGAAAAATCTTAATTCCTCTTTTTTTTTTCCATTAAAATTTAAACTACTCCTACGTATATAATAAGTAAATAAACTGTCTATCCCTATCGGAACCTTTATTTTGTCCACCCTCAATGAATTATAAAATTAGAAATGTTTAATTACTTATTTAGTTTGTTGCACAAATTTTATCTTTTAGTCTTTATACTTAAAATCTATTCGTCTTAGTCCTTATATATACAAACACTTTCAATTTTAGTTTGGTTCTTATGATTAAAAAACAAACATTAATAATGGATATGTCCCATTGATGTGGTGTTGATGTGTATTATATTTTGCATTTTAGTCTCTATAGTTGCACACAAAGATAAAGTTATATCATAATAACTTTTTGATAAGTCTCTCAACAATGAGATACATAGTTATTTGCACTACACTGTTTATGCACTATTTTTAAATTTTATCCTTATACTTGTACAATCTTACATTTTAATCCTTATATATACCAGTAATTTTTTTAATGTTTTAGTCCTTATCAACACATCTCCTCTCCACTTTCTTGTTCCCCCTTCCCATATGTTACCTTCTTTTCCTCATCAGCAGCTCCCTCCTCCTTTTAATTTGTGAGTTCCGTTTCTTTTAAATACTCTTATATCAATTAATTGAGGGCGAGCTCATTGATCTTTAAATTGGAGATTGATGAGGTTGCGAATTAAAGTTCATACGGCTTCTTAGACAAGGTAACCTGCGAGTACCGAAATGTGTTGACACTCCTTGTAGCGTTGAGGACTTATTGCATCATTTTGAAACAAGATTAAAAGGGTGTATCAAGTCTACAAAGACGTAAAGATTGCGCAAGTATGACTAAAAAGTATAACACAACTCACGTCAAAACCATATAAGCATCAGGTCATCCATTGTTCTCGATGTTAAGTTATGGCAAGGACTAAGTGCATGTTTGGAAATCAGTGCAAAATGATTTTTGAAGCAAAAGTCATTCTGTCAAAGGATCAGGACCCTTGCTTCTACTTTTATTTTGCTTTTATCCGTTAAATCTACATTGGAATACATGATGCAACAATTTCACCTGCAAACCAAACATACACTAAAATTAATACATATGATTTTTAAGTGCAGGGATTAAAGGTAAAGTTTATGCAATTATAGAAACCAAAATGATTATAGAAACCAAAATGAGTAATAACTAATAACCAATTGGAAATTTCCTATTGAGCTATTGAATTCCGGTACTCATTATCATTGAGGTATTTCATAGTAGCTTACAAATTTACAAAATTCATGCATTATACATCAGAAAGCAATAAAAGGTAGGTGCCTGCCATTATATTACAGAGTAATGCAGAACATGAAATATACCTACCTACCTATTAGTGTTGGCCCCGCTAAGTATGCAAATGTCTGCTACTGCTGGTTCTCTGATGGAGATTTTCTTCCTTTTATCGTTTTTTTTTTCTCTCCTTAGTTTTTGGCATTTGAACTTTGAATTGCTTTTGAAGCAAAGATCTTCCCTTATGCATGATTATATGACAGAAATCTCAACGACCCAAAAAAATTGAGGTAAGGTACAAATCATTGAACAATGTATAATTGAAGACATGGGTACTAACACATCATATTATTACACAAGAAATGCAAGCCACATTATTGAAGAATCTAACAGAACGTGAAAGAATTATTGAAAGTTTGCAGCCAAATTGTTAACTCTTTACAATCCATTCACAGCCAACCCAAGAAAAAACAGAAGAAAGGATATAGTCAAGATACTGAAGCACATTACATTGTTTCATTTACGAAGGAATCAAGTATATTATTATTTAGCAATTAATGTTTATCCTATGAATTGGTTACTGATTTATTCTTTTTCATAATGTTTTAATAAAGTTAATGTCATATATATATATTTTTGGTCTGAAGGAATCGAAGACAGGTATGGGAGGGTTTACAACAACTCATGCACCTGCTCAACTAATTGAGCTAGACCCCTTCAGTAGTTAATGTCACATATACATTCAAGATAAATAGTAGACGCTACAAAAATTCAAATACTATTAGATTCTGAAAACATGAAGAGGTATAGACATAGCACGTACTATGTAATGAGTACAATAGTTTATGATCTGACATTGATGAGGGAACATAACCTTTCTTGTCTTAGAGTTCATTCAATATGGTCTACATTTCAAGAATGTCTCACATTGATGTATCTTGACTGGGGGCAAAAAGAATCCATAAGAGTCAAATTGATGTATGAGTGAAGTGAACGTGTGTGGTAGGTCGCGTGGATGTGGGTCACAGCGGTTCTAAAACCACTTCAGTGGGTATAACTAACCAACATTTACATTATTAGACCTACTATTAAATTTTATAAGGAAATATCTACATATATCTCATCCATAGAACCTTCAATTCGTGCAGGTGCAGCAATTAATATAATAATATAAAATGTACTTAACAAACAGCAGAGTATTAATGCTCAACTCATCTAAAATGAACTAAACAATAACAAAAATAACAGCGCAATGCACAATGCAGCTATCTCCTATTGGAAAGACTTCCAGGAATCACATGTTGGTAAAATGCAAAGTCTTCATGTGCCATTACTTTCTACACTGCCTTCACATTTTCCACATGCAGTTGTAAATTTTTCATCATCTCAATGTGAAGTATTCTTCTTTCATATCAACATATGCATGCATAGCATCTGTGGTATGCTGTTTCTTTTTTAATTCATTTTCAAGTGCAGACTGTAGAATTGACAATTTAGCAGGTTTTATTGATCGTTTCCACTTTCCATATATTATGATATTGAAAGTTATTCACATAACTTGCTGTTAGTCCCTCTAAGTGCCATTAGGATTGGATTGCAGGTTAAACTTATGGCTCTTGAATAACTAATTTGAACAGTTACAAGTTATATACCCCTAGGGCATATTACCATTCACAAAAAGAAAAAGGGAATTCAATTTATGTTGAAGGAGTGAATCAAATTGCACATCAGTATTTGGTTAAACTTTTTGCACATAGGATTAGGGTTCTCCTTTATCTCCTCCACCCATCCGCGGAGGGTTTCAATAGAAATCTCCGCAGATATTTCCAGATCGCGAGACATAATGTTCTCTGCGACACTGGAAATTGCAGTGATTTCAATCAGTATTTATGAGAAAAAAGAGCATCACAACATTATTTCTTTTAATGATTTTACCCTGTTAATGGCCATTTACAATGTGTATTCAATTCAGCAACGATTTGAATTCCAGTACAATGTGTTGCCTGTATATCAAGAAAAAGAAATCAAGTTCACTGTGTTTCAATATGTTCTGTTTCAAGAATTATCGACAATCATAAATTCAGATCGATGATGCCATTAGTGTCATCTTATTGTAATACTATTTTCCAGCCCGAAATTTGCGACAACTTCTTACAGATTAATGTCAACAAATCTAAACTATTCCAACACCTTTTCCTTTGTTGTCTTCTCATTTTTCTCTTTCAACTTCAGTCAATCTAGCTTTTCCTAGACCAGTGAACGACATTTCATGACTTTAGATTTAGACATCTGTTCTTTTGATAATTTTCATTGTACAGAATTCAAATTGTTCCTGTCCTTCCCCTTCTTATTTATCAACAAATTGTTGGGATTCTATGTAGAAAAATTATTTTTCAAAAGAGGAGATATATTTAGCAGAGGAGCTTGATAAACTTTTACTCCTAGGCTCTCTATATATATATGCAATACAAAATTCAAATACTAATAGCATCCTAATCAAACAATTTAATAATGTCTTTGAATGTAAGTGATAAGAATAAGATTATTTTCTTTATCTAAATTTAGTATTCATTTTCAAATTAAAGATATCTAGACATATTTCCAACGCTCTAACCTTGGCTAATATATGTGGACACTCAATTTGAACTACAAGATGGAAATCGGAAAATTGACTCTTCTATTATGAAGAATGAGAAGTTCTACTTCTTTCTAGTTCCATACTAATACAGTTTCATCATCTATGTTGTTTTATTATCTCTAAATATCATTGATTTTTTTCCCTCAAAACATTTCAGGAATTTCTGAGTCTATGTCTAGTTATTTCCTAAGTACATATGCTAAACCAAATATATAGAACAAAACCACTCAGTCAACTGTTTGTTTTCTACAATCATGCCAAGAGAAATACTAACAGCCCAAATGAGCCAATAAAATCTAGACAATTCAAAAGAAAACTAAAGTAGCTAAAATAAACAAGCAAAGATTAAGGAGGTGTTTGAGAATCACAAATCGAAGACTATTAGACAAGCATTAAACTCACTGGAATCTTCATATATAGCTGAAAAAAGTATAGTAGCAGGTAGAAAATCACAGAAATGTAATCCCACAGTGCCAAAGCCAGTTGCTCCACTTTAATGAAAAATTAAGGATGCAGAAGAAAATATATTATTGAAAAGGGGGAAAAATAGAATGCAATAAACCAATAACAGAAAATTGCAGCTGGCTGCATGCATGGAGAATAAAAGTACACTGTACACCACTCATGGGTGACTTCAGATTATTTCTCAGGTTGTTTTATGTGTTTTCTCATAACATCAAAGAAATGTAATCTTGCTATGAATATCCATAGAGAGATTTTACGGCCACACCAAAATTGATTTTTTATAAATCATGGAGAAGGTGAAACTATATATAGATGAGCCAACCACCCAAACAAGCAGATGTTTATTCAATTCACCTGTTGATGGTAATAACACTTAACATAGTTCATGTGTAGCTCCTCAATCACTGCATGAAATGAAATGATGTATTCCTTTGGTTGTTTTGATGCCAGTGAGTGGCCTCATATTTAACATATATATGAGATTATGTTTAATGCAGCCCACCTTTGACAGAAGTAATTTAATAACTCTTGAAGCCAATTTAAGATTGTCAGCAATAGTACATCCAAATGGCAGTTTCACATAGGCATAGCAAAACAGAAGTTTAGAAAGGAAAGACCTTAGGCCATGACCACATAGAGTAATCAATTTGTGGAAGAGAGATTTTAAAAGATTTCCAGCCATATCAACAATCAGGTGCATATAATTTTTTGTTTTTTTTGTTAACTTTTTAAAATTATGGTTCTTTTTAATTTATTTAAAATGAAAGCATGTATAAATTGTTTACTTCTCCTTCCTTGAAAAAATTTGGAAGAAAATCAACTATAATGAAGAAGTGCAATGCAAGTCATTTTGTGTTCAAAAGAATGGTTTTGCTTGACTATTGAAATTCTCTATTTTTTAAATTTCAGTTTTAATTAGTTTGTCTTATACTTTTGTTACGACTTCATTTCACATGAGCTACACATTTATCTTTATTTTTCTCTCTGAGAAGAAAGATTATTAAGGTGTTAGTTTTTCTTTTATTCAAATATGTTGAATGGTATAATTTAAATTTCAACTTATTGTTAGGATTTGTTAGGTTGTTACAGTTTGTTATTATATTTCAATATTTCAACAGGAATTAAGATTAGATTAGTTTGTTATTATCATGTAAGAATCTCAATACAGATTGTATATCAGAATTAAAATTATTGCCCTTTTTGAATTATTCGTCTCTAATCTAAATCGACTTGCTTTCGAATATGTGGATTCAAAAACAAGTCGAGTTTTTCTTACTTTCTTTTTTGTATAATCAGGGAAAATAGATAAAAGAAAATGAAAGAATAAATGAAAAATCTGATTTTTAACAAAATAGTTTCAAACAATGATTTAAAAATAATCTCAAAAAATTTATTAGTTTTCCCTCTTACTAAAAACAATCTTTTCAAGTAAATTTTTTTATAAAGAAATATTTTATAATTATAGAAGACAATAATTCAAGGTAATATATGTTTATTTATGCATAAATTTCTTAACTTGTTGCGTAATTCAATATCTACTTTACTCGTATTTCAGCTTAAACGTTGAGCCCCTGCAAAAATATTCACTAAAATCATCATCATTATTATTAATAATAAGAAGAAGAAGAATAAGAATTAATAGGCACATTCTCTTTAAAATCTGTAGTTGATACTAGTTTGATGAAATAATTTATAAGTTTACAATGCATGTTAGAAGAGCAACTATTATCGAAGAGAAAATTTTCCATACATCTCCGTGGAAGGTTTCTGGATGCTAGTTGTTGCGTACTCGGCAAGTGAAACGGTCGCTCAAGTAATAAAGTGATAAAGTAAAGTGTATCGTTCCCACGAGGATTGTTTGACCAATTAAATTATAATTTGAATCAATAAGTTGGATGATAAAGAATGTGAATAAATTTGTTATTGTGTGTGTGTAGAAATAAACTAAATTAAAACCTAAATATGAACATGAATGTATGGACAACTATGGAGGATTGTGATGATATATGTGATTAAGTAGCTAGGGCATCCACACTAAATGCTCCATACCCTTGTACATGTATTGTCTACTACTTTCATCAAACCAAGTCATTCAACATGCATCTTCATACAATGATAGCTAAGCCCTACTTCCGTAGTGTTCTTAACCTTTTAACTTACTTTGATACCCTAATCCCTTAGTGATATTGGTTAGGTCAAGCATTAAATGATGCATTAAATGGTTGCAAGCATACACTCCTATCCCTAGTTAATGTAAAGCTTGTCACTTTACCCAAGTCCAAGCATAAAGCTCCAATATTCCTATTGTAAACCCCAGCTCTTAGTACTTAACTAGAATGATCAGTTCCAAAGAGATAGAGACATGCATTCAACAGAATAAAGTGAAATAACTCCAAATTAATGAAAGATAGCATCCAATACAATCCCAAAAGAGGTTACATTCAGTGCTTAGCCCTAACTACAATAAAGAACTAGCCAAACCTCATAATGGGTGGCTGTGTTACAAAATAAAATGGCATACCAAGCTGAGATGCAAGGAGAAGAAGATGGAGAAGCAACCCCACTTGACCTTCAACTCCCTAAACCCTAGCTAAGGCACCCAAGCTTCCTAAAATCCTATTTTGTGCTGTTTCCCTCCAAGAGTTCGTGCATTGAATGCTGAGGTCCAGGTATTTATATGGTAGCTTGTGAAGTCTCTGTTTTGCCCTTAAAATGCTGCTTCTGTCGACCTGTGGCGCCCTTGGCGCGAGATTGGCGCCCTTGGCGCCAACTTACAGAATGGACGGCGCTCCTGGCGTTGATTGACAGAGAGTGTGGCGCCTTTGGCGCGAGGTTGGCGCTCCAGGCGCCAAGATCCAGGGAGTATGGCGCCTCTGGCGCGGATTGTGGCGCCCATGGCGCGGACTTCCAGAAAGTGTGGCGCCCTAGGCACCCAAATGGTGCTCTTGGCGCGGCCTTGGCGCTGATGGCGCCAACCTCCAGTGCTATTGACGCTTGAGGCGCGAGACTGGCGCCCTTGGCGCTAGTTTCCAGTACTTATGGCGCTGATGGCGCCACACCTGGCGCTGATGGCGCCACAACTTTCCTCAGACTTGGCTCTTTTCTTCTGATTTTTGCTTAGTCTTGGCACTTGAGATTGCTTTCCTGGCAATTTATCACATTAGCTCAAATCACAACACAAAAAGGCAATTATTCATGCTTAATGCTCAATTCTTACTCTAAAAAGCTTAGGAAAACCTTATATGCTAGGCGCATATCACTAGTGAATAAAATCAACGAATCCATTGCTTTAATTTCTAAAAGTAAAAGCCAATTGTGAATTGCATGTCCTTTACTTAATATACTAAACTAAAGAATTTCGTGGAAGGCTTCTTGATGTTTTTGAATGAAATCAATGACACATCATTGCTTTAAATTCTAATTAAAAGTCAAAAGCAACTGTTCTGTACTACACAAAATATAGACATATGAATGAAGCTTCATCGAAAATTCAGTAACTTTGGTGGAAAAAAAGACATTTGATTTTGGACACACAACATTCCATCCTTGTTCTCTCTAACAACTATGTATCTTCCTCATTTTGTTGAGATGAACTTACCAGCATCCTTGGCTGTGCCAATAGGAGAGGATTGTTGGTTAAGCATGAGGAAAGGTTCAAAGCTAAGAAGGAAAGGTTCAACCACAACATGGAGAAATTGGGGAAATGGAAGCTGGCTTTGCATCAAGTAGCTAACTTGTCAGGCTATCATTTCAAACATGGGTACTCCACTTCACCGATCTTTTACTTCATTATTTTTGTTTGATTAAGTTTCAACTTTCTAAAGATTTGATGTTGAAGTTTAAAGAGAGAAGAAATGCTAGTTAACTTTGACAAGAAACATATCAACATAAATATTAAAACTTTTCTGTTTGAAACAAAGATGGGTATGAAAGCAAGTTTATTGAGAGGATTGTTGAGTTTTTCTCCACCAAGATTAACCGTGCTCCTTTACATGTTGGGGATTATCCGGTTGGACTAGAGGCACAAGTGTTAGAAGTAAAGAAACTCTTGGATATTGGAACTGATGATGGTGTCCACATGATTGGCATCCACGGAATTAGTGATAGGAAAATCTACACTTGCTCGAGCAGTTTATAATTCGATTGCTGACAACTTTGATGGTTTCTGTTTTCTTGAAAACATTAGAGAAAAATCAAACAAACATGGACTAGAACATCTCCAAAGAACCCTTCTTTCAGAAATACTTGGAGAGAAGAAAATTAAGTTAGCGAATGTGCAACAAGGAATTCCAATGATAAAGCATAGGCTCCAGCGAAAGAAAGTTCCCTTGATTTTAGATGATGTTGACAAGCACTAGCAACTACAGGATATTGTTGGAAGACCTGATTGGTTTGGTCCAGGCAGCAGAATCATCATCACTACTTGGGACAAACAACTGCTAACATCTCATGGGGTTAAAAGAACATATGAGGAGGTGAAGGGATTGTATGGGAAGGATGCTCTTAAATTGCTTACATGGAAAGCTTTCAAAACAGAAAAAGTTGATCCAACTTACTTGGAGGTCTTGAATGCTGTAGTAACATATGCTTCTGGCCTTCCATTGGCTTTGGAAGTAATAGGTTCCAATTTGTTTGGAAAAAAGCATACAAGAATGGAAATCTTCCAACAACAATATAAAAGAATTCCTTATAATCAAATCGTAGAAATACTTAAGTTTTGATGCTTTGGAGAAAGAAGAGAAGAATGTTTTTCTTAACTTTGCTTGTTGCTTCAAGGAAAATAAATTGATAGAGGTTGAAGATATACTTCATGCTCATTATGGTGATTGCATGAAATATCATATTGGCGTGTTGGTTGAAAAATCTCTCATAAAGCGTAGTTGGGATGACACCCTTACTTTACATTACATGACTTAGTTGAGGACATGGTAAAGAACTTGTCAGGCAAGAATCGCCAAAAGAGCCAGGAAATTATGGTTACAAGAAGATATAATTCAAGTCTTGGAAGACAACACGGTGAGTGAAACTAATTATGAATAGTTTGGTTTCTTATCTTGATTTTTCTTTTTTGACAACCACATGTTCACATCAGTTTTTTCTTATTGATAATAATATTAATATGTTTATTTATCTATATATGTGTGTTGGTCGTCTTAATATATATAATTTTATTGTGGTTGACTCGTGCCTTTTACATTAACAGGGAACAGGTAAAATTGAAACCATATGTCTGAATTTCCCCATATTTGACAAAGAAATGGTAGAATGGAACAGGAGGGCCTTCAAGAAGATAAAAAACCTCAAAACGCTTATTATTAAAGGTGGTAGTTTTTCCCAAGATCCCAAATATCTTCCAAATAGTTTGAGAGTACTGAAATGGAGGAGATATCCTTCATGTTGTTTACCATCCGATTTTCATCCGAAGAAACTTGCCATATGAAAATTACCCTATAGTTCCTTTACGTCATTTGAGTTAGATGGCTTATGGAAGGCAAATTTAAAGAGTACATTTTTCTGGTCTTCAAAAATTAAAAAATTTCACTTATAAGATTGTAGATTATTCATTCTGTTCTTATTTCTTTTCTTTTCTTCTCTTCTAACTTTTTCTTTGTAGAATTTCGTGAATCTAAAAGTTTTGAACTTTGACTGTTGCAAATGTTTAACAAAGATACCTGACAATGTATCTGGTCTCTCAAATTTGGAGGAACTTTCATTTAAATATTGTAAGAATTTAGTCAGAGTTCACAATTCGATTAGTTTTCTGGATAAACTTAAAAGATTGAGTGCTACTAATTGCACCAAGCTTAGGAGTTTTCCACCCCTCAAGTTGACATCTCTTGAAGAACTTGATCTTTCATTTTGTTCAAGTCTTGAGAGATTTCCAGAAATATTATGCAAGATGGAAAACATAACTCGTGTTTGGTTTTTTAAGATTCCCATAAAAGAATTGCCATTTTCATTTCAAAATCTTATTGGACTCCAAATATTTGGCCTGGCTTACTGAAATTGTTCGATTTCCAAGTTGCATAATCATGATGCCAAAATGGGTGTTCAATGTTCATAACACAAGTAGCTTATTAAAAAAAGGATTTATTTTGGGTTTAAAATATACTACTGCAAATAAAAATAAAACATATATTCGGATTGAGCTATTGGAATATAAAGTTCTTCAATATTTTGAAAACTCTACATGTATCCATATAGAGAACGACCTCTATTCGTCAACAACTTTGACAAATAGAATAATAATTTTAAAAATTTTGGTGCTCTAAAGAATGAGAAGAGAAGTGATAATTGTATATAAAAATTAGAATACCAAACTAGAATTCAAATTCTCCTTAGACTGGATCTTTGGGTTGATTGATTGATTGTTTAGAAATCACTAATCACATTATCTTATCTTTTAAGCCATTAAAAATATTATTTGTTGCTAACCATTAAGTAATTTGAAATTGAAATAATAATTGACCAAGTCCAACTTGTACATATCAGTTTTTTTCAAACCCAACTATCTTAAATTATTTATATTATTTATATTTTCAGTGCTAGCAAAAAATATAATAATATTCTACTTAGGAAATTAATTGGTTATTTGATCATATTAAATTCTCTAATTTAATTAATCATCAAATATTAAAATAATTTCTTTAACAAATATTAAAATACTCGTTTATATGTGACCTCGTAGGATTCAATACTAAACCGATAATATATTAATCAATTTAATATACTAATCAAGGTAAGTATCTAACAACACTCCTTAACATTCGGATAGTCATTAATTATACATGTATTTAATCATATCTAATATTTATTCAACAAATATTTTAAAGCTATTAAGTATCTGGAATTAAATCATAACAAATAACCTATTAATTACTATGACAATCTTAGGTCAAAGAAAAATATTAAACTTCTTCTTGAGAATTTTCTACATTAGATAATTTCAATTAAGTGATCACCTTCACATGTGATTCATCTATATATGTAAATTAATAAATGAGATATATTAATATTTATCCAATAAATATTATCACTTATATATTAATCTATCCGAATTATTGGTGTCCTATTTACAATAATCATATGATCAAGAACGATTTAGATTAAAATTAAACATAACTTGTTTCTCATTATCATAATCTTCATTGTGATAACAAGTCTTTAATTTTAATCAAAGACATTCTCAAAAACTATTTAATCAAATAGTGAAATATGATAATGAAAATAAAATAATCCTTTATTATCAAAACTAAAATTGATTACATGATGATTTGGACCGTAGATATACATATTTATTCCCAACATAACATTGTGGCCCTGGCATTGAAAGGGTGGCAATAGCTAAAACGGGAAGAGGGTGAAGAAAAAGTGTGCTCAATAGTATCTTCAAAGATAGAAAAGATTTGGGCATCAAACTGCAACTTGTATGATGATTTTTTTTCAATAGGTTACACGTGGTTTGCTCATGTGAAAGTATTAAAACTAAGCAACAATAATTTCACAATACTTCCTGAATTCATCAAAGAATGTCAAATTTTACTGGTGCTTAATGTGTGTGATTGCAAGTATCTTCAGGAAATTAGAGCGATTCCGCCAAACTTAAAACATTTCTTTGCAACAAAGTGTAAATCCTTGACTTCCTCGAGTAGAAGCATGTTCCTAAATCAAATTTGAACTTGTTTTTATTATATTTGATTAAATAATATATGGTGTAGTTAACATTGGTAAACTTATGAATTCTTTATGACTAACAAATGAGGCTGGAAACACAATATGTTATTTGCCAGGAACAAGGATTCCAGAGTGGTTCGATCACCAAAGCAGGCGACCTTTAACTTCTTTCTGGTTTCATAATAAGTTCCCTGACAAAATTGGGTCTTGTTATTGCACATCTGGATAAGTACTTTTAATTTTTTTATCCTGTGGTGTTCATCAATGGCAATAAATGTTCCCTTGGTAGATTTGACTTGTGTATGAATACAGATCATACATATCTTTTTTATCTACGAGAGATAGAATTTACAAACAGTCTTATGAGGTGCCTTTTGAAAATGAATGGAACCATGTATTGGTTACATGTCTGGATGGTATAAACTCGTCAACCTGTACAGAAATTGGAATCCATATATTCAAACAAGAAAATTTTATGGAGTATATTCGATTCACTGATCCTTATAGCAAGATAAAACTAGACAATGATCTCAACAGTTCGGAATCACTAAACCTCCGGTTGTTAAAAAAGCATAGGTTTGTGGACATGGAAGATTCATAGACAATAATTGTGCAACAACTAGCCACAATGTATGGTTTTATGTTTGTCTATTGAACTGGGCATGTAGTTAGTTTTCATTTCTTCCTACTCAAGCCATCCAATTATTGTATGATAGTGTGAAGTTGGATTAGAATTCAATGGAGTCAGCAGATAAGTGGCACTAAAAGTGTCAAAAAGTAAATTTATCGGGTTGCGTGTTGTACCAGAATAACTGATTTTATTTGCCCTTATTATTTTGATTTATAGAAATTGAACAAAGGAAAATAAGTATTAGGAGTAGAGTGCAATTGGGGCTCATTTTTTTTTTCTTGAAGAATATATATAGGTATTTATTTGGTGTTAGAGAAACTGAAAATGTCATTCGATTGTGAATTACGGGTTAAATCACGTCTTGTGGTTTGATTTCCAGTTAATGAGTATTAGACTTTTGCTGCTCAACAAAATTAGATTGTGAATTACTATGTTAGTAAATTATTTTGACTTCATAATTTGAAATAATGTAGCTAGCTTAATAATAATCCCAACATGCTATGAAATTGTTTAAGGAAATAGGAAAATGGGTATTTGGTAAAGTTGGATAATGAAGGCAATTATAAGTGCATATGCTAAACCAAATGCATATTAGAACAAGACCACTCAGTCAGCTGTTTGTTTTCTACAATCATGCCATGAGAAATACTAACAGGTAACAGCCCAAATGAGCCATTAAAATCAAGACGATGAAACGTAAAACTAAAGTAGATAAATAAGCAAGCAAAGATTAAGGAGGTATTGTGAAGCATAATTCATAGACAATTAGACATGCATTTAACTTAATTGAATTTTCATAGCTGAAAAAGTAGTAGCTGGTAGAAAACCACAGAAATGTAATCCCACAATACCAAAGCTAATTACTTCATTTTAATGCCAAATTAATTATGCAAAAGAAAATATATTATTGAAAAAGGGGAAGAAAATAGAATGCATGGTGATTAACAGTATCTGTACACCACTCATGGGTGAGTTCAGATTATTTCTCTGGTTCCTTTTTGTATTCAGTATTTTCCAATAACAGCGGAGGGCTCTTGCTATGAATATTAGGAAAAATGTAACTTGATGAATCAGGGAGAAGGTGAAACTATAGATGAGCCAGAATCACTAAAACAAGCAGATACTTATTAAATTAACCTATTGATAGTAATAGCACTTACTATCGTACTATACATCTCTTTCCTTGTTGTAAAGTATGTTTTAAGACATTGTTGTATTGTAGGAATAGCATATTCTTAAATAAAAAAAAAAAAATCCCTCATTAGACTATGCTCACTTGCTTTTTGCGTGTTGTTGCCAAAGAAGAGCATTCATTACCAAATAAATAAATAAAAACAATTGTTAAATCTATCTTCCATATTTATTAAATATACATTTTTTTATATTTTTTTGTGATTAAATTTTCTTAAATATTCTCCCCCTTACCTCCCTCTCCTTTTTCCCCTCGCACCTCTCTCAAATCTCACTCCAAAAAGTTTGTTTAGGGTTGTATTATAATTATTAATTAATTGGGATCTTAGGAGATTAGGTGAACCTCCAAATCTTTCAAGCTTACTAATTGAATCTGATTCCAAAAGTGTGTCATTCAGTTGCTAGTGAATGGTTGCCTATAAGGTTTTGCACAAAAAAAAATGGTTTAGATTGAATCGGATTGTAATCAAACTTAAATTAAATTATTTTTTTCAAACTAATTCAAGAAAAAGGAGTGTAATGTTTTATTTGTGTTAATCAAATTGTTTCTATAAAATCAGTTCAGTTAACACAACTAATTTTCACTTGAATATTTTTTTATTTGAAAAAATAATTTGAAAATTAGTTCGAAAATGGTACAACTCTTAGAACATGTTTAAAACTATTTAAAATCCAATTTGGTTCAGAATCAATTTTTTAAAATCAATTTGATTTTGAGTTTATTTTCAAAATAGTTTGAGTATTTGGATATAAAATCGAATCAATTAAAACAGTTTAAAATCAATTAGATTCAATTTTTTTTACCAAACTAATTTTTCACATCCTAATTCTGTGAGTCATCATGCTAATTTCCGAATTGCTAGTGGATATATGCTAATTCCTTTGCTAAACACGGGATAACGATGGATTCAGGCATTATATTCTTTTCAAGTCCTTTGGCCTTTGTCTCGAGTAGTTTGAAAGCTGATTCTTTAGCCACCGTCATGTTTCGTTAAATTTGTCTCTTTGTTTGGGCGATTTGCCCCTTTATCTTAGAGAGAAGAAGAAAAAAGTTTAATATTCATACATTTACAGTATAAAACATTTTTATTTCTCTATCTGCAAATAACTTTTTTATAACAATCATTAGCTAAAAGGACTCAATTAAAAAATAAAAAAAGTTGAAGCACTAAATTGAAAGAAAAAAGTTGAAAGTGCTAATTGAAAATTTAGAATTTAGAATTACACTGCCTGTTACAAAAACCTTCAAAGAGATATACACATTCAAATCAGATTATAACTATTACATTATTTTTTCCAAATAACTTTACATGTGTGATTTGCACAAATCATTTTATACTCTAATCAATTTACAATGGCACGTTTAGTGTTTCCATGTTTAGCATTTGCCTATGGCAAGCAACTACATTATCTACCTATGGTCAAGCAACTGAGAGTACTACTCCTACTTCATAAACATGCTTATCTTATACTGTTGCCTTGCAGGTATATAGAATAGCATTTCTCCTTTTAAAGTTTCTTTGTTTACAAACTGAGGGTGCTGCTAAAAGGGATGAGGAGGTTGGGTTTGTTGATCTTGCACATTTTCTTGAGCTTCCAATGCCAGAAATCTTGCACGAACTACAGGTACCATGATCTTCATGTTATTTCATTTGATATATTACCTTGAATTTTAGCTTCCTTATACAAATTAGATACAAATTCCGCTGCTGTATTTACTAGATTTAAAATTTCTGTGCTTACACCTAAAAATGCAAAATAACAGTTCAACCTGTCTAAAACTTAACTGAATAAGTCAACTACTAATACATGAGTAATATAATTTAGCAACTGAAGACCAAAGCTAATCTGATTGTTGAGGTTGTTGTTCATATTCTGCACTACCGAAATTCAATCTTGTTCTTCCTATAGATTGTAGTACATGGGAAGATTGTTGAATATATTTGCACTGCTTAATTCTATGCGTGAAATTGTTCTAGTTTGATGATTGATGAGAATAATCTGCATTTACAAAATACATTGGCACAATTAAACATATGACTACTATTTTTTATAAGGCTGAAGAGTAAAATGCCTTAATAGTAGTTTAGTTCACTAACTGGAATCTTGTTTGGAACCTGTTGTTGTACAACCACGGTCCAAATCTTCACATCATAATGATCTTTTCTTAAGTCTGATATTAGTTTTATCCTCACTATTTTGGATATTTTCAAATCCTGTGACAGAACACATTGTTATGTTATAATACTTGGTTATGATTATTTTTAATCCATATGTAGCGCTTGTGTCTGATTCCATTGCCTTTTTTTTTTATTTTTTCAATATTTTTGTCTTCTGAAGAAGTACTAATATTTCTTTATGGCTTGTGCAGCATTGGAGGGTCATGCTTGTCTAAAAGCATCTTGCAACTCTCTAAAAGAGATTATATCGTGTGTCTATCCTAGATTGATGCAGGGAGAGAATTTCATATAAGACTTGATGTAAACAAAAGAGCACATTATTAATTGTACAAAATTTCAGTGTCAATTAGTCAGCCTTCTTTCACTATGTAGCTAGGTATTCTCCAGTATATGTCTTTCTATTAGAATAGTTGTGTTTGAATAAAAAATATGAATTACTCACAACATCTTGTCAGCACATTAATTCTTTCACAAAATATTAACAAAGTGCAAGCAAAAGAAGATCACTAATAATTATCGATATAATTAATTGTAAACTTTAACATAAGTGATTGTTCACAAAAGATGAGTAATAATTTATAATACAAAAAATGATTAATAAGTTAGAAGTACTCTAAAACTAAAAGTGCATTAAGAACACATCAAAATATAAGCATTCCTAATTTAGTTAAACAAAGTTTGTTAACATGTGCATCTCTTGATTTTCCATTATAGAGACTACAAAAATCTCATTTCCTTGCTAGAATGATAATTTAATACTCAAGACATGTGGAAAAAATTACTCTATTTTTGGTTTTATTTGTATTGTTTCTATTTTACAGCTTTCATACCCTAATTTTATCAGGATAAATAAAAACAAATGAAAAAAATGAAAAAGTAGAACAAAATGAAAGAAAAAAGAAAGAAAAAGAAAAAAAGATAACAAATAATATAACAGTTTTAAAAAAATCAAAAAATAAAGAGTAGTAAATAAAAAAAAAGATAACAAAAAGAAGAAAAAAAACGCAACAAAGAGCAAAAAGAAAGAAAAAGCCCATTAGGTTAAAAATGGCAACAAATAAAAGCACAAAAAAAGGCAACAGAGAGGAGGAAGGGAATTAATTGGTTGAAGAGGTAGTGAGGCACAGATCTCGGAGACAAAAAACACACCAATCGGAGTGTGACACTTGGCGGTGCTACTGAGGGAAGGAGGAGGGCCTCTGAGGTATCCTTCATTTCTTCCCTCTCTTATCTTTCTCCCCTCTTTTCTTCTCCTCCCTTTTTTTAATTTTATTTTCGTTTTTTCTCCGGCCACCACTGTGCCACCACCACCGCGAACCACCACCACCGTGTGCCACCACCCCCAACCACCACACATCACCAAGCGAACCACCTCACACGCACCACTTCTAAGCTTTTTTAATCTTCCCCCAAAATACCACCAACACAAACCACCACCACCACCGTGCCACCACCGATGTGGTCCACCATCGTCGCGAGCCACCACCACCAACCACCACACACACCCACGGCGCCACTAGCCCTTATGGTGGTGGCCTAAGAAAGTCACAAAACCTCCACAAAAAGCTCTAAACCTAATTTTCGCGCAGCTTCCATGGCTGCTCTGCCCAGCACAAAAAATACGGGTTGGGTCGGGTCTCCCTGACTAGGTCCAAACCCTAAAAAAAATAAAATTGCTTTTCCACCCTATCTTCTCATAAATACACCCCTTGAAAACTAATTAAATAATGTTTTCTACACCCCCAGATTTTCATAAGTGCACCAGAACATATATTACTATTTGAACCACCTTTTATAACTTCACACCCCTGAACTGTTGGGTCAGACCCATTCTAAAAATATGTATTACTGTTTGCACCCCTTACTTTATAATTGCACATCACCTTACTGTTGGGCCTGGCTTACTTTTAAATAAAATATGAAATGTTATGCACACCCTTAGATGTTGGGCCTAGCCCACTTTGAAACAACAAATATAATGTTGTTCACACCCCCCATATTCATAAATGCACCCCAATTTGTTGGGCCTGATCCATTTTGTAATTAAATAATTTCTGCTGATTGCATCCCCTATCCTTACTGTATACACCCTAATTACTAAGTGTATACCCCACTTCTATTATATCCATTTTCTATTTCCATTTGATTTATTCGATTACATAATGTTATGTAATTATTAATTATTTTTGTATTACCACACGCTTATGTTTCGTGCACTGCATGCTGGGTCTCCGACCGCTTGGTAGTGTTTCAATAATACATGGATAGATTTTGTGAATATCATGTTAGGTCTCCGACTTGCTTGATTTCATAAAGTTTACCGCAAATTCAAAATCTTTTCTAAAAAAGCTAAAAATACTCAAATAAAATATCACTCAATTCTCCTTTTTCTCAAGAAAATTTACATATTACTCGAGATTGCTTCAAGGTCCAATGTCTTAAGTAATTCTCCCCGCTTTTTCTTCAAACTCAACGTCATTTCAAGGTCCAACCCTTAACGACTCTTTTGCACGCAATTGAAACAAATCTTTCAAAAAAAGGATGAAATCAATTCAACACACAAGTTGTTTTCAAAAAAGAACTACGTAAGTCTGATTTCCTCACTGTACTTGGGGATACATAGGAGCGAGGGTGAACCCCTTTTCGACCTAAAAAATAATAGTATAAAATCTTTTCTTTTTTAAAAAATAAAAGTTTGCTTTCTTTTTCTGAATAAACAAAAATAAAACAAACATAAGTCATGTTCTAAAGAAAAACAAACAATTAAAAAGTCACTTTATTTTAGCACACTCGATTAAAGGTTGCCGTCTTCATGAAGGATGCGTGGGGTACTAACACCTTCCCCGTGCGTAAATGACTCCCGAACTCTTTTTCTCTAAAATCGTAGACCATGCTTTATCTCTTTTGATTTTTCCAACATTTTCCTTAAATAAACGTTGGTGGCGACTCCCTCTAATTTTCCCTTTTTTTGGGAATTTTCTTTTTCTTTTTCATCGTCGTCCCATCGTGGCCGACTAAGTTACGACAACAACAAAACATGCAATATAATCCACTCAATCAAATGCAAGATAATTAGTTTCATTAAAACAAATACATGAGTGACAACTTCATTCTTTTAAATGTCTGGATCTTTATTTATGTTAGCATATTAAAAAATGTAGAAGAAATTAGTTTATTCTAGGCTTAATTACTATTTATCACTCAACATAGTTTGTAATCTCAATCAGTTCCATTTGTTTAATTAACTAGTTTTGCAATACAATTTTAGACTTTCCAGTAAATATACAAACTTGAAGTTTTCATTTCATCAATACTCTGATTTGGGCTTGATTACTGTTTAACACTCACATGAAAGATAATATTGATATGAACATGCAGAATAATTAAATTTTTTATTTATTTCTCTGTTCTTATATATATATATATATATATATATATATATTAAAAGGAAAACTTTATTGAAAAGAAGCAGCAGACATTGCATGACTTTCCACTTTGTTTGTGTACGGATCCCATCTAGAAGACAAGTGGACGGTGGGCTTTGCATTGATGAGATTGAGAAAGGCGTTGGGCCCAATAAAGGCGGGCCGTTGAATCCACGGACGCTGCTGATTTAGAAAACTAAAACCGCCATCCAAATTAGGTCACCGAAAATTCCAACGGCAATCCACAGAGACGTACCCAAAACCAAACCATAACCGAGGTCGACGCTTCGAGAGTGCGCATCCTAAGACCCACGTCTTTTTTGTTGTCGTGGCCTCAACGCAACATCATTATCACTATCACTATAAAAACCCTACTTTGCTCTTTTCTTGTTCACTTTCTTACAATCTCTAACCTATCTCTGTTTCTTTTCTCAACAACTTCATCTTCTTTCTCCTCGATCATGTCTCACTTCAAGGGCAAGTACCATGGTAATTCTCTCTCTCTCTCTCTCTCTCTCTCTCTCTCTCTCTCTTGCTTTGATCGATCTTAGTAGTAATCGTGACTTTCCAGATCTCATTGTTTCTTGTTTTTATCTGCTTATCCGGCTTTTCTTTGTTGTGTTCGTTTGAATCAAATTGAATTTGTCTGTGTCGATTTAGATCTGAGTGGTTCAGATCTGGCTTTCTATGGATTTTTGTTATGAAAACCTAGTGCGTGACTGTTTATACATGTGCTCTTCCAAGGGTTTTTGTTCAAATCATCAGGTTAGTCCATGAAGTATCACTCTATTTCCTAAATAGTCTTTGATTTAATGAAATTATGTAAGCAGTTCCTTAAAGTGTTGAATATCCATGAATTTAGTCCCTGAAATGATGTACTTTGCTAACATTTAGAGATTAATTTGATGAGTTTTTCAAATCTTGAAGGATTGTCACATAATTTCTAATACTTTAGGGACTATTTGTATAATTTTCATTAGTTTTAGCCTTTTAGGACTATTTAGGAGATACTTTGATACTTCATGGATCAAATTGATGGATTATTCCTTTTTGTTTTAGTCATAGAATTTTGCATCACGATTGATATTCCTCTGTCTTCAACTTCTTTTAACCTCACATCCTTGTTCAACTGATGAAGGTTCAACATGTTGCTAATTTATTTTGTTCATATATACTTGGGTTTGGCTATTTTTTTGTGTTTCATTTTTTTGGGAATTTTTTGAATGTGGTTAATGTTTGTGTGGTGATGTGTTTTTAATTGATGGATTTGCTTGCAGATGAGCTTATCGCCAATGCTGCTTACATTGGCACTCCTGGAAAGGGTATTCTTGCTGCTGATGAGTCAACAGGGACAATTGGGAAGCGTTTGGCCAGCATCAATGTAGAGAACGTTGAATCCAACAGGCGTGCTCTTAGGGAGCTGCTTTTCACTGCTCCTGGTGCTCTTCAATATCTCAGTGGTGTCATCCTCTTTGAGGAAACCCTCTACCAGAGCACAGCTGCAGGTACTCTCAACAGTTTTGAGTATCTTAATTGGTTTGAATCATCAATTGATGAGCATTGCATCATTGGGTTTGATTGCGTTAATTGATATTATGTTCATCAAGGTTTTAAATTTTGGTCACACTGCATGCTGATTACTGATATTTCAGAAAATTGCATTCTGATGTGGTAGGTGTTATTGCAATTGGGGTTTTTGACTTAAAAACCTTCACATTGCATCTGCATATTCTGTTTTGAAACCTTGTTTGCTAACATTATTTTTCTCTTTTTAATTTTCCTTTTTACAAAAACTTCGATATAGTTCTTTGAATGTTGTTGGTGCAATTCTCAAATCAAAATTGGAGTTTCACCTTAGTAATCCTTTTAATTCTCTGATTAGAATTGGAGTTTCACCTCAGTAATCTGCATAATAAAGTGTATTCAAGGATTATATAGATTACCAAGGTGAATCTCTAATTGTGTTTAGAGAACAACACCAACTATATCAAGGTTTTGTTTTTTTCCAGTTGAGGTTACCAATATGCTTTTACTCTTGTGTGATTGTCTTTGTATGAATGAAGATGGATGATATTGGCATTGCTGTTACCCTGACAATGGTTTGAATGGATTTTATGCAGGCAAGCCCTTTGTGGATGTCTTGAAGGAGGCTGGTGTGCTTCCTGGCATCAAGGTTGACAAGGGCACAGTCGAGCTTGCTGGAACTAATGGAGAAACCACCACTCAGGGTCTAGATGGCCTTGGTCAGCGTTGTGCCAAGTACTATGAAGCTGGTGCACGTTTTGCTAAATGGCGTGCAGTGCTGAAGATTGGTCCCAACGAGCCATCTGAGCTGTCTATCCATGAGAACGCCTATGGCTTGGCCAGATACGCTGTCATATGCCAGGAGAATGGCCTGGTTCCCATTGTTGAGCCTGAAATCCTTGTTGATGGACCTCATGACATCCACAAGTGTGCCGCCGTCACCGAGCGTGTCCTTGCAGCATGCTACAAGGCTTTGAATGATCACCATGTCCTTCTTGAGGGTACCTTATTGAAGCCAAACATGGTCACCCCTGGATCCGATTCTGCTAAGGTTTCCCCTCAGGTGGTTGCCGAGCACACTGTCAGAGCCCTTCAAAGAACCGTGCCTGCAGCAGTTCCTGCTGTCGTTTTCTTGTCTGGTGGCCAGAGTGAGGAGGAGGCATCCGTCAACCTCAACGCCATTAACCAGGTCAATGGGAAGAAGCCATGGTCACTATCTTTCTCCTTTGGAAGGGCACTTCAACAGAGCACCCTTAAGGCATGGGGTGGAAAAGAAGAGAATGTGAAGAAGGCTCAGGAAGCCCTTTTGGTAAGAGCCAAGGCTAACTCAGAGGCAACTCTGGGAACCTACAAGGGTAACTCACAGCTTGGTGATGGTGCCTCTGAGAGCCTCCATGTTAAGGACTACAAGTACTGATCAATCAAAGTTGGTGTTGTTTAAAGAGACTAGTGCGAGTAGGAATCGGTATTATGGGTACAACTGAATTTCTTGTTGATGAGTATTATTGTGGTTTGACTCTTCCCAGAATAATCGTTTGGAATTTTGCTTTTTGTTTTCCTAGTGTTCCTTTTATGTCAATTTTAGTAATTCAGTGTATTTGGTCAAACTTGTGCAACAGGGGAGGGAATGTAAACTTTGTTTTCTTGAAGACACCACCGTGCTGTGAATGAGGCTGTGTTTATTTTTGCAATTATCTGTCTTTGTTTTTATATTTATATGTCTACCATCGGTAATTTCTCTAAATTATTGTTAGAAAATCTTTGATAAACGATGTTGATAATTATATCAATGGCTTTCAATTTATTTTCTATTGAAAGTCGTTCAATTTTGGTTTTTCACTTTTTAAGGAATTCATATCAATTTTTAACCTCCAGCTACTATGCAAATAGTCCGCGTCCAAATGCGTTGGGTTTTGGTTTTTCTAAACCCTTTCTCAAGCATCAGCATTGAGCATGTCTTATTTAATAGATAATGGTTTGAATATGATATTAAATTATGGACCATATTTAGTAACAAACATCTTGATAACAGATTTAACTTATCAAAATCAAAAGAAGAGTTTTTCTGTTCCTAAAATATTGGAAATTGCCAACAATGATCCCATGATGAAGTGATTCGGCAATGAATAAATAATATCTCTATTAACCTTTATGTGATGGATATATCTAAACTATCATATAATATTTCATGGTTCTGAATTATGATATATCCACGATTCGATTAATCTTTATGTGATGTTTAATTAAAAAATTAAAATTAAAATAATAAAAAATAATAACACTCAATATATGTCACGTGTTGCATGAAGATTTGAAACCATGGTGATTCTAGAACAGGACCACAATAGCTAGGTCCTTACTCCCTACGTCCCAGTAACATCATGGATACTACTAAATTAATTGCTATTGAATTTTGGGCAATTATTTTATGTACTATAGTTTTTGCTTGATGCACCTCCAAAATTCTTAATATTCCCTTCTTACCTTTCTTCTCTCAAGCCAACCCTAGCATTTTTCCCAAACCTCCATGACCACCGCATCCCACCTCCACCCAAAAATCACCGCAAGCACCCAATGTAAACTCTACATCGCCCCAAACTCAACACCACACCACTACCCAACCAACCACTATTGCCACATGCATCACTATGACTCTCGAACCTTTATGCTGCACCAAATCAACCATTGTACCACATAACCCCATATAGTTTTGGATTGAGTAATCTGTAATGTATTTGTTTATTTGCAATACAAATATATTATAAATTACTCAATCCGTAATACATTTGTATGCAATATGAATTGCTCAATCCATAACTATATAGGGGTGTTGCACTGCGATGGTAAGTAGCTGGGTGGCAGGACAGTGGGGGATTTGGTGCGGTGTGGAGGTGCATTGGGTGGTTTCGGTGGTGCTGTTGGGTAGTTGGGTGGAGGTGGGGTGCAATGGTTGTGGAGGTTTGGGGGAGATAGAGGTGACTAGGGTGTGCTTGGGAGAAGAAGGGTAAGAAGAAAATACTAGGAACTTTGGGGTGTACAAAACATAAAATGGGGTGCATAAATTTGGGGACGTAAAGAGCTATCGTCATCGAGCACTGCTTTATGTGAGACTTTGACCGTACTGTCACATCCCCAAAAAAAATATACCTGAATGCCACGCCAAAAGGAAATTTTATCAGAGTGTCACGCGTCTTATTTCGCTTATCAGTCCAGCGAAATACGTGGTGGGCACATGGCAGACAGGGAGTAATTCGCTGGGGAGCCCAGCGAATTACGTGGTAATGGAAAAAGAATCTCAAAAACTTCAAACGACCATAACTTTTAATAGAAATGTCCGATGGAGGCGTATGATATTTTAAAACACTCGAAATTCAGAGGGGAAGCCCTGGGCAAATCACCGGTTTGGTCCACTATTTTTTTCAAAAAAAACGCCTCTAAGTGTCTCAAAATTAGGATTTAAGAGTCCGATATATCATTTAAATGGTCTAACTTTTGATAGAAATGTCCGATGGAGACATACGATATGTCAAAACGCTCGAAATTCAGAGAAGTAATTAAAAAAATAAAAAATAGCATTGAATTAACTAATTAAATAATTAAAAATAGAAAAACAATTGAATTTTTG
This sequence comes from Glycine tomentella, assembly GCA_007407185.1. NCBI lineage: Eukaryota > Viridiplantae > Streptophyta > Magnoliopsida > Fabales > Fabaceae > Glycine > Glycine tomentella. The sequence continues at coordinate 554,608 of PYAF01002102.1, forward strand.
GATAATTGAATCTTAAATCCTAATTTTGAGGCACTTAGAAGCATTTTTTGGAAAAAATAGTGGATTAAATCCCCTGTGAGATGTGCCTAGGGCTTTCCCTTTGAATTTTGAGCGTTTTGACATATCGTACGTCTTCATCGGATATGTCTATCAAAAGTTATGACCGTTTGAAGTTTTTGAGATTTTTTTTCCATTGTCACGTAATTCGCTGGGCTTCCTAGGGAAAATACTTCCTGTTTGCCACGTGTCCACATAATTCCCTTGGCTCCCCAGCGAATTACTGTTTGTCTGTCACGTGTCCACCACGTATTTCGCTGGACTGACAAGCGAAATAGGATGCGTGATACTCTGGTAAAATTTCCTGTTGGCGTGACATTTAGGTATATTTTTTTTTGGGATGTGGTACAAAGGTCAAAGTCTCACTTCATGGGCTTCTGTTAGATAAACTTATTTATTTTAACACGACTAGTTCCATAAAAAAAATGAGTGGTTCAACTTAATTTAAGAAAATTAAATTGACAAAAATAAAGTTTTTTTTATAAAATCAAATTGAATCAAATGAGCATTTCATGTGTAAGATTTGATAACCGTGTTATAACAAGATGAAACTACAATATTTCTTTTATTTTATAAATACAAGAAAACACTATAAAAAAAGAGGTGTTTTGTTTTGTTTGAATGCCAAATGCTCTTATAATGGTTTATTCGGGATAGGTTGAGTTTGAAATGAATTAATCTAACCTGACTCATTTTAATGGTGAGCCAAAAAATAATCAACAGACTCAATTAACTTGGATTAGTGGGTCAAATTAATTGGCTCACCAAAATTTAAGAAAAAGCACGAATAATAAAAATCAGGAAAGAAATCTAATAAAAAGAAATATTAGAATTGCATAACCATATAAAATGGGTTCGTCAAGTACTCACCACACTATATTATTATCCTTTTATTAAGATTTACTTGTATTAATTTAGTTTAATAATCTGATCAGAAAAAAAGTTGAACTCGGCTTAAAACTTCTCAACTCATGAATTAAGTAGAAGAATATGCCCCTTAACTTTAGTTAGCCAATTTGAACAACCCAATGCACTCTTAAAATAAAGTGTAAATTAGGAGTGAAAATTATCACCAAATGTGTGGATTGACTGAGGCAAAATTGATCCAGTATAAGGTCTATGCCAAAAACAAAATAGGAGTGAGAATGACAAGTTGAGAACTTATTTTGACAATTTTACTACCCATTATGCATTTCGCAGTTACTCTTTCAAGGCAACTTGTAAATTTAAGGCGAATTTTTCCACTTTGCCAAAAAACGTTGTTTCTTGTACATATAAGTGACGAATATTTTGTCACTTGTTTTCTGTCCACGCACGAGTCACGACTATATTTCAAGTTCAAGTACAAAGTATTTGATATAATGCAGAAGATTTAACATTAAAACTTTGGTTAATTAATCTTCCTAAAGTATTTGACAGGTTGCTATTATTCTCATTTGGTTAATATTGTGTTAATGATGGTTTAAAAGGTAGCTTGTTATTCTAAAAATATTAAAATATGATAACCATAAGTAGTACATATATATTGAGCATTGAAAAAATAATACCAAACTCGTTTTTAATTGATGGGTACATCTGCTCAGAGTTGTGTTGTGACTTTTGTTTTGTCCCGTTCAATAATTTTTATAATTTATGAGGACTTTCAGTTTGATGTGTGAAGTCGACAAATACTTTTATTTTTATTTTTGTTGAAGGAACCATGGTGACAATCTCTGTGGAAAAGAAATAACACCAAACTTTCGATGGTAAGTTTCTCTTACGCTATGAAATTGAATGAAACAAAAACATCGTTGCCACTTACTCAAACTTACACCAAGAAAAGGAAGTGTTTTTTTACAGAAGAAAAAGAAGTGTTTGGTATTGTATTTCTTACACAATACAACAAGGAATTGGAAAAGTGAAATGTATGAGTATTGAGTAACATTGCTGTAAAATAAAGTACTAGTCTCTACTAGATACATCATACATAAAGTACCAAGAAAAGACTGAACTATCAATTACTTATTTACAACCTGCTTTATTTTAGTTATTTAAATTCTGTTATACATTACATCCTAAATTATATTCCAGGTTTATGTATATTTAGTTTCACTTATATTTTTACTCAATTTATATTTGTTTATCAATTTAACTCTCATTATTATTTTGTATTTTACAAGGCATATAATATGATCTTTTAGATTCACTTAAAATATTGCATAACCATGATGTTAATTTATTACTTAATTACTCAATATATTATAATATTGTAAAAATATTTAATTATTGGCATTTCAATCATAGCCATGATTTAATTAGTAAACTTTAACCACAATACCTTGGATATAACAGTATACATCAAGGTTATATTCAATTTGTTCCATTATAGTTGGGTCAATTTTGGTTAATATCACTTTGCAAAGTGCCAACCTATGGTGGATTAATTTTCCATCAACTTTCCATAACAAATTCATAACCAATGGAAGTCGCCAAAATTACAGTCACATCTTGATGTATGCAAATTGTACACACCTACGTGTGTTAACATGGTGTAATCGACAGCAAAAAAAAAAAAAAAAACGCACGGTGGTATAACAGATTATAACATAAACACTCTCTATTTGGATATAAGGTTAGAAGTAATTTTAAAACCTTCTCTACGAAAAAAAAATTCTATATTTCCAATAGAAAAACGTTCAAAAACACTTGTAACTTGTATTCAAACAGGTTCAGGAAATAGACCCAGATTTTAATGAGTTGAAAAATACATGTGATCTAACTGCGAGCATTCAACAAACTATGTGCTTCTTTTAATACTTTATTTCCATACACAAAATAAATTTCAGGGTTGAGATTATCTACAATTTAACAAAAGCTACACAAAATCCTCCTTCCCAAGTTAACATAGCTAAAAAGAGATGCAACAAAACCACGGGAACAAAGCACTATTGGTAAAGTGACACTCAAAATCACAGGGTAACTGCGTGTTATTATCACTAACCAAGAGAGAAAACTAAACTAAACCTCAAAACAAAAATGGATACGGTCAAACTGTGAATCTAACTGCGGCAACACAACATCGACGTGTCTATCATACTAGACAGCTATGTTACCATATTCTGCAATGACTACTACATATATATGCACATATATATTGTACAACATTGTTATCAACAAGTCTCTAACAAGTCAATCCTACATGCCTCCTTAACTGAGCAAAAAAGCAATGGAGGCAAATTCCGCACAAAAGAAATGATCTTCTACTACATGTAAGCAGTTTAAGATCTGACATATGCCCATATATTAACAAGGAGTATTGCTGAGACCAATACAGTGGCAGAAACTGCAAGAACATTAGACCACGTGGCACGGTTAGAGGAAACGTTTGAGGTGTAGTGGACCCTTCTGCTCGCTAGAAGGTCTTTCGACCCTGAGACGGATTCTGCAGTTGCAACATGTTTCTGACTAATCTTTCTTAGGTCCGTTGACTCGGGAGATGCCTCCTCTGGTTCATCCACATCATCTGTAACAGTGGAACTCACGTCAGAAACAGTGGAACTCCAATCAGCAGCATGGTTTTCTGAAGCTTTCTTCTCCTGCAAAAATAGGAACACAAAAGTCTCAGCACACATGCAGTGACATGTATGAGTTAGATATACAAGTTGAATAAGCAAACTTCTTACAGCAGTAAGGATTGTTTTTGAATTATGGTCTTCTGGGGCACGAGCACAACTCCCATCCTGGGAACCAAGCGGACGCCTAACAACTCCCAATCGTATTCTCCTTGCTGCAATACCTTGTGATTGTACCATCGTGTTCATGTTTGGCAGTTCATTTCTTACTGGACGAGTCCTTATTCTGATTCCAGTATCACCATTAACAAATGCATCAAAGTTTCTTGGTTGCTCGCAATCGTTGACCATATTGTGCACTTGGCCCATAGTACTATCATTTGAGAACGTCATCTGGACATTGTTCTGAAATGATCCCGCATTGCTCTTCTGCTCAACTGCCTCCTTGGGATAATCATGTAATGCTTGCAGATGCTGCAGCAGAAAATAACAGATATAATAAACTCATTAAATAGATGTAATAAAAATTGCAATTTGATATGTCATATTACATAGAGGGCATTTAACATAAAAACGTTCATCAATAAAGGGTGAAGATGCCACTAGGTGTTTCAAAACTACTAGAGGTCATTTTGATGGCAGAAATCTAGAATGACCAAAAGATAAAAGGGATCAAAGCTATTACTCACCGGCATATTGGTCATTTCAACATCCGAGTCACTGCCTGATCCATTGTCCTTAGGATTAATAAGGAAGGATGAGCTCAGATCTAGACTGCTAGTATCATGAGAGAACGCATCCCAATTAACAACCGAGTCTAAAAATTCTGAAATATTCTCATTTGTACCATACTGAAGTTCTGATTGATTGTTAGCTTGATAATAAAAATCTGTTGGGAAATGTGCATGGACAGGGGAGAATAATTTGTCGTCTAATGGCTGATTTGTTGGGTCATAAAATATGTCCACGTTCAACGGCTGATCCTCCTGCAGTAGTCAACATCAAGTATAGTTACTAAATCAACAAATTCAGTGTTTTGAAATCAAATTAGGGGGAGGGTGAAAACAATATAGAGGAAGAAAGCAATCATAGATTGAAACTCAATCAGCCAAGCTAACCTCTGCAGCTGGTTCTACAATTTGATCTTGTGCATCAGGAGCATCACATCTGTCACTATGAATCTCACCAGGGGTTATAATGTTGGATATTGCTTCCTCAGAGTTCTCAGAAATAACAGCTAGAGGCTTATCATCTTCAGTAACCTGTGAGGAAGATGCTGGAATCAGAGCTGAATCAGATTGTATTTCGTCTGGAGAGTAATTGGCAGTCATAGGAGTTGAAGCAGTCCGCTCCACATCATCACCATTTGAAGCTTCAAGACTCTCATCTTGTTTCTTAAATAATCGACAAAGGACATATGGATTCTGTGATAAGTCAAATCAATCAAACTGAACAAGTCAGCAACATATACCATCATCATATACACTCTAATCTAAGATAAACATAAATTGCAGTAGCTTTATGTTAAATAAAATATATAGACTTGTAGGTACTACTGCATAAGGGTTACAAGCAGTTGAACCAGAGGTAATGGAAATGCATAATGGTACATTGAACTAGAAAAATGCAAAACATAAGAAAACCACGAACATTTAGAATCAAAATAACTAGGTGGAGAAGTAATTTAAAGAGATAGTAGATACAATAGTCAACATGGTTTGACTCAAAGTCCAGCAAACAAGAGCTTCTTACAGACATTAAAACCATGAGAAATGTAGTGAAAGAGCAACCCTGGGACTTAACAAACAAGGAAAAAAAAAAAACAAGACAAGAAACAAATCTTTTAAAACAAAAATCTAATAGGGAAGTGAATTGACTTTGCGTTATTCAATTGTCACAAATATGTAAAGTGATCACTCTATCAACCAACCTCAAACCAAACAGGAAGAAGAAGAAACGTAAATCATCATTCATCGAATCAACCATTGAGGGATAAAAACTAGCTTAACATCGTCTTATACACTTCAGTCAAGGAAAAAAGAATACAACTACTACACTTCACAACAATTCATTGTCAAAACACTATGACAAAGATCAAAAGCAAAAATACCAAACAATAAAAGTAGGAGATAAGACTAGACCTGTCCAGGATTGGTACCATCAAGCTCCTTCAGCGTAGGCCTGTACTCATGCATAACCCAATTGGTCCTCTTACCCTTGGGAGCACGACCGGTATAGAAAACAAGAGTCTTCTTCATTCCAATCAAGGTGGAGCCGGACTTAATTCTCCGATCCTTTCCCGTCGCCTTCCAATAGCCATGACTCGTAGCTCGGTTCAACCTGTGCCCGTTCGGATACTTCCGGTCCTGCGGACAGAAGAAGAACCACTCTGGATCCTTGTTCCGTACCACTGACAAATCTACAACAAACAAACCCCCAACCCCCACCAAACCCAACAAGGAAAATATAAAAAATAAGCAAATCAAACAGCATAGCCACCTTCCACATCAATGTTTACTACCACTAATTCCATATCCAACAATTCCAAACTACCCTTTTCCCCCAAAGTAAGGATAAAACTTAAATATACTACCATAGATATCTGATCTCCAATTAAAACCAACACTTTTTTTATAATCTCCCTTAATCAACAAGATAAAATTGCTGATTTTGATTATAGAACAACAATAACAAATTAACAGTACTTAAGTTTAGCTCAAAAGAAACATCATGAAAACAAAGAAGAACCAATCCATCAACAGCACCAAAATGATTAGTAAAGCAAAAGACTAAAACCTTCCCAATTACACAAAAAACCCAAATCAAATTTCCAAAGAGAAGAAGTATTTTATACCAGGCAAGTCCCAAGGCTCCCATTTGCAGACATCAATCTCACGAATAACCCAAACATCATCACCATTTCCGTTGATCTTCGAGCGGAGGTAGTAGTCAATAAGCTCCTCATCGGTGGGACGGAAACGGAACCCTAACGGCAAGGTGTTCAGGGACAGCACCGCCGTGCGCGGCTGTGGGGAACACTCGACGACGGCACCCATCACGTTTTAAGCGCGTTTTGAAAACACCCAGAAGGCGAAAGAGAGAGGAAAGGAGAGAAAGGAGAAATTTTGAGATAAATAAGGTGAAAACTGAAGTGAGGGAATCAAAAGGGATTCTGAGGATTTTGATTTACGCTGCTTTTTGAGTTTTTCCGTCACGGGTTAAAGCGAAGTTGCTGAGAAACTGAAGGTTGGGTGTTAGACTGTGAAATTGTGAATATAAAGATTATAAATTCCTCGTATATGCACTGAATACAACGCGTGTTCTGTTCTTAACCTCGGTTTTCGACGGAATCACACGGTTGTGCCAGTGTCCGAAGCTGATGTGTCGAACGCGTGAAGATGGTGGGGAAGGGGTAAAATGGGAAATGGGGGTTGGTGGAAAAACAAGCCTCGAAAGAGATTGTGACACGTGGCGATCATCGGGGGTCGCAATTGGCAAATGACTTGGTGAGTAAGGAATCGTGTGAGTTACTTACCAGTTACCAGTGTGGGAACGTGTGCTAAGGGGACGTTTGAACGTTTTGCAATTAACGACGATGAAAAGATTTGTAGCATACACAAAACGACAACGTCCACCAATGTCCACATCAGCGTTTTCCCTCTTTCTCTCTCTTCATCATCACTTCCGACTTCCGTCTATTACTTTTTCACCTTTGCTTTGCCTCATGCTTCTCTCTCTTTACACTGATGCTTGTCCTCCTATTGCTTTTTTTCCTTCTCTCTCTCTCTCTCTCTCTCTCTCTCTCTCTCTCTCTCTCTCTCTCTCTCACACACACACACATTTGGTGTTTTAGTTGTTTTTTTATGTATAGAAGAATTAAATACTATATTAAAAAATTGTTTTGAATTGTTTAATCTTTTAAAAAACAAATTCATTTTTTAAAATAGAAAATAGACTAGTTTGTTGATGTATATTCACTTCTTTTTTAGTAAGAGTATGGTGACAAAATTATAACTACAGTTATTTTAAATTTCACTCAAAGTATAATTTGCTATCCTTAATCTTTCTAAAATATCAAAGTTATGGTTGACAAAATAATTCAGTTAATTTTTAATTAGTTCAAAAGTTTTTTTGATTGGTAGAAAGTTTTTTAATAATTTTTAATATTTTTTGAAACATTATCTTTTACATTTTTTTTCACTTTTATCATCAATATATTTATTGATTTCCTTATTATTTTTTTAAATAAATCATGATATTTTA
>PYAF01002102.1:571644-583049 GCA_007407185.1 Glycine tomentella
TTTTTTCTCAGTATTTAATGTCTTTGTTGATAACTAATTTTTGTCAAAAAATATAATTTAACTCATACAAACATAATAATAATTAATATTTTTGTTATTTGACAATGGTGATACTATTCTTTTGTATATTTTTAAATTATATTTTTTTACGTTTTATCTAAATTTTAAAATACTTGTACAGTATATTAAAAAGTAAAAGCTTGTTAATATATAATATTATATTTCTTGAAAGTAGGGTAGCCACTATGGGTTCATTTAGCACAAAAAGTTAATAGGTTTTCTTATAACTAAAATGTTAGAAGAAAATTGAAAAAATATTTTTTTTAGTTAAAAATCATTAACTAAAAACTAAAACCATTAAACTAAATTATTGAATCACAAATATAGTTTGTATAATGAGCTATAGAATTGGAGGATAAATGTAAATAACAAAGAACACATGTTTATATTTTTTTTTTAGAAAAATATATTACTAAGCAATTATAATTTTAGATTTTTAATTATTTTTTTAAAGACCAAATATTTTATAAAAAAAAATTATGGATGAAGTCTTATTAAAATGTTTGGCAGAATCAGAAGCTTATATAGTTTTAACTAAAACTCATGAAGGAATTCGTGGTTCTCACCAAACTAGTGAAAAAATGAAGTGAATGTTATTTTAACAAGGTTATTATTGACCAACTATTTTGAAGGATTGCATTAATTATGCAAAATTATGTGAAGAGTGTCAAAAACATGGTCTCATACAACAAATTTCAGCAAGTGAGTTATATTTGATAACAAAACCTTGGCCTTTTTGAGAATAAACATTAGATTTGATAGGTCAAATCCATCCACCTTCTTCGAAAAGACATAGGTTTATCTTAGTTGTTGTTGAATATTTTACCAAGTGGGTAGAGACAATTCCCTTAAAAAGTGTTGATCAAGGGGATATAATAAACTTCATAGAACAAAATATTATTTTTCGATTTGGTATCCCAAAAACACTTACAACATATTAAGGCATCATTTTTACTGGTCAAAAGTGGTTCAATATGTCAATTCTCGGAATATTAAGTTATTAACTTCAATCCCTTATTATACTAAAGCAAATGGTCAAGTCGAAGCCATAAATAAGATATTGATAAACTTAATTAAGAAACATGTTGGCCAAAAACCTAGGAGTTGGCATGAAAGTTTAAACCAAGTTCTTTGGACTTATTGAAATTCACCAAAAGGGGCCACTTGTATTACTCCTTTCCAGTTGGTTTATGGACATGAAGCGGTTTTACCTATCGAAATAAATTTAAATTCAATTTGAATTCAAAGACAAAACAAAACCCATGTCCAAGATTATTGGGATATGATGTATGACCAGTTGAATGCCTTAGAAGAGGAACATTTAATTGCTTTAGAAAACATTATTCGTCAAAAAGAGAAAGTTGATAAGCACTATAACAAAAAAGTGATGGAAAAAATCTTTTCGAATTGGAGATTTGGTTTGGGAAGTTATATTACCCATGGATAAGAAAACCAAAGTTTTTGGTAAATGGTCACCGAATTGGGATGGACCATATGTTATCGAAAATATTTTTTCGGGGAATGCTTATGCGATTCGAGAAGTAAATAGAGATAGCTATATTGATTTGATAAATGGAAAGTACTTAAAAATATATAAACCAACGCTAACTGAAGTAAGGAATCCCACCACGTAGAAAGTTAAAGTGCAATTTGTTTGAAGGGAGATTACATCTCCAAAACATTTAATGACGTGCAAGGCTTTAATTAGGTAAGATATTATTGTAACATCCAAATAATTGCTACAAAAATAGTAATGTTCTCAAAAAAGTAATATTTGAACACACTATATTTCGGGGGCATATGTTACCTCTGTTATGTAAAATTTGTCTAAGTCATGAAACTTATATATAGTTTCAATGAATTTGTTTCGAGAGAAACATAATAGTGCATTCAAAAATGATCAATATAGGAAAAAAAATTTGAGAGGTTAAATGCGCCATCGAAGGAATTTATTTTAATAGACATGGACATTTTCGAAGACTTTATTCAAGCATATGTGGAGTTTAAAAGCACTCAGATGCAATGTTATTATGAATATCGAAAGATCAGTTGAAGTGGTTATAAAGAAGTTATATGAAGATGTTTAATAGCATTAGATCAATGTATTTAAGAATGTCGTTATACACTTGTCGAAATCAAATATTTTGACCGTTATTATTAGAAGTCTACAAATAAAACTATTGACTGCTACTTTTGAGGGGAGAGGGTTGAAACACAATCACTTAATTCCTCAAAACACCAACGCTTACCATCGAAATTGACAAAAAGGTTCATTAGGTAATTGAGTTTGTATTCAAATCCTATCTTTAATGAATTAATGTTTTTTATTTTATTGCACATTTTTTAATCCTTAACTTTTTTTAATCCCTATTTTTTATTATTAGAAAATTTATTTATAAACTAATCATTAAATTGAAAACACTTTTATGAAAGTTATTTTATTATCTTATGAATTACCACATTATTATAACTCAAATGGATATTTTTATCAAAATTATAATCATGTTTTGTATTAAATATTAAAACAATTCTCTATTAAGTTGAAAATTATGACCTTATTTATTTAACAAAAAAGAACTCATAATCGAAAAATAGATTTCATATCTTATCTTTAAATATTTATTTATTAATAGAATTATTTAGTAAAAATTCCTTTACTATTTTGCCAATACTTTACTTTTAAAAAATATATACAATTTTCACGACTAACATTCATATATCTATTATCCCTTCTTTTTCGATTTTGATTAGAGAATTACAATAAAAATGTATCAACTGTTATATGTATGTTTTGTTCTAAGTTCTAAGAGTATTTTTTGGATTGACGATAATTTTTTTAAAAAAAACGTAGAGATCATGAAAGTGTTCCTTCAAAAAGAGATCATAAAAGTGGACTATATACTTCGATCAATTGTTAATGAAAACACACACATACACATACACACATATATATATATATATATATATATATATATATATATATATATGGGATATATGTCTTGCTAAAAATGACAAAAATAGAACACGAAAGTTGCTTTTCACTTGTTTAATAAAAGGATAAATAAAAAAAAATGCGAAAGCTTAAAATAAAATCCATTTTTGACTTATTTAATTAAAAATTATAAAAGTGTCTGAGCTCATTTTTTACTACTTTAATTTTTCTTTAGTTATTTTTATCTTTCGGTTTTCATTCATTTAACCAACATGTGATGATGTCGTTGTGTCTGTTTGTCTGGTAGGTAATTGTACCATATCAATATACTAATATTTCTAAGAATATATATTCTGGTTAAAATAAAAAAGAAACAAACAAGATGTTATGAATAATTTATAAATTAAAAAAAAAACTAATTGTAACTTACAATATTTAATATTAAACATGCAGGGGTTAGATATTAAATAGGCTAAAAAAAATAAATTTGCATTTAAATGGATAAGCATACTATTATTATTATTATTATTATTATTATTATTATTATTATTATTATTATTACACAATATGTAATTTATGGGCTGATATATATAGTATATTTTGTAAAAGCTAAAAATATTTTTTCGCTTTTTAAAAAAGTAAAAGAATTTGATTTATTTTTTTTGTTTTTAATAGTATTAAATAAGTAGAACTGCAATACACAACGGATAAAGAAAAACAAAACTGCAATACACAAACAATCAAATTTGTTTAAATTGCATATTTCAAGAAATAACTTGTGTAGGCTCATGGCTTGTGATTTAGAACATGCATGTCTGCAACCCGTTTGCGCGCAGTAATGTAAACGAACATTTACACATTTAGGGTTGAAGGTGGATTTATTATATTTATCAAAATTAATATTTATTTATTTATATTAAAAATGTATTAATTTACAAAAATGGAAAACATACTTAATTTGAACCATAAAATTAATGTTGCACTTCTTTACTGTCAATTGGCGGAATTCAGTCATTTTCGTTGCATTTCATGGATGTAAGGGAAACAAATTTTGGTGAGACCAGCATAAGGTATTTTTTCTCCAATCTATTTCCATACCAACCAAACTATATACACCAAAAGTTTTTTTATTTTCATTTCTTTTTCAACCCTCATAATTTATTCCCTTCCAAATCATCCAAAACAAATTAATATATATATATATATATATATATATATATATATATATATATATATATATATATATACTGTGTAGTGTAGCAGTAGTGGTGTAAATGAACCAAGATTTCACCTGAGTCACAACTCACATCACATGTAGGTTGCGAGTTATGCGAGTTATGCAAGTTATGCAACCAGTTTCTAATTCATAGTTAAAGAGTTCCCACAAAATATATTAGCATGGGACAACGTTTTATCCTTTAAAGTAGTTCAGAATCTAGATAAGAATGTGAAAATAGATACTGTACGTTATATAATGAGTTTAATGCTATATATATATGTTTTGTTAATGTATTTTTTATATATTATCAATTAATTAAAAATCACTTGTTAAAAATGATTATTAAAAAACTGACAAACTTATTATATTCCTTGTATAATTTATTTTCTCTTCTATAATAGCAAATATATTTTCTAATTTTTTCAGACTAGCGAATTTATTGGTAAAGAGCTTCTATAACTTGATACATTATTTTTTTATAAGGAAAAAATAATGTTTACGATTTTGTACACTCACGAAACACTTATAAATTCATTTTCTTTAATTTCCATCAAATGCTTTTTTTTATTCTTTTAAGTTAATATATAACAACAATTGTATGTTTTCTTACTGTACGTCTTCGTGCAAACAGTTTTCATAATATATAACATATTTGATTTGATAAATTAAGCACACATCAAGTACTGAGACAAAAATCATAATATTCAGTAAATATTTATTACTTTAATAGTTTAAATTATATCCAATTTTTTATATATTCTAAAATCAAATTCCAATAGGCTCAGCTTAATTTAGACCAATAATTTAACGGTCCGAATATTTTTTTTTTCTGGCACACATTTATTGTTATTCGCACAACCTATATGTAAAAATATAAGATTTTATATTTCAAAAGTGGCCAGTGTCTACTTTTCTTGATATGAACATGTAATAATTGCTGCAAAACATGTACATGTAAATGTGTAACAAAAACATCAGTTTAAAATAACTTTTTTCTAAGTCAGAAAATAATGACGAGAATAGTGGGAAGAGAATAATTTCTCCATGGAATCTTTTAGGAATGTGAAGTGGTGGAAAGTGGGAACCGACCTTATTGGCCGAAGGTTAGAAGGATGAGGCGAAAAAGAAACACAGAATCAATGTCTTGTTTCTGAAGCAAACTAACGGATGATTAGATGATATATATGATTAAGGATTCGACGGTCTCTTATATTTTTCTATTAAATGTAAAATATAGCTGCATGACCAAGTTAGAAATTATGTTCAATAGACAATAGGTAAGCATTTAAACAAGAGGTTAAATTTCAACTTGGGACTACATTTGACTAAAATTTCACTTCAAAGTCTTATCTTCAGGTTTTTTTTTTTTTATCGATAAATATTAATTATTAATCTTTTAATATTTTTTATTAATAAGAAGGATTAAATTTGTCTAATTCATGATCTTTTTTTCATTTTCTTCTTACTTCATCATTCAATCAATCTTATATTTTCCTTTTGAGTTAGATCTTATCTTCTTCTTATATTCCTTTCCTACTATCTTGTATACACTTCATCATTAAATTAGTTGAAGGGGATAGTTAAATTTGGACATAAAGATAATACATTTTTTAAGGAACAAACACCTCATTAGACAACTTCTCAAAAATAAAATTAGAAAAACACCTCATTTGACAAAGGGGAAGCCAGCGGAAGATTGCATTTTTTTTCTCTTCATAGATAATTACTTCGATGTGAATTGGTAAAAGAGAATATCTTCTATTGTTTGTAAATTACAACCACTTTTTAGAGCAATTTCAACGGGTTGCTTATATCAAATTCTTAGAGCTAAACAAGGGTACTTAGTTGGTTTTATAGTATTGGAGCAAATGAGTTGACATTGTTTACTTTGGTATTGTATTGACACTTCATCTAGGAGCAAATAATAATGTTAGTATTTTTCTATCGTCAACTGATTTATATAAGTCAAACTCCAATTCTAGAGATTTAAAAACCAGCAAATGTGTTTAACTTAAGGGAGAAATAAAAATGGTTTTTGTTTACACAGTATATAAAGATGGTTTCTTCCATATGAAATGGGTATGTGCCTTTTGGATTGGTTCCATAGTGAAGTTGAAAGAACAAAATCAATTATTAATTAAACATTAGAATAAATTATAAAATTAAATCCGAGATTAACATCGACAATAAAATTTAAAGACGTCAGGTTCAATCAGAATTAAGTTTACTACCATATCATTAAGAATAGTAAATGACTTTGGTAGGTATTTAATAAAAATAAAATAAGTCTTTATATTAGAAACTTACTTTTCAGTTTTTTTCTTTTGAAGTGTACACTTCAGTTAAAACAATAGTCCTGCTATAATGCCTACCAAAGTCTTTTTGTTTTACATGATTTATTTTAATTAAATACATAAAAGTAGCATTTCTTTAACAATTATTTCGTAGGACTACGACAGAAAAAAGTCATTACAAACAGCCTTCAATTTGGCCCAACCCACATCCATCCAGATTGGGCCAACACTTTACGTTGAAAAAGGTAGAATCGTCGGCTACTAAAATTACTAGAATAACGCTGGACTCTAACGAGGGATAAAATAGACAAATCCTCCTTTCTCTCATCACTGCTCAATCATTACACACATCTACATTCACTGAGCAATCGGGATTAAATCTGGGCCGATAATTGTTTTTCACCATAATCCAACGGTTGAAAAAGGTTTCTCACCGGTGGTCCACCGTAGAGATTGCCGTTATTTAAATTGTATTTTTTGTGTCAAAGATTCTTCTTTGGAACAAAAGGGCTAAAACTAGGAGTGAACAGGGGCAGTAGATGAGTTATGACTGAACCCTACTCTATTATTCATGTGTACATTAACTTCTACAATGGTTGACTTCGTCTTTCATTGCTTCTTTAGTCTTTATAGTTTTTACTATTAATGTGTCTGCACAGTAAAGCACTCACCCAATCAATCCTTTCCTCTCTCTGTTACATTATAATGGGAAAGTTCATGACTGCTGAGAGTTACATATATAAGTATATATTGTATATGTAACGCATTTCTTTCTTTGTTTGTGTTTAACTCCTTGTTAAAGTTGCTTGAAGTTGAAATCAATTTTAAATATAAAATTAATTCATTAACATAATACAAACCATGATTTTGTACCTAAATTAACGTTAGTTGTTTTTCAACGTGATTTGAAATCATTTAAACCCAAAGTAATATGTACTTAATTAGCTATAAGTTGTCCACTTGGTAAAAGGCAAAGGTAATTATGAACTCACAACATAATCCTTTACGTTTACATTTTAGTGCATTTCTCTGCATGCGCATATCACTAGCAACTTATTTTCACCTTTCTAGACAACATCTTAACAAAAACAAGCCAACCTTATTATATATATATATATATATATATATTTTTTTTTTTTTTCAGTTTTTATTATAAATCTTGTCAATTTGAAGAAGCACACTAGTGTCGGTAGGAGAAGCACTTGGTGCGACTATAAATGTATCAGGCATGCTTGTTAGTCCATTTGATTGAGGCAATATCTCTGTGTCATTGTTTTTTCCCCACAAAAAGAAGTACAATCCCATTATGATCAAAACCATGCCCACCAACCTACATATAGACTTTGAATTAGTAATTTTTCTACACTAACGTAATGCAAATGTGCATGTTGATCTTGAGCTTAGATAAACTTCTCCATGCATAACACTTATAAATATGAAAAAACTTCTATAAATAAATAAATAACTACAAGGTCAAAAACATCACAATGCCTAGACAAGGTAAAAATAAAAAATAAAGAAACATTGAAAATTAGCATAATGTAAAGTAGGAAAAATGTTCATACGTTCCAACTCCTATTGGTTGTCCAAGTACGATAGCTTCTGATACGGCCACAAAAATAAGCGCCAAGGGATTGAACATTGGAGGATAACTAGGTCCTTTGACTTTAATTGCCCAAGATAGTAAGCAAAATGCAGCAGCCGTAGCGAGTGCTCCCTACACAAATAAATATCACTTGTCTAATAACGAAAAGTTCAAAATATAAGTACTCATACAAATGTTATAGCATTAAAGAAAAACCAACAAAATAAAGATGAATCAAGCAATTTTTTGTGCATTGTTTGTTCAATTTCTGTACTTCTTTTTGTAATTATTTCTGTCTGAGAGTAATTATTCATATTGAATTTACAATTAATTGATATGTGAATTATTTTAAAAATATATTAAATAATAAGAGATATGCTAGCAGTCAAATATTGATCAAATAATGATTAATTAAGTATTAATTTTAATATATTTTATAATTTAATTAAGCATCCTAATAAATGGTCTTAATTCATTGGATTTATATAGTAGCTTGAATTTGCAGGCATGCATATATTCAAAATATCTTACCGAGTACACTATAGTGATTAGTTGTAGATCCCACTCTAATCTCCAGGAAGCTTTACTGGAATCTAAGAAGGCACCTATTATTGCTGCTTGAATTGCTGCCAGAACGCATGCTATCATTGCTCCCCAATACCTCAGTGGAAATACTCTAAGCAACTTCACCTTTTTCAATTGAAAATAGCTATTTAAGATGAATATATAATAATAATAATAATAATAATAATAATAATAATCACATTCAAGGCATTTTTAGAATGAGAAGATAATTGTTCATTAACTTTTTTTATTTAACATATGTTAACTATATTAGATTCAATAATATGTATAGTACACTAATACACTATAAAGAATGGGATGCATACTTGCGCAATAAACCATGCCGTATAAGAGAAGCAACTGCAAATCAAAAATAAAGTGCCACGAAGCATGTTGGTTTTGTGTGCTGCAGTAGCAGTTTGAGCGTGATGACTATGGTGACCAAGATAAAACTCCTTCCCGTTGTAAAGACTGGTAACTAATGCTCCACCAACACACAAAATTGCCCCTACACACTTAGCTTTACCAGCCCATGTTTGCAAACTCAGTTTCTCCATTCTGCATTAATTGATTAATCATGCCTCAATGCTGGTTATTATGCAAGTACTACTATAATGGAAAGGACAGAAAATATTTAGTCTCTATGTTCCATAACATAGTGTCGTCATAAGTTTTGTTTCATACTATAAGTCAAGAAAAGTTATTAAGTAGTAGATAAAAAGAGATAATTTTATAAAATTAATCTTATTTTTAATGTTACATTAAAAAGTTAAATGATATTTATTAGGGATATTAATGAAAAATAATAACTAATACTACATTAAAAATTAAAATAGTCCTGTACTTTTTTTATATTTTTTTACATGACATTTATTATGAGATAGAAAGGGTATAATTTAATGAAAAATATTTACCAATGTCTTAATATCCTTGTTAAGGAATAAAAGATAGAAAGTTTTTCAATAAAATGTCTATTAATTAATATATCAAATGCTTTCTATTTATTAAGATTACTTCATAAGTAATGTTTTGGGACACTAGCTTATAGTCAGCCAATATTAGTATCCTTTATTTATATGAAAAATGATATTTTGACACCCAAAATCATTTGACACCTAGAGAGAAATAGAGAAAGTAGAGAAAAGAATATATATGATAAGTTATATATATGATTTGATAAAAATAAAAAGATAGAGAAAAATAAAAATATTAACTAGGTATATATAATGTATGGATGTCAAAAATGGGGACTCTATATGTCACTGTTTCCAAATACCTGCATATGATAGACGTAAAGAAGGTGGTTATAGGAACTAAGTTGAGAAAATTGACGGAGTAAGTAGCTGAAGTGTCTCGCAGACCATAATAAAACAATCCTTGAGCTAGGGTCATCCTGTAATTAATTACAAAATAAGTAACAATTATAGAAAAATTAGAGTTAAAAGGAATTGTGAGTGTGAATTAACATGGATTAAGCATTTCAAAATGAATAACTCTAGTACTAGTTTGTTAAAAAGAGAAACTCTAGTACTAGCGCATTATAGTAGTCATAATTATTACTCCGTAGCTTATTCACGCCATTGAAAGAAATAATTAGCATTTTGTCTTCTAAGGGTTTAAGAAGGAGTAATTACTTTTCAAAATTAATTAATGCATTTGTAAACATGCTAAATGACAAACTACTTAACTCGTGCGAAGTCGTGTCTATTAATTATATGCATTTGTAGCACGCATGGTTGGGAAGAGGAGGTTTAATTTTTGTTTTTGATGCATTGATTATTGAAAGAGTGGAAAAAAAAATAAAAAAATAAAAGTAAGATATTACTACCTGTTTTACATAAATATGATATTATAGTGTTTTAAATTAAAGAAGATGAAAATAGATAATAAAAAATGTTAGTAATCCAAATGAAAGGAGGGATATACATACATGGGTGTCTGACATATAGACCAGAAAGTTATGAACTTCATTAATCTTTGCCATGAAATATTCACCGTCGAACAAGTCATTGGAAAAAGAACTTGTGCAGTAATCATTAATAAGGGGCGGTGCATATTTGTACGTACAGTAGTTAATTTCTTCTATTTATGACGATAAAATGCTCGAATACTTGCACCATCCACGAAAAAAAGGATTCCATTATTAATATACTACAAATTTTGTTGCATGTAAACCAAAGACTGTCATTTGTCAAGGTTTTTTTTTTTAATATATACAAACTAAATGATTAATTAATAATATTGTTTTACTAAAATATCTTTTTTTTTTCAATTTCTTTAAATATGTTATTAAATGTCAAAAGTCAATCAATTTTAAATGAAGAATATTTATTTTCTATTATTATCGTATTCTTGTCTTATTCTTTAATAAATTTTAATGTAACTTTTAATCAAAACTTTTATTCATTAATTTCTTAATTATTTCCTTTAAAGCACTGATTACGTGAACTTCTTAAGTTAAAACTCTTTTAAATATGCAATGTTACGGATAAACTTTCTCAATTATTCTTTGTTTATTTTGGCCTATCTATCTTAACAAATAGTAAGATTTATTATTATTCTTCTAGACATAAACAGGAATAGATTTGTTAGAATAGTAGACTGGAGAATTTGGGACGCAAATTCAAATAAGGTTATTAGTATATATTCTTCTTTTTCTTCTTTTTTTCGTAATCTCCAATGCTTCCAAATCGAAAGTGTCACTGCCACACCAACTATTCTTTCCAGTACAGCCAAAAAAACTAATGTATC
>PYAF01002102.1:591154-608095 GCA_007407185.1 Glycine tomentella
GTTAAGGGATGAAGAGTTTGTGCAGAAAAGACAAAGGATATAGACAAACGAAGAAAGGAAGATGAACAGACAGGGAAGCAAGATGGAAACCCAGAAATAATCTAAAAGAAGGGTTGGGAATGAATAAATCAAAAAGAAAAAAGAAGAAGAGGAAATGCAGAATCAACAAAGGTAAAAGAAGAGAAAGAGGAAATACCTGAGATGAAGGCTTGCGAGAAAGGGGAAGAAACACCAGAAAGGAAGAATGCAAGAGGGAAGAAGCTTGAAAAGGCAACGAAGGTAGTAAGCCAAGGGTTTGTAAGAAAAGGGGAAAAATGATGGGTTATAAGGGTCAGTGACTCAGTGTGGAGGAGAACCGCCAAGCCCACGAAGTTAAAAAAGCAATAACCGTCGAAAAATCAAAAAAATGATAACTGACAAAACGTGTGATTAATGGGGCAATCATGACTTGTTAACCAAGAGACAGGGGCATAAGAGACTTTTGATAAGGAAAGTCATGATTAGAACGTGCAAGGTAACGGCAGAGCATTAAATGCTGGGGAGGCGCATCATTTCAGATGTCCAAAAGCCACCAAAAGCACTCCATCACCTTGGGGTTCGGAAACCAAAAAAGCAGGTCGACCTTTGGGGGAGACGCTTCATTGTCTTGGACCAGATTACAGAAAGATCTCGGCCTCGCAAAAAAGTGGTGCCAACACATCTCGGCCTAAGTCGGACAGAAGGTGACACATTGATCGAAGGAGAAAAGTCCGCATGACAAATATCACGGCCAAACAAAGAGATCGGTCAACACCGAGATAAAAATATGTCGGCCACACATTAATTTCAAAGTCGACTTGTCAGAAATAAACAGTATTTTCGGCTACGAAATTAAGGGCGAAGACATATTCATCTCGGTCATCCAGAGTCCTCAATAACCGAGATGAGGGGCAACTGTTACGGAATTTGTATATTGGGCCACAAACCAATGAGCCCAAGAAGATTAGTTATTTGTGGAAAGATTATAGGCTTTAAATATACAACAAATCTGGGAGACTATTTTATTAAACAAATAATTAAGATATATTATTTATCTTGTGCAGATTATGACCAAGAATTGACAAAGCTTCCTCAATTAACTACAGGTTAGTGAAAGCATAAATAGCCCATTACCAAAGGTGAAAGGTACACACATATTCTGACTCTCTCTTTACATTCACACTGCACACACCCCACGACCAATTTGTGGTTTGTGCTGTGATCATCATCTTCCTTTGAATGCTTCAATCTTCATAGCATTCAGAGAGAGAGAGAGAACCCTGATCCATATCAAGACCCAGTCTTCATTACTGGACATTCCGTTTTTCCGGAACGGAACACATTGATAGTGCAGGTTCACACCCAACAGGGTCACTACAAAAAATTTGATTTGTAATTAATATTTTTTCCTTTTTTGTAGTATCCATATTTTGCCAGGTTGAAAGTGGCACCGACTTTTAAACCACAAGCTCGATCACATTCACTGTTTAATGAACGATTGATTAGTTGCACTCGAAGACCTGAAAATTAGAGGTAGCCAACCTTACTCTATCACACTTCTTCATTAATTTATATATTTAGAAAAATGGTGTTAATTACAAATAAACTTCGAAAATAAACGGCATATTCACAAGTCAAATAATTGTTTTATTAATTATTGGTGGATATTCAAGGGACGACAATGGACATGCATTCAAGTTTGAATACCTGCATCATATATAGCCATGCCAAACATAGTCTCACAAGTCACATTTCAAGAAGTTCATTTTCAATCTGGTATTTAAAAATAACGATATTGTTAAGAAATGTTTTAAGGATACTAGTTAAAAAAAGTTAGTAAATAAATTTTTATTAAAATTTAAAAATTGCAGTTTGAAGTACATGAATTAATACATGAAAAGTGTTGCCTCTCTCTCTCTCTCTCTCTCTCTCTCTCTCTCTTTTTGTAAAATCTTTTACTTTAAGACACTTAGTTTTATATTTTTTTCCAGAGATCAAAAGTGCATCGTGTCATTTATCAATGAATGTTTGTATATTTGGTTAATCCAATTTTGAAGAAGACAGGAAGTAAAGAATACGTACCCCATCAATGCGTTCACGAAGAGCCGAAACCAAACCTTCGGAGTATATATACTTCTTTGTGCGGCCTCTGCATTAACAACCCAGAAGCATTTGCAAGTGAGAGCATCCACATGCAATCAAAGAGTGATTAAAAGAATAAAATATTTTTTTAATGTGTTAAGATATTAATTTATTTATATTTTTATTTAGTTTGCTAACTTGAGTCTTTAGAGTTAGTTTTAAGAACTAATTAAGGAAAATAATTATTAGTAAAGAAGATTTATTATATTAAAACTACATAAAATCACCTTCAAAATTAATGTGAACAAAAAAAAACTATTTAATATTATTATAAAGTATATTAGAAGAATTAACATGAGAATATAACATCAACAAATATAGTTTGGCTCAGTTTATTTTGAATTTTCCTTCTTTTTAAAATAAAAAATGAATCAAACACTTTCTAAAATGTTTTAAAAACTAAGCAGCTAGCTTATATTTTTTATGAAGAAATTTTTTTTTAAAATAAAATTAGGTAAAAATAGCTTTTAAAAATCCAGCTTCTATTCTTTCCACACACTCTCCCCTTATATGCTCCTAGCACATCTTAGTTTTTATGATTAATTTAGTTATAATTCAATCAATAATTAGCAATATAAGTTAGAATTAGGTAAGTTTATTTATTTATTTGTTTTTATCTCATTTTATTACTATTTCAGAGTAAAAAAGAAGGAAAGAAGCAGAATCAAGAAAGATTTGTCATAAAAATAAAATAACAGAAGGGTTTAGTTATCCTAATTAACTATATGGACATGGAATTATAAATAGGAACTTAGGAGACCAAAAGAAGAACACACAGAAATATACTTTTGTAGACAGAAACACAGTGGAGAGTAGATCAAGGCCAGAATTTGAAGAAGATTAATACTTCTGCTCTCTTTATATTTCTTGAGGTTAGACATGAACATGTCTGGCTAACTTTCGTTATTGTGGTTAGGGCCAAAACCCAATGTGAACTCTTCTGTAATTTGATTGGTATTAATTTGAGATTATTATGATTGTTTTGTTTTACTTTGTTCTTCATTGTTATATTCTTTCTTAAAATTGGTCATTCTATTTAAGTTCTTAGGGTTAGAATTCGCAATAGGAATGTTGGGATTCTAATTTCTGACAGGAGTAAAATAACAGTTTTTACATTGCTTAGGGATAGGGATGTATGATTGCAGAAACCTTATGATACATTCTTTTAAATGCTTAACTTGATAGGAATCGCTAAGGAATTAGGATTTTTAATTGGGTTAAAGGGTTAAATTGCTAAGGAATTAGGATTTAACTAAATTTGGAAAGATATATCCTCTGAGTAATCAGAAGTAATTGAATTTAATAACCAATCAAGTGAAAGAGGTAGGGATCAAAGGGGATTGTGTTCTGACCACAATTATTTCTCTTAACTGAATCACAATCAATTTTAATTTGCTTTTACATTTTTATTAATTCTGTCATTTAATTAATTTACTCAAATTCACAACACCACATTACTCTTCCAACTTATTGTTTTCTTCCATTCTCTTAGAACATAAGTTACGATAAAATAAGACATTCAATCCCTGTGGATATGATACTCTACTTACTCACTTTATTACTTGAAACGAACGGTACACTTGCCGTTTCGCAACAAGTTTTTGGCGCCGTTGCCGGGGATTGAAATAACTAATTTTAGAATAACTTTAATCTTTGCGATTGGAATTCTTTTGTTACTGAACTGCTTCCCTGAGTTTATGCGAGGTACAGTTAATCTTGATCATCTACAGTACAATCCTGAAATAGAGAAGGTTGCTAGAAGGAACAGGAAACTAGCCAGACAAAGAAGAAGAGAAGCAGAGAATTTTGATTTTGATTCAATCCCTGAATTTGAATTAGAATTAGAAATGGCTGATCGAGGCAATAATCAGCCAAGATCGGAAGATGAACTAATGAAGGATATTCTGGCTCCTTTATTCACAAGACCAAACTCTAGTATTGTCAGACCACAAATCCAAGCAAATAATTTTGGCATTCATCCGTCATTGATCACATTGGTGGAACGCAGTCAGTTTGGTGGGAAAGATGATGAAGACCCCCATGACTTCATTGACAGATTTTTGAGAATCTGTGATACCATTAGACATCAAGGGGTGTCAGATAATGCTATTAGATTGAGGTTATTCCCTTTTGCTGTTAAGGGAAAGGCACTCAAATGGTTGGACAGACAAACCTCAGATAGCATAACCACTTGGGAAGAATTAGTTGCAAAATTTTTCTCTCAATATTTTTCCATGGAAAAATATAACCAGTTGGTGAATGAAATCACCAATTTCACTTAGAATGAGAGAGAAACTCTATGTGCAGCCTGGAACAGATTTCAGGAGCTAATCAGGAGATGTCCACAATATGACATGCCTGTGGGTAAGCAGGTACGTATTTTCTTTAATGGTATGCTTCCTAAATTAAGAATGATGGTTAATGTTGCAGCTGGTGGCTCAATAAGATCTAAAACAGCAGCTCAGACTTATGAGTTAATTAACTCTTTAGCCCGTAATAAGAATGAAAGCATTACTGTCCAGCCTAAGAGAGAACCTATCCAGTTGAGGAGCAGTGATGCCATGTTAGCAGAGCAGAAAATATTGGCCCAGCAATTGGCCAAATTAAATGAAAAGATTGATAGACTTAAAGTCTCTGCTGCTCAAGTCTCATCCAGCAGAATGCTACCTGTCAACTGTGAATATTGCCAAGGTGAGCATGAATCTAATGAATGTCCTATACTTATAAGAGCTGACCCAATGCAGGTGAATGGTATATGGAATGATCAGAGACCCCAACAGAATTTCCAGAAAAATCAGAACTTTGCTATGGGTAATAATTTTTAGAGCAGGATTCAGGGAGGAGGTTTAGATTACAAATCTAATCATTATCTACAACCTCCATCTATTCCACCTAAAGAGTCATCTGAATTAGAGAAAGCCTTGCTGCAATTAACAAAGATTACCAATGATCATATCAAGACCACCAATGAGCACATTCAGACCACCAATGCCTTCATCAATGAGACCAGAGCTCATCACAAGAATGTAGATGCTTCAATTCGTAATCTTGAAAATCAAATTGGTCAATTGGCCAAACAACTAGTTGAAAGGTCTCAAGGGCAATTCCCTAGTGACACTGTCATAAATCCAAGGGAGTATGTAAAGGCAATCACTACTAGGAGTGGAAAGGTAATCACCCCTTAGGAAAAGCCTAAGGTAAGCAATAAAGAAGATGTGGAGGAGAATACCACAGCTGCTGCAGAACTAAAGGTAGCAGAACCTTCAAATAAAGAAAAAGAAGAATTTTTTTTTGCAAAGAAACAATGGAATTTCTCTCATTTTGAGAAACCTCCCTATCCAGTGCAGTCCAAGCAACAGAATCAAAAGCAACAGTTTGCCAGGTTCTTAGACATGTTTAAAAAATTACATATTAATATTCTATTTGCTGAAGCATTAGCTAACATGCCTAATTATGCAAAATTTATGAAAGAACTGTTATCTAGAAAACATAAGTTGCAGGACTGTGAGACTATTGCACTTACTGAAGAGTGCATTGCTATTATACAGAGGAAGCTTCCACCAAAGCTTAAAGACCCAGGAAGTTTCAATATCCCTATTGCAATAGGGAATATTAATGTGGGAAGAGCACTATGTGACCTTGGGGCAAGCATAAATTTAATGTCATTATCAGTTTGTAAGTCCCTAGGAATTTCTGAATTGAAGCCCACCAGAGTTTCTCTACAACTTGCAGATCGTTCACTAAGAAAGCCTACAGGAGTCATTGAAGACGTCTTGGTTAAAGTAGATAAATTTATTTTCCCTGCAGATTTTATAGTTTTAGACATGGATGGTGAAAGTGAAACACCACTTATCTTAGGTAGATCATTTTTAGCCACTGCTAGAGCTTTGATTGATGTAGAGAAAGGAAAATTAGAACTTAGGATGGATGATGAGTCTATTACCTTTAATGTTTTTGATGCTATGAAAAATCCATCTAACAAACATGATTGTTCTAGGCTAGATGTTTTGGATAATGTAATTTGTGCAGGTCAAACAGAGAAAGAAGAACTTAAAGAATAGCTGGAAATTCAAAGCCAAGAGACCATACAAGAAGCTGTTGAGGTAGTAATGGAGGTTCTTGAGAAGAAAGAAGATGA
Organism: Glycine tomentella; assembly: GCA_007407185.1. NCBI lineage: Eukaryota > Viridiplantae > Streptophyta > Magnoliopsida > Fabales > Fabaceae > Glycine > Glycine tomentella. Next base: position 597,453 of record PYAF01002102.1, read on the forward strand.
TATCCCAGTTGGAGTACCATAAGTTGAGCTAAAAAAGACTGTGGGAACATCTGAGAAGGAGAAGACCAAGAAGTGGCATAACAATAAAATTCGCCAAAAAGAATTTGAGCCGGGACAACAGGTATTGCTCTCCAAATTTCTCCTAAAGCTTTTTCCAGGTAAGTTAAAACCCTGTTGGTCTGGTCCATTCTTGGTACGAAAGATTTATCCTTATGGAATAGTAGAAATATCTCCTTTAGACAATGACAGGTCTTTTAAAGTGAATGGATGCAGATTGAAACCCTATTTTGGAGGGCAAGTGGATGGGAATGTAGTTCTATTCCACTGAATTCACTTGATGATTAAAAAGAGTGATGCGTAAGACTCGTGACATTAAACAAGCGCTAATTGGGAGGCAACCCAAGAATTTTGAGTCTTTTAATTTATTTTATATTGTTGAGTCATAATTTTTTTAGTTTTAGGAGTATTGATTGGACTTTCACCATCTATCTTTTGTTTTTATCTTTACTTTTCTATTTTTGCTGATTTACACTTGTTTTGGTTTATGCTCAGACTAATGTTTCACCTATGTCTATGATTCTTCAAATAACGCATACATGTGTGGATATAAAGTTTCTGTTAGTTTATTGTTGGGGACAACAATTTTCTAAATCTGGGAATGGGGCGCATACACATTATTTGAAGAATCACATTCAAGAGACAAAGGATGTTTAACATATTAAAGAATTTTTTTAATGTCTTTAATTGTTAAGTTTTAGTAGTTTTAAATTTTAGTCATTAGTTTTAAATTTTTAGTTAATTGTTTGAATAAGGTTAGAAGTATATCTATTTTTCTCAGAAATTAGAGTTGTTGAAATCAGTGAATTATTGGATATTTCTGTTAGGAAGCATGAGTGAAATGAAATATGGCATGAATTACATGAAACATGATTGGAATTGTGATTGTTGGTATGTTGATGCTCATGTTGAAGTAGGAAATGATGCTTGATATGAAATTAACAGAGTCTAGCTTGAGACTGTAGCCTGTGAGGATTGAGCCCATACATAATTATTTTTCTAAGAGAGACCTCACTTTGATAGTACTCTAGAACTTGCTCTGTTTCTCTGGATGCATGTATATTCTGATATGATTAAGGCAGTTTATTCTTTTAAGCCGGGGCCAAATTGACTCACCTTCAATTTTTCCATTTGCTACTCCTTTGAGCCTAAACCTTTTCATTCATGTACCTAATATTTAGACTATATACCTTGACTACCCTACTTGAGATTGGAGGAAGAAAGAATTAAAATCAAGATTTTGGGAAATAGGAAAGGAAAGAAAAGGGTAAGAGGAAAGACAAAAAGATACCCAAGAAGACAATTCTGGTTTGATGTTGAAATGCCAACAGAACAGATATGGCAAAAACCAAATCTAGTGAAGAATATAGTTGGGAAATAAGAAGTCTGAAATACCAGCTGGTGGATTTAAATGTATTTTATCATTATTCTATTCTCTTTGTTACAACGTTTTGAAAAAGAAAAATAAGAGAAAAAGAGAAGATAGAAGAAACAGAGACAAAGGAAAGATCATATGTATAAAGATAGACATGAGAATAAGAATGATAGACTGGTTAAGTGGACTTGACTAATTCTAATAGAATCCAATCTCAATTTTAGCCACTATCCAAAAATTTTCCTACCCTTGAGCCAGGCCAAGTTACAATCCTATAAAGACCTTTTGATCAGTTGTGTATGCATTTATGTTTCTTCTCTTATGGAACTTGAGAATATGATCAAGCTTATGGTAGTGCTATGACTGTGTTGAATTGAGTGATGATATGAACCTTTATATACTTGAGCGTTGAGCGAAACAAATATATCCTTGTGAGAAATGCTCAAGTAAGACTCTTACAATTAATGGAATTGAAAAGTGTTGTGGAGACTTTGATGTAAAACTTGATTATACTCAGCATTGTGATTCTAAGATTGTTAAATGTGATATATGTTTGATTGTTGATCCTTGCTTCCATCTTGAGATTCTGTTTGTTGCTGAGAACAGCAATGTCTAAATCTGGGAATTATTTGATATGCTGCTAGCACATCTTAGTTTTTAGGGTTAATTTAGTTATAATTCAATCAATAATTAGCAATATAGGTTAGAATTAGGTAAGCTTATTTATTTATTTGTTTTTATCTCATTTTATTACTATTTCAGAGTCAAAAAGAAGGAAAGAAGCAGAACCAAGAAAGATTTGTCACAAAAATAAAACAGCAGAAGGGTTTAGTTACCCTAATTAACTATATGGACATGAAATTATAAATAAGGACTTAGGAGACCAAAAGAAGAACACACAGAAATATACTTTTATAGACAGAAATACAGTGGAGAGAAGATCAAGGCCAGAATTTGAAGAAGATTAATGCTTCTGCTCTCTTTGTATTTCTTGAGGTTAGACATGAACATGTCTGGCTAACTTTCTTTATTGTAGTTAGGGCCAAAACCCAATGTGAACTCCTCTGTAATTTGATTGATATTAATTTGAGATTATTATGATTACTTTGTTTTACTTTGTTCTTCATTGTTATATTCTTTCTTAGAATTGGTCATTCTATTTAAGTTCTTAGAGTTAGAATTCGTAATACGAATGTTGGGATTCTAATTTCTGACAGGAGTAAAATAACAGTTTTTACATTGCCTAGGGATAGGGATGTATGATTGCAGAAACCTTATGATACATTCTTTTAAACGCTTAACTTGGTAGAAATCGCTAAGGAATTAGGATTTTTAATTAGGTTAAAGGGTTAAATTGCTAAGGAATTAGGATTTAACTAAATTTGGAAAGATATATCCTCTGAGTAATCAGAAGTAATTGAATTTAATAACCAATCAAGTGAAAGAGGTAGGAATCAAAGGGGATTGTATTCTGACCATAATTATTTCTTTTAACTGAATCACAATCAATTTTAATTTGCTTTTACATTCTTATTAATTATGTCATTTAATTAATTTACTCAAATTCACAACACCACATTACTCTTCCAACTTATTGTTTTCTTTCAATCTCTTAGAACATAAGTTACGATAAAATTAGATATCCAATCCCTGTGGATACGATACTCTACTTACTCACTTTATTACTTGAAACGAACGGTACACTTGCCGTTTCGCAACATCCCCATTCTCCTCTCTTTTTCTCTTTCTCTTCACGTTTTCACTCTCTTTCCTTATTCTCTCATCTCTCTTATTGTGATCTCTCTCCTACAATTCTCTTGTCTCTCCCCCTCAATCTTTTTAATAGTTCCTATTAGTTACTCTTTGCTATCTTTCTAATCATCTCTTTTAATTTGAAAAAATAAAAATCATAAAAAAATTATTTTATTTTTAAAACTCTTATGATGAATTCTTATTTTTAAATAACTTTTAAATTAAAAAAAATTATGCCAAACATAATGTTAGAAAACAGCCAAGTTCCGCATGAGTATTAGATTACATATATACTAGATTGCAATTTCGTTACATTTCTTGATATTGAAGGAAATTATGAATAAATACAGTTGATGCTACCGTAATTACAGCCATATTACGGTAAGTGACAGTTTATAAATCTTAACAATGCTGCCAAAATCACTGTCACACGCAAACCATTTCTTAAAACCCTGATCAGTAAGAGAGAAACAAGTTTTATAAGGAACAAATTAAATAATAACTAGAATCAAAAACATACCTTTCAAAGTAGAGTGCAAAGGGGGCAACACAAATGGCATCAACAATGTGACGATATGCAATGTGGGTTAGAAGAAATGAAGAAACGGTTTTGGCTATCGGCAAGTTATGTAATTATGTGAAATTAAAAAAGAAAATGAAGTGCAGAAACTAATGAAGTAAGCTAATTTGGAAACTTGTAATAGAATTTTTAGTGTAAGATCTTGAACAAGGATTTTGAGTTCAAGATCTGATCTTCACTAGGTCTCTCAATAAAGAAGTTAAAAAGATCTCCATCATGAAGAATAAGTTCTTATAAAAGATCTCTTAAGATCTACACATTATTTGAAAAAGAATAAATTTTCTTATTTTTTCTCTCTCACTAAAATTTCAAAATGAAATCTACCATTAAAGAAAAAAATGAAAGAGATCTTAAAAAATCTTTAATCCTATGTGATACTATAAAATTACTAAAAAGTAATCTAAAATTCTAATTTAAAAACTAACACTAAAGATGTTCAAATAAACATGATGACAGATGGCACACAATAGAGCAAAACCATTGCGTTAGAAACTCCGTGTCAACTTGCTAATGGTTTCTCCAATGCATGTTGTCACCGTTACATGTTGTGTTGTATGCCATTTGTGATATATATGATAATAATAGTAATAATATGCTTTGTATTAAATAGTTGGGTTGGGACATTTCGTGAGGTAATTTAAGGTTAATTGGTGCCGTGTTCGAATGCTAGGAGAGTTAATATCTTCTTATAAGGAAGTGTCAATATTTGAACAAATTTCTTGTGATAAAGTTCAAGTGTGAAGAAACCATGGTAAGTTAAGAAAGATGATGAAAACAAATGTCGCTAGCATTCTAGCGATAACAAGCAGGACTTAATTACCTCCTTTTTCTTCTTTATTTTTTGGCTATTTTTTGGTACTCTTCTGATTTAACCTGTGAATGACGACATGAAATTTTCATGTTAAAACAACACAAATGTTGAATTGCATCATTCACGATAGAGAATACACTTTGAAAAATCCTAAAGTTCGAGAGACTCAAAATACTTTAGTGAATTTAATTACGTGCCGGCCTAGCGATTAACGTGATAGTGAACATATAAGACAATAAATTTCGGTTGAACTTCTATCTATTCACGATAGAAAACACACTTTAGAAAAATACTCAAAATACTTTACTGGACTCTTTTTTTCTTATTCATTGAACATGATACCAAATTTATAATATTTATTATATTCAATCAACAACTGAATTAAAAATATTTAGTCTTTAGCGGATTCTGGTATGCGTAAACTAGCAACTAGCGTGATAGTGAAGATATATCAAACATGAAATGTCGGTTGGATTCTCCACTATATAGAGGTGTTCGCGGTATGGATTGGATCGATTTTGAAGCAAAAAATCATTTGATCCAATCTCTTCGGTTTGATCATTTGATCATTTATTTGGTTTGAAATTTTTTTCAAATCCGATCCAATCCAATCCAATTTTTTTCGCTTTGAATTGGATCGATTTTCAGTTTTTTAAAAAGTCTAAAAATAAAACTTATGAGATTTATTTTTATCAAAATAAGGAGTATCTAGCATTAAAAAAAATTCATTGGAAAAAAACAAACGCTATTTTCTAATTTTCATTGGACAAAATAAAGAGCAATGTATTGGATTTTTGGTTTTTGGGATATGATGGGGAATAGGCCCAAGTAGGTAAAGGGTAAAGTATGGTTTATAATTGGATCGGTTTGGATTGGATCGGTTTTCACTAGTCAATCAGAAAACCGATCCAATCCAGTGAAAATTTTCGGGGTTTTTTTCGGTTTTCAATATTTCGATTTTCGATTATTTCGGTTATCGATTTTTCGGTTCGGTCACTGCGGTTTGCATTGGTTTGGATCGGTTGATGAACACCCCTACCACTATCAAACAAAAAAAAAAAGTTATAGCACCAATGCAACCGCTATATATGGTGAGGGTTCATAAATACCATGTATTCATATCGTACAAAAATTTATTTATGTTAAAAAAAATCTAAGTAGGAAGCATTTGCATGAGATACCTTACTCTTTAAGCCTGGGGTTTGGGATGTCAAACGGTTTCAATTCTATTTTCCTTTGTTGTTGCAATGTCTCTTATATATAACTTTATTAGGGCAACATGTAAAGAAGTCTCTCGAATTAAGGGTGTCATGCATTTTGTGCTTTGAAATTGAAATTTACCAACACGAATCTTTATTGGACTCAAAAGATTATGCCCAGTAACTTCTTATAAATGAATTTTGTACAGGTACGTGAGTAGGTCAATATCCCCTAATATGCATAGCTAGATTAGTTATTAGTTCGATGATATAGGCAGGGCTCAAATTAAGCAATAAAATCATTTTCTACGCCTAACATATATTTACAATGCCATAGGCTACTTGCGTTTTGTCATTTTTTATACAATCCGTGTTAATTTGCAAGAATGTTTACGACATGCATCCGTTTAATTAAGACATCCCGTGGTCCTTTTGGATCCAAATTTCTGCCAAACTAGTGTGCTAATTGTGCAGAGCAAACAAAAAAAAATTGTTCTAATTTTCAAAAGATTTTTAAGTGTGTGGAAATATTTTACTATAATAAGACAAGTAGTAAAATTATAAATTATTTATTAAAATAGAACAAACTACTTGAAAAATAAGAATAAAGACAAAAAAAATTAACATGACAATTAATTGATAAACAAATCTTAGATATAAAAAACTTCATTTATTGATCTAATCAGAGTTGTAAAATCTGGTCCGAACATTGATCTGGTCAAGGTAATGGGTCAATGATCCATTGATGAACCAATAATTGATTCGGTTTGACCTGATATAAATTTTAAAATTTAAAATTATATATATATCTATTATATATAAGTATATAACTAATATTATTTAAATAAGAAAAATTTATTCATATTCTAAAATTCAAATTAAAAAATTCAATTTTTTTTAAAAAAAATTCTTAAATTATTTGTTTTAATTTTTTTCTTAAAAAAAGAGTTAAATCAAACTGGTCCAACCAAATGGTTAAATCACCAGATTTGATATATAGGATAACGGCAGAATAGGCCCAATTATACTCACTCTAACTGGGTTGTGGTACAGTTTTCAAACTTTATCATTTTCTCAAATGAAAAATGTTAAATGGTACGATGCAGTTTTCCTTAAAACACTCACCAGTAAGTTTTCTTTATCATCCAAAATAACGTTTCAATATTATTTTCAAATATATATGTTATATATGTTTAATACCTCAACAAACCACGAGAGTTTTAACTGAATGGCAAACCCTTAGACTTTTCAATAATCTCAGATTTTTTTTTTTCCTCATGAAATTTATTCTCTATCTCTCACCCTCTCTCCCTTATTATTCTCTCAAACTCATTTAACTATTAGCTCAGTTACAAAACCTTAAGATTTCTTCCAGTACCATAACAACTCTATCCCTTTATTCATTGCCTTTTATAAACCTCTTATCTAGTGTGCGGGATAATTAGATATATACTAAATTTTAGAAACAAGTAAAACAGCAGGTTAATGAAATCGATGAAAGCAACAAACTGGGGAATAAAAAAAGCAAATTTAAATAACTTAGAAAATTACAATGTACGTCTGACTTAATATGAAGGTTTCCATTGTGCAATTTTAAACATAATTATTCGTTGGATTTTTGTTCCTCTTAATTTGTTCTGTGTTTGTAATTAAAATAAAACTTGTATACGTATGAACCACATATATATTGCAATACATGAATTGAGATAGGCAAAAAGATACCTTTTCAGCCGCAAATATATAGAACTTTCAAAGAACTGAATAATCTGAATACGTGGATTAGATGATGATGACTTTAATCGTTTTGAAGATTTATCAAATTAAATGCAACAATAGCGAGGTATTCGCAAATCTCTGCAACTCCAAGGTTTATTTATTGGACCCATTTTAAAATGTAAAATGAAATCCTCAGCAGCCTATAATATACAAGGGAGTGAAATTAAGAAGAAGAAAAAAAACATATAATTGGAATGCATGTTACCTTGAAATATTAACGATGAAGCGCAGAGCTTTCGATTGAGCAATAATACTATACCCGCACGGATATATATATATATATATATATATATATATATATATATACACATATAATGATAATTATTCTATTTGGAGTATATATTTCATTGAACAATTTTATCCTTAAACCACTTCTTAAATTTTTAAATTTTCTTCCAACTTACGTTAACTTACCATTACTTTTATATTATTAATCTTTTTATTATGACATTTTTTTATTAACTGTATTTAACTTCAATTTTTAAATTATTTAAAATTTTAAAGAGGCACGAAGTGTCTCTCTTCCCCCGATATATATAAAGGATATTTCATATGAGAATTAGGGATGGAAATGGGCTAGGTCGTCTATCAGGAGTCTTTGGTTTGACCTGTTTAAGACCTAGTCTGGTCTGACTTGTTTATAATAAAGGTCAGCTTAAAACTTTTTGAAAAAATCTGTTTAAATAAAAAGGTTAGGCTCAAGCTTAAAAAGAGTCTGTTAGACCTATCAGGCTGGCCTATTTAATATATATATATATATATATATATATATATATTAAAACTTAAAAATAATATATTTATTTTCCTAAAAATATTTTTATTTATTATAAAGGTGAAGATCAACCACTTCAAAAAATCATCTTGAAAATCTCATAAAATAATTATTACTTGAAAATATGAGTAAGATGTTGAAACATTTTTTGTTTAAAATCATTTCTTTAACTTTCCTAAATTGATTTAAAGTATTTTGTAAAATTAAATTTCTTGTTAAAAATAGACTTTTTAATAGGCTTGTAGGCCTAACCAGACTTTTTAATAGGTCAGGCCAAGTCTTAAAAAAGGTCCATTATGAATAGGTCAGACCAAACTTTATATTTTTAAATCAAGCCAAGGCCAGGCCTAACCAAGCCTGGCCTGTCCCATTTCCACCCCTAATGAAAATGATCTTCTTGGAAGATAATGAGAATGGTCTTCTCATATGTTAGATTAAAATGAAATATTAAAATTAAAATATTTTAAATTTAAAAATTAAAGCTTTATTTAATCATAAAATCTTTATAAGATTTTAAAATATTTTAATCTTAGTCTTTCATTTTAATATAATGAATGAGAATGAGTGTTCTTGTTCTCATGTAAGAGAGTCATTCTCATATGTAACGTCTTATGTTAGATTAAAATGAAAGGTTAATATTAAAATATTTTAAATTAAAATTAAAATTTTATTTGACCATAAAATGTCTAAAAGATTTACCAAACAAGAAATCAAATATCTTAAAAATTTAATTTATATTTTTATTAAAATATGTCAAAATTGTCACCACAACAATCACCACCACCATGATTACTGTCATGACCATTGTTATCGCCACTAACATAATTGTCGTTATTGTTATTACCACTATCACCATTAGCAGTGTAGATGACAACAACGATGATCACAATGGTAGTGGTGATAGTTGAAGTGACAATGACAACAATCAAGTTGGTGGTGATAGTGGTGGGGGTGGCTCTGGTTGAAGTAAAAGTGACAACAATCATGTTGAGATATTTAAGATATTTGATATTATTTCTATTTGGTAAATATTTTATAGATTTTATGGTTAAAAAAAAGTTTTAATTTGAATTAAAATCTTTTATCCTAATCTAACAGTTAAGATTAACAATTTTCTTTCACATAAAATGATCGTTCTCATATGATAATTTCTCATATATATATATATATATATATATATATATAAGTCTAAAATTTATGTACTGACAATGTAAAATAGTCTTATTACATCATTCAATCATAAATTACTATTTTAATTACTTTAAGATAATTATTTTAAAAGTTAACAAACTTATCATACATGGTGAATTGTGATTAGATTTTGTGTAAAATTGTCTGTATATACCCCCCCAACCCCACAACCCTCTCTCTATACATATAAGAGTTTTGAAATGAATGAGTCCAAATCAAACAAGAATATCAAGTGTGGTACTTTGTTATTAATGAGACAAAACTTGAATAATAACTACTTTAACAGTAACGGTATAAATGGACAACAAAAGTTTCAACAATTCAACTTAAAGTAAAATAGTACTCCTTGCATTCTTATTTATAAAATACAAGTTTGAAATGATGTTTGTGTCTTTTTATAAAACTTAAAATCTATAATATTTCTTGCATTAATTATTTTTGGACTAAAAATATCCCTTATAAAAAAATAGTAAAATAATATTCATAATACTTGTTTCCAACCATGGAAACTTAAAGAGTAGATATCCAACAATAAAACATTAATTGCAATAATAGTTTCTAAGGATGTTTGTGGTGTGGTGTGGTTTAGTTCAATTTTTGCATGTCAAATCGCAAACTGAATTGAATCGAACCGCAAGGTTTGAAAAATAAGAAAATCAAACCAAAATAAGGATGGTCTTGAGATTTCACGGGCCATAGCAAAAAATTAATTTTGGTAATTTATATTTTAGTATTAAAAAATATAAATATATATTATAAAAAATAGAAATATAGTTTCATTAAAAATTACCTACTTTCTTACATTAAATGGATAACATAGCTTTAGTAGATCTCAAAATGATATATTATATTTTTTATTTAATTTATTTTTATGTTATCATCTATTATTCAATTTATTTCTAAAACAATTACGTTTTATATATATATATATATATATATATATATATATATAAAAAGGTAGATATGACAATTGAATGAATCAATAATAAGTTTGACTTTTTTTGTCTTTATCCCTACATAAGACATGATAAGTTCATATTTAATTTAAAAAATAGATTTATAATTTTTATATTTATTTCCATCACAATTAAGTGTTACAAATTTGTGATTTATCATACCCATTAATTTAA
>PYAF01002102.1:608195-648843 GCA_007407185.1 Glycine tomentella
ATTTCTTTAAAAGATAAATTATTATTATTGAAATCAATATTAATATATTAGGTTATTTTATTTATTTAATCTATATTATTTGTTTTACGAAACATATACTTATTTGGTTTTTTAATTTCATAACTATTTTTTTTCAAACATTATAATTAATTTGATAAAATGAAATTGACTAAATAGTATTTTTTTTCTTTCTTACGTAGAAATGACAAAATAATATTAACATGCTAATATAAATATTTTTAAAAGAAATGAATGTTATTAAAATATGTCATTTCAAAGTATAAGATGTGTCAAGAAGATCAAACTACTATAAAAAAATCGTATTAGTTCACATTTGTTGCAGCAACAAATACAATTAGTTAGTTGTACGAAAATTCTTAAATAAGTTAAAAAAACATGAACAAAAGATACAACTCTCATTGACCTATCACCAACAACACATGATAATATGCTCCAAAAGATATAAACTTATCTTAAAGAAAGAAGATACAAAAAATGAATTCAATAATAGTAAAATAAATATAGTGATGTTTATAAAAGAGTAGAAGAAGAAGAAACAAAAGAAGTTCTTGGAAGGTAAAAACTTGTAATAGTGATATTTAGAAAAAAGTGGAAGATGAAGTTATTGCAAAGTTTGACGTTCAAGGTTCAATATTCACTTAATAAGTTATTTATAATGTATATTCAACATTTTAAAAAAAGAACAATTGAATCTTCAAATATTGATATAATTTTTCTATCTCTCAATAAAGAAGAAGGTAAAAGAAAACAAATTGATTGATTGATTTTTCTAAAAGAGGAATATATTTATATGCTCATAGTGGATATTAACCAATGGATACTATTTATCTATGTGTCAACATCTAATTATTTTAAAAAAAATATATAATTTATAATACAAATATATACCTATCTTATATAATCTTTTAGCCATTTAATTTTAAGAGTGTATTTGGACATCCTCAGGCACACCCTAACTGCCAAAACAAGTATTTACAGTTTTTTATGCCCCAAGGCCCAAGAGATTAATTAAGGCCACTAATGGTACAAGTACAAGATTGAGTCTTTTACTTTGTACACCTCTTATTTTGCTTCCTGCACCCCCAAAAGACAGGCAAATATTCCTCCCTCTCTTAAGGAAGTTCCTCCTCCACCCAATACCACCTTCGACCCAATCACCGCTGCGAAAACCACCCAACACCACCGCTGAAGACCTTGATGTAGAAAACAACATAGATGGAGTCAAGAACGAAAGAGAGTTGTAAAAATTGACATTATTCGAGAAAGGGGTTTCAAAATTATTTTTTTATACTTTTGGGATGGCCTTTATGGAAGAATTAAAAAAATAAGTGTATTTTGGAAAGGTCTTTTCTGGAATAGGGTCAATTTTTAAACCTCTCTTTTGTTCTTGACTCCATTTTCGGTTATGTGCTTTCTTTCCTGGATTAGGGTTGTTCGAAAGTGGTGTAAGATGGTGGCAATAGTAGTGTTTGGATCGACGATGGTGTTGGGTGGAGACGGGGCTTGCTTGGGAGAGACAGGAGTATGTGTGTCTGCTCAAGTCCTTTGTGGTGCAGGAAGTAAAAGCTCAAGATTGGTCATTTATGTAGGAATGACAATGGATAGGGTCAGGTACAATTAATGAATACCTGCTATACACCTGTTGGAGAAAATTCATGCCCATTGCCCGCCCATTATCCATCGGATATCCGTTTGAAAAATATATATCCGTAGATTTTTTTATACTCACGGGTATCCATGGATACCCATGAGTACTTCAAATAAAAATAAAAAAGTGATTTTCAACATCAAGTAAAACTAGTGAATTAAAAATCAAGAGCAAAAAGAAACAATACAACATAATTAAACATAAACTAAATATCTCTTAAGCATAAATAAACATAAATCCAAAGTATAAATAAAATTACAATATCTCAAAAACATAAGTTCAAAAAAAAAAATATAAGTACAAATAAATTAAAAATTCATAATTTAATAAATTCGACAAGTCTAAAAATTTTAGAAGTCTTCAATTGTTAATGATTATTTCCTTGATAATATGTATAAGGATATTTTTGTAACTTCATGAATAGTGGGTATGAGTACTATGTTATCCATATCCTATCAATTTACTAACAGATATAAAAAGATCCTATGTGTAGGTAACAAATATCTATTTAAAGTATTTATCATCTATTTATGGTGGATTTTATCCACAGATATTCACATGTACAAATTTTTTTATCATCCCGATTTTCATTAAAGGAGCCAATCAGAAATCAATCAATAAAATTAAAAGCATATAATCATATTGGATGGTCACCCCAATGCTAGCAAACTTGTCCTCATGATATGCATTGTTTTTATTGGTAATTACTGTAATTATTCGATTCAGAGTTAATCATATTTAAGACTCTTCATTTCTCTTTAAAAATATATTTTGCAAGAATCAAATCTAGATAGATAATTCTTCACAAAATGTTTATTGCCAACCGAACAACACCTAGTAAATCCTCATGATATGCATAAAGCTACGAGGCTTGAAGCAAGAACTCATCCTATATTAACTTCAGCCACTATTCCAAAGCATTATAACTTATAAGTAATTTTGGAGAGATATATAGAGAATCAGTTTCCACAAGAAGCTCCTCTAACTTAAAATATTGACCATAACTCAGCATCAACAATGGAACAATGGTCAATCCTACTTAGAGTTATCTAAATGGCACAATATATTTCTCCGTTTATTTTTCCTGGTTGTAATTTGTTTCTATCGATTTATAACATAATAACTATCTCTAGCATTGTTTTTGGTTTTTTTAGGAGGACTAGAATCTTGAATGCTTTTTAAATTTATGAATTATATAAAAAAAAAATCTTGTGCAAAGATTAAAATACATTTTTAGAATGGCTTTACGTAGAAGTTTCATTTTTGTTTTGTAACCCCCGTATTCTGAATTATTTTCAAAAACTTCAGTATTAATGTTATCATTTGTTTCCTTTGTATGTTATATTTGTTACAGAACACAAATATTCTCAATAAAAAAAAAAACAATTATGTGCGTATTATTATGAACAACAAAATTTTCAAAAATATTTAATGCACTATACTCAAAAAGTTAAATTTGAATTTGAAATAATTAATAAAACTAAATGATTTCATGTCAATTAATTAATCGCTTGATAGTATTTGATTCCTTTGTGTGACCACTGTACTTGCCCCTTAACTATCAAAGAGTCTGAAATATATAAGATATAAAGTTAGTGACACAAATGATAACATGCATGAATACCGAAGTTTTGAAAATAATTTAATATACGCGGCCAGAAAACAAAATAAAACCATTATTTCTTGATCACACATGAAAATGAAATATTTTTTAATTTATAGAAAGTGATAAAATCAAAAAGCATTCAACACTTATAGTCATATATGAATTTACACCAAAAACCACCATGATATGATACAATTTGAAAATTAAACTATATCCAATATATCCAACAAGTCAGTTTCCATATCATTCCTAGACAATTGGGTCGGGCCCATGACTTATTCGACACTAATCTCATGGCTAAGGTTTGTCGTTTGCCTACCTTACAATCATCTTAATTCTTATATTAATGGTCTTCCATCATTATCATTTATCATCATCATTTACAGTCTTACGAAAGTGTTTGATTGCTTCACTGCCATGTAATAAAATGAAGAGCTAAAGTAACTAGATTTAGTTATAAGTGTTTAAAATTTATCAAGTTAATTGTATTTGAATATATCTTGACAAGTGCTTATAAAATTTAATAAGTTATTTGTAATTTATTTATTTTTAAAGTTTTTAAAATGAGATAATATCTCATAAGTGCCTATTTATATTTATACATATAATATTAAAAGTAAAAAAATTCTAGTCACACTTTATTTATTTATAATTTTTAAACACAAGTTTAATTATCATATATAATATTTTTTGTCTTAGATAAAAAAAAAACATGAATGTTTTCTAATTGGATCAATTATTAATTTTGTTCACGATAAATGACTTGTCATCGATCTAATAAAATTAATAACTATAATTTGATTTTGTAGGATTTAATATGTGTATATATTCATTTGGACGAAGAAATAAATAAAATAAAATATTTAATTTGAAGGAAGAAATGCAAAAAAAAAAAAAAACGTTCATATTAAATGTTTAAATCACATAAAGAATTATTAGCTGATGTAATTGATTAATTTTAAAAAATGTGAAATTGAAAGTAATAAATTAACGTTATAAGTATTAAATTTGTAAGTGACATCATCGTTGTAGAAGCATGTTTCCCTAAAACTGTAAACGTCAACAGGAAGAAAAATAAAAGACTGAAAAAGCGAATCAACTTTCTGGCTGCATTTCATACATCTTACTATATTGAAAGGAAATCAAAATGACATAAAAGAAAAAAACTATAACAGAGAAAGACACCTCGTTGAACAAGTAGATTTTGTGAAGGTTTTAAAAATGTTCTGTAACCACAATTATGGTCATAACACATCTTCATTAGCTTGTTTGCAAATTTCTATAATACAATAGTCGTGACAAACCGCAACCGCATGGATTCATTTGACAAGGTTCTATAATTGAATTTTCTATCACATCTTCTATATATATATATATATATATATATATATATATATATATATATCCTAATTTATCAATTAATTATATTGATTATTGACTCCAATAAGCAGACGGTGTTCTGCTTCTTTGTTAATTTGATCCACAATTGTTTTTCTCAATTATTATCATGCACGTATCACAGTGAATAATAATATTCCTTAGACACGTGTTACAACTTGTTTGATCTAAATGTAATCTAAAATATTATGGCTTTGCTTTCATTTTCATCCGAGTTCCGGAAAATGGTATAGTTGCCCGAATACAAAATAAGAGATGTTTTATTTGCAAATAAAATATTTGTTTACATGTGAGTGTGACCCTACACTAGGTTTACTTTATGATAATAAGTGAAACAAATCAACATAGTTAGATTATTAATTAAATCATAGAAATTCTAGCATTACACTATAGAGTTAAGAATATATTTAAATATAAGATTGATTTGGTGATGAAATTAAAAAAAAAAGGAAAAAAAAAGAAATCTTGCTTTCGAATTTTCTATTGATCAAAATTAATAAATTAATAATTAATATTTGTTGATGAAAAACATAAAATATATTTTGTTAAGATATATGTGATTCAATGATTGAGATAATTTTATAATTTATTTTTATAAAAAACGACATCCACGACAATTATACATGGAGATAATATAGTATGTATTGTTTATTTGAAATAAAAAATTATTAAAAGAGGTAGAAAAAGACATTTTATCAATTTTTTCACTCATGATATTCAAAAGAATGACATTACATATATTCAACAAGTTCATTCATTTGAGAAATTAATTAATTAGTCAATCTTTTCAAAAAAAATTAGTGTCAATTAAAACATTTGAGAACTAATACACGACCTTCAACGTCTTAAAGATAATTATTTCTAAGGAGAAAAGAAGTACATATATTTTATACTCTTTTCTCTTTGTTACGGTACGGTGTTGTCCCATTAAATTTTATTTACAAGATTTTTAATGAAATAATATATGATAATGTATTAATGAAAGATGTAATCTTTTTTCTTCATTAGATTTTTGTTTCACAAGATTATTTTAGCAAGAATTTAACGAAGCAGTTACAAAAGTAGACATCTAAGAAAGATTATTATTGAAGTTTCATCATTAATATATTTATAGGTTATTTGTTTATAATTAATATTATAAGTGATATAAGTAAAAAAGTAATTAATATTATATTAAAAATATAAAATAATCTTTTTTAGATGACAATTATTGCGGTGTTGAAGGAGTATATAATTAAATTATTAACTTATGTAATAATTATTTTAAAATTCACACTTATAATGGTTTTAATGGTTGATAATGATAGCATAAAAACTTTAATCAGAATATAAAAATTATTTTCTTTAGTATTAGCTGTAAGGTCACAATTCCATTTATTTATGTTGCGAGATATTTGATATGATGAATTACACCCGATGTCGTAAATAAGTGACATGAATTTGAGAATGTGTTCCTTGGTTGGTTTGTGATAATTCTTTCGAAGAGATTTTCTTGCAGTGCCTCCACCTTTTGAAGAGATGGTCCACCTTTGATTGGATTGACGATATTTTCTTACATTGTGTAGAATTCGTGTTCTAAATATATTGTTACATTAAATATTTAAAATAAAAATTGTATAATTCATATTGATCTTATTTAGCTTAAAAAATTTACTTTTGATAAATAATGCATGTGGTCTAAGAAAGAAAGAAAGAGGATCTATAAGTATAAGTATTTGTAGAGTTCTTTTTTATGCTTTGTTTATGAAATAACATTTGTAGAATTCTTTTAGTAATTATTGTTTTCATTTTTTTGAATTAAGAAAGTATTAAAACTAGCTTCTAGTATAACAAAATATTTCATTAAATTAAATTTTTTAAATGTACCCTTTAATAATTTTTTTTCATTTTCCGAACAAACGAACTGTAAGTTAATCATTTTTTAAATGTAGCTTTTTGAAATTACCTTAGTTTGTTTGTAAACTGTGATGTATTTCTTAATCGACAGGGATAAGTTCTGACATCTACACTAATTCTAATCAAATTTAAGTTCACGTAATAACTTTGTTTTAGGATGCACGTTAATCACATAACTAAATCAAAAGTGTTAAAATAGCATGAAGAATGATTAGCTGATGTAAGTGAACAATTCTTTTCATATATTTCAAGTAAAATTGAAAGTTAAACGTTCTGAAATTTGCAAATAATCCTCACTGCATTATTATAGAAAAAGCTCGTTTCCTAAAACCGTAAACGTCAACAGGAAAGATAAAAGCAAAGACAGAAAAAGCGAGTCAACTTTCTCGTTGCATAGCATACATCTTACATTCTTACTATATTGAAAGGAAATAAAATGCACTAAGCGTAAATTTAACATCTATTTTAAATTTGTTGATCATGAGTTTATTATTTCTTTAAAAATCAAATTTATCATAATTTTGAGTGATCACTCTTCACAATATTGATGAAAAGTATTCAAGGGTTTTATGGATAATTATTTTAGGGGAATTTCTTCTATGGATTGCGTTCTTTTTTCATCATCAATATCGTTCAAACATGATATCTTATTAAAAGTGTTCAAGGTGGGTGTCACTTAAATGGACTATTAGTTTATACAAATATGATTATATTAAGAGAAAAAAAATTATGCATTGATAGTAAAATAATTTTATAAGTTTATTAACTTTTATTAAATTATCTTAAAAAACATACTAACAATGATTTGTAATTATACAACGTTATAAAACTGTTTTACATTATCTATACATCAACATTAAACTCTTATATTAATGATATTTATTTGAAAATTTCTGTAATATCAAAGATAACAAAAAAAAACTGCAGCTGCAAGTTGCAGCCTTATTTTGACAAGGTTTTATAATTGAATTAATGAATTCTCTATTCCATCTGCTCTTCTCCTAATCAATAATTATATTGAATATTGACTACACCAATCAGATCCCGTAAAACAATAACCAGACGGCACTCTGCTTGTTAGTTTGATCCACAATTATATTTCTCAATTATTATTATGATGCACATATCACAGTGAAGAATATTCCATAGACACGTGTTAAATCTTCCTTGATCTAACTTTATTATTTATTATCTAAAATAAAATACTGTGATCTGGATTTCATTTTCATTCATATGGGTTACGGAAATTGGCAGGTTGAGCAAAAACAAAACGTGAGTGGACCAGCTATTCTGAGGAACCAATTTTGCTCCTCATATATCTCTACTGTCATATCATACCCCACATAGCAGGTTGCATTGCTTCCGTAATATGAGTGATATTAATCAAACTTACGTTGATATCCCTCCATCATTTTCCTCTTCAAATAATTTATATATATCACATAATTTCAAGTACTTTATTGTTTTTTAAATTTAAGTCCAATTATTTAGTCTGAACTATCTATTTGGAAAAACTCATTCGATTTGTTCTTTGTGTAAAATTTTCTTAAGTTAATAATCATATACCACGAGTAAAATTAACCTAACTCAATGATTGAGAAGACACTTGTGATCTCTAAAACAAAAAAAACTTCCAAGTCATAGTCTAGTCAGATTTGCTTTCTACTGTTTTGGCTGATTAACCATTGGCACCTAATTCAACCATCTTCATAGCTTTATCCTGTGGCATTACTACCACCATTATTAGCAGTAGCAGAAGCCATATATAATCCAGCTGAATATGATTGGAATTTCCTTCGTTCTCTCACATGCTTCTATGGCTTCCTTATCCAATATCTTGCTTATGTTTTGTTTGTTGAATCTTCTAGCATTCCCAATTTCAGTTCATTCAGCTGGTGAAGTTCCAATTAATGTGACCAAGCACTTTTCCTTCTACAACTTCAGCTTCAGCAACAACCCCAGATTAGTCCATGATGTGAAGCTCCTAGGCAGTGCCAAGTTCTCAAATGAAAAGGGTGCTCTTCAAATCCCAAATGAATCAGAAGAAGACATAAGACACCAAGCTGGCAGAGGCATCTATTCCTTCCCAATTCGCCTGCTGGATCCAAGCACCAAGACTCCAGCTTCATTCCAAACCACTTTCTCTTTCCAAATGAACAATTCCACTACCTCTGAGCAA
Organism: Glycine tomentella; assembly: GCA_007407185.1. Classification (NCBI taxonomy): domain Eukaryota; kingdom Viridiplantae; phylum Streptophyta; class Magnoliopsida; order Fabales; family Fabaceae; genus Glycine; species Glycine tomentella. The sequence continues at coordinate 616,944 of PYAF01002102.1, forward strand.
GCTGCTTATGGAGGAAGTGGCCTCACTTTCATCATTGTCCCTGATGAGTTCACCGTGGGAAGGCCAGGACCGTGGCTCGGCATGCTCAATGATGCTTGTGAGAATGACTATAAGGCAGTGGCAGTGGAATTCGACACGAGAAAGAACCCGGAGTTCGGAGATCTGAACGACAACCATGTTGGCATCAACTTAGGTACCATAGTGTCTACTAAAGTCATCAATGTTTCTGATGTTGGACTGTCCCTTAAGGATGGTTCTGTTCACCGTGCTTGGATCACCTATGATGGTCCTCAAAGAAGAATGGACATTCGTCTTGGAAGGGCAAACCAAGAGGATTATGATTATCCTTCAAAACCTCTCTTCTCAGAATCTATGGATCTCTCTCCTTATCTGAATGAGTACATGTTTGTAGGGTTCTCAGCTTCCACAGGTAACCATACACAAATCCACAACATACTCTCTTGGAACTTCACTTCCACAAGCCAAGCTTTTCTTCGCTTGCCTTCATCTGAAACCTGCCAGGGTAAGATCTTACTTGAGAATAGCACTGCATCCACAGAAGTACCACCAACCTCACACAAGTCTTCTAAGAATGAACCACCGCGAAGCTTTTTGATTTTCGTGGCTGCTGTGGCATTGGCTCTGGCTCTTTTCCTTGGCTTTTACTTCATCAGCAAGCACAAGAGAAATGCTGCTAAGTTGAACACTTCAGTGGAGGCAGAGCTTCACATGCCAAGGCCTCCAAACAAGCCACGACGCTTCGCCTTTTCTCAACTTTCATCTTCAACAAGGTCATTCAGTGAGATAGAGTTGCTCGGCAGTGATAATAGAGGAGAGTACTACAGAGGGAAGCTTTCTAATGGCAGCCAGGTGGCTGTGAAAAGGTTCTCAGCTCAGTTTCTCAGCACACATGGATCGGACAAGAAGCGATTGTTGAAGGAAATCAAAGGCATTAGCCACGTTCGCCACCCGAATTTGCTTCCGGTTAGAGGGTGGTGTCAAGACAACCATGAAATCATGGTGGTCTATGACTTTGTCCCCAATGGCAGCCTAGACAAATGGCTATTCGGGGCTGGTGTTCTTCCGTGGACTCGACGTTTCAAAGTTATTAAAGATGTAGCTGATGGCTTGAGCTTCCTCCACACCAAACAACTAGCCCACAAGAACTTGAAATGCAGCAGTGTGTTTCTAGATGTCAATTTCAGAGCTGTTTTGGGTGATTTTGGGTTTGTGTTGATGGGTGCAGAATCAAAACACTTTGAGTCACAAGTGTGCCAAGGTGCTGATGTGTTTGAGTTTGGTGTCCTGGTGTTGGAAGTGATAGCTGGAAGGGTAAGGGATGAGAAAGAGGAGGGAAATCCAGAAGAGAGGAACCTACTGGATTATGCTTGGAACTTGCATCAGATTGATGAAAAGGTGAAGCTGGTGGACAGAAGGATGGGGTCATTGATCAACTTGGAGCAGGCGATTCGCGTTCTCGAAATTGGGTTGCTTTGCACTCTAAATGAGAACAAAGGAAGGCCCTCAATGGAACAAGTGGTGGAGTTTCTTCTCAATATGGATAAGCCTATTCCTGAGCTGCCAAGAACTCGCCCTGTTGCCTTGTTCCCCTATAATAGCGCCAACACGGGACTTTGCAATGCATATTCTTGCACTTTTTAAGTGGAGCCATGCATGACGTTGCTGAATGATTATGTGGGAGATGTATGAATAAATGTGAAAAAAGACTATTCTTAGGCCTGCAACAACGGATTGATTTTCCAAATGCTGCAAGTGCTTAAAGTGCTGTGTGTCTGTGAAGATGGTAGATAAATGTTATATTGTATTAGCCTTGGGGATTCATTTTCAGTATGCTTTACGATCACAGCCTCGATGTAGGATTATTTGTGATTCTGTTTAGGATCCTCTTGTTATATGGCAAGTGAAAGATGGTTGATAATGGTGAAAAGGGAAAGTAGAGTCAATCTTATTATTGTTATTATTATTTATGAAGGTTAAATTATATGAAGCACGCCTCAATTTTTCCCTTCTCTCTGCATTTTTTTTTTGTTTGCCCCCCTCTCCTCCCCAAATTTTTTCAGCCCCAAGGCTATTACTCTGATTTTTTCCTGCTTCTGTTTTGTACATGAAATTATATTTGGGCTAGAATCATGTGTTAATAAACAAGACTGGTTGACTTGGAATACTCTAGTGATCATTCTATCACAGTGATATAGCATATGGGTTCGTGCCAAATAATAGGAATAAAATAAATATTGTTAGTTTTTTTTTTTTGACAAAAAAATATGTTAATATTGTTAGTTAACATGTCATTATAACATAAAAAAAAAATGCACTGTGAGAGCTATGCTATCTGAGTGAGTTCATCTTTCTCCTTAGCATTTAGTGATTTCTTTCTTTCATTTCTGTAGAATGCCAATTGCATTATATTATGCTTATATTGATAACATTACATCCAGATAGAAGGAACTTTTGCAAGGGTGAAAATATATTATTTTTGTTGGTTGGTTGGTGGTTCCATCTAGCATTTAAATCGCATGTGTTTTAGCTTAGAACGTACGTACTGTAATGCTTCTTGTGAAATGCTGTTGCATGTTTTAGGTTTTTTATTTGGTTTATTGATTATTTTATTTAGTTGTGGTCCTATAATATCTGGTGTTGGTTAGGGTGAAGGGCATATTATTGTAATTTTTTTTTTTTCGTTTACATGCTAGGTTTAAATTGTTTGTTAGTTTTTTTTTGGTCGTAGATATGTCTAAATGTTGTGTTGAAATGCACCTCAGCGGACAGTTTGTGAAGTCCCCTGTAAATGCTGTTGTATGGGAGTGTGATGAAGATTTTTGGTCTTATTGGGAGTGTCTTGCTGAAATTTAAGAGTATGGATATGCTACTAATTGATACTATGTAGTATAAAATAGGTGGGAAGAGGTTGAATGTTGGTTATGAAGAGGATAATGCTGCTAAAATCAGTTTTGGTGACACTGAAAATGATGCAAATACTGATGTTGATATTTTTGACAATGTTAACCAGAAAGCAGGGTTGGGAGGGAAAGAAAAAGCTAAAAGTTAAAGAGGATTTAGATGGGCAAGAGGGAAAAGGAAGGGCAATTCTAAGAGTATATAAAAGGGAAAAGAAGTGCAGGAAGATAAGAACAAGGGAAAGGGAAACCAATGCAGGAAGAACAGAAGGGGAAAGGAAAAAATAGCAAAAAAAGAGAGAAAAAGAGGTAGAGAAGGGAAAATCAAATGAGAAGGTTAATGATGATATCATGAAGCTGTTCAGAAACAATCAAGGGAAAGGGGTGGGGCGTACAAAACAAAAGGTTCCCTCTACACCATTTGAAGATAGTGACATGAGTAAAAAGGGATGATAATGACTCAGATTAGGGAATGAACATGAATAGACCATGTCAAATGGGCACTTCTAAAGCTTGGATTTGGCTCCTCTAGTTAGAAAATAACATGCACCCATAATAGTTGATTAAGAAATCTTAACTACTAATTTTTAATCAACGAATGTAAGTGCACTTTAGCTTCTAAAGTGTATTCTTCATACTTCAGAGAAGCCAAATCTGCGAATTTTATGATGATGACAAGTTCAATGTTGAAGTTGAGTATTTATCTGAAGAGTTTCACAGTGGGGGAAGTTTTGATGCGGAACCTAGCAGAGAAAAAAAGTGGAAACAGGCTTGTTCCAAATGGCAAAACAGATTATTGATTACAAATGGGAATTAGGCACATTTTACCTTGTTTGCATCAAGGGAAGACTTCAACGATGCTATCCAGGCATATATGCAGTACATAGTGGTAAATATTTTCAAATTCAGAAAAAGGACAACATTAGAGCAAGGGTTGTCTGCCAGGTTGGGAGTGAGTGGAAGGCATTTTGTGCCAAGTTATCTCAATAGGACACGTAGAAGTTCAGGAAACTTGTGGAGACACAGTTGAGATAAGGAGTACAAAGTCTAATTGATCAGTGCAAATTGATTGAGTAGTAGTGATTTTATAATCCATGATAAGAATAACAACGAATTTTACGTTGGCTGCCGAAAGGCCTAACACAACCCTCTTTTGTTTTTTTTTTTTTTAACTTTGATTTTTAATTATGTCGAATGACGTCGTGTAATTTATGTAGTCGACCTCACCTAGTCGGATAAGGTTTTGTTGTTGTTGTAGTGATTTTGTAAGGAAGAATGGATGTGAAATACTTGAGTAGCAGTTGAGACTACAAGCATTTGCCAATGTGTCTCTTACATGCTTTCTGATGCACTCAAACCAAGTAAGGAGATGGTACTATTTTCAGAGACTCTTGAGTGTCACGTTTTCATTGAAAAGCTTAGTGAAACCGTACCTCTTACAATGACAGAAATAGATGATTCCTCTGATGTGGTTAAACATGTGTTCAACAATTGGTACCATTACTGTTCAAAGTCCAAATTATCACAAAGAATCAGGATTTTCATTTCAGAGTCCGGAAAAAGGAAATATAGTATCTGATTTTACAAATGTGTCATGCTAATGAATTGATCGATATTATTTTGGCTTTATGGATATTACCGTGAAATTTGGAGAGGGAAGAAAATGTTTTTAGTTTAACTTCAGTTTATTGGTTATAATTAGCATTGATCATGGGATTACAAATTTTTTCAACATTTCTTATGAGTAGTATGAAAATCAAGAGAATGGAAAGGCAAAAAAGTTATTCAGCCTCACTTTTATGTTAAACAAAATTTTCCTCCTAATGTTGTGTTTGATTGGTATGACGGAGATAAGTTACGGAAGACAGAAATGCGACTTTGTTCAAGCCTTAGAGACGGGGTTCGGTAAGTTTGGTTGGGACGATTTTAAAAAGAGTTATGTTCTTGTAGGTCTCGAGTGTTTAATTTCCTATTTTATTCATACCAAACAAATTTACAATATTATTTATATTCTATTTTTCATATATTTTTCTTAAACCAAACAACAAATATATCAGTTTATTTTTATTCTATTTTTTCTTTTTCAAGTTATCTCTCCAATTAAAATTAACTTTATTTCTCTTATTTAAATCAAACACGACGTAAATAATGAATTGATGTTTGCCTACACAATAAGCTTGCTGCTTCACATCACATGAATGCCGATCATTTTATGCCCCAAACAAAGAAACAAGTGAATACGCTCAAAGGACGTGTTCACACTCCACATATCCGTTCACAAGTAAATTTTTATGACCACCAATTAGAAAAGCAAAAGGGATACTGATCTACAATGGCAGGTTTTTTTTTTTGTTTTTTTTTTTTATTTAAACAATGTACAAATATAAAATTCATAAAAGATAATCATATGCAAGTAGGCCAGCTCAATTTCGCAACAATGTAGTCTGTCTCAAGTACATTAAATATTGTTAAGGAAACAGAATCTGGCAACTACTCTACAAATAGTATATCCTTACTAGTTTTGAGTGCATTAGAAAGCATGTAGGAGACACTTGCATTGGAAAATGTTCATACCTACTATTCAAGTATTTTGCATACATTCTGCCTTAGAGAATTACTAAACAGTCAGTCATTCTAACAAGATAATTTAGATCTACCATTTACATTTTTGCAGTAATTCTAAATTTTAACCTGCACCACCCTTCAAGTTATTAGGATGCATTCATGTAGTTTATATGTGTCTTTTAATCCAAACAAATTTTGTTCCGAACAAAAGGACACATAATTTGTTCGAATCCAAAGGATACATATAAAGATGCATGAATGTACCCTAACTTAATGGGTGCACACATTATTGCCCATGTCTTTCTACCAACATGGATTATCTCTAACTGAGTTTTTGTCCAGCAATCAAGGAAGAGAGAGACAAAATCTTATTGGAGAGACCAGAAGATTTGAGCTTGGATCGGGATACCTGGAGTTCCCACATTCATCTAATCTGAACCATGGTTCTAGAAAATGGTTTGCAATCACATCAGCCACCACAATGTGAAGGATAAAATCACAACTGCAATTCAAAACCTTGATCAGAACTATTAGATGAAGATTGGATGACTCATATTATATCTCAACAAATCTAACTTAAAATACACATCTAAAATGTGAACCATCCGATCTTCAGCTAACTACAACCTTGATTCATGAATGCATGAATGTGAGAATACAGGGAATCAATCTGTTTCAATTTAAACTCGTCTTTCTACAGTTACAAATGCAATACATACATTTGTTTTGGTAACCATCGTCTTGATAGAAGTTGTCCATGTCAAAAATAATGACAAATCTTCGTCGAAAACCTTAAATGCACATAAGGTGGATATATCTCTACCACCTTAAATGCACATAAGGTGGATATATCTCTACCACGATTTATTCCATACCTAAAGGTCAATTAAGATTCGAATCCTGAGTACTTAATTAAAAAACACAAACTGTTATCACTTGTGTCACCCGATGCTGTTAATGCAATACATACATGAAATACAGCAAACAAGAGTCTAAGTTTGATACGGTATAGATTTAGAGATTCTTAAAATGTCATAAATTAAAACTCATGTTGGATATAACCTGTAATTATTATAAACTATAACAAATTAACATTTTTTTTTTCAATTATACCGCAACGCAATCATATATAGAAAGTAAGTGTATTCCAATTCCAATTAAAACCACAGCAACATCATCATGAATCAAGAAAGTTGTGAAATTACAATAGTAACAATAATCATACATACAATACAAGAATGGCCGTGTGATCAATTTACAAACGAACCCCTCAAAGAATTGCAAAGAACTAAAACCACAGAACCCCAATTTGAACTAAAAAAGACCGAACAACACGGAGAACCCTAACACAATGAGCCAAACAAAGTGCACCAAAAGCAGAGCTTGCCCCGGAATCGGCGCCGAGCCACCGTTCCCCACTTCACAGAACCCCAATTTCGCAACCTCGACGCCGGCGCACGCCGCCTCCGCGCAGCCGCACCAGTACGTCACGCCGTTCGAGCCGCAAACGGGGTCGGCTCGGAAGCACTTCGCCGGGCACGATGACGGCGTCGTTTTGCTGCACAAGCTCTCCGACGGCAGCCGCAGCACGCCGGGGTCCTCGAGATCCGCCGCCACCGCGACGGGGAGGATCACGCAGAGCGCGGTGACAGCGACCGCGACGACGGCGAGGAATCGTGAGAATTTCGGCATCGTTGGTTTGGGAGATCGCGAGCTACGACGGCTCGCCGTGGTGGATTTGAGGACCCAGTTGGGGAAAGGTTCGGGATTTGGAGGATTGGGAAGAGGAGGGTTGGGCAATTGGAATTTGGATTGATACCCTAATTGAGGGAATTTGGGGGTTTTGTTTACCGTGTTGGCGAGGAAAAAGGGAAGGTAAGGAAGAACCGAAGAAAGTAGAAAGAATCTTAGTTTGTTCTCGTTGGACGGTTGTAGAATGGGTCCTAGTCTTTTGTTTCTTTTTTTTCTTTTTAAAGGACGAAAATCAATTTACACCTAATTTAGGGGAAAAATGAAAATAATGAAATTATGTTAATGCAAATTATTTCCTTTATTTCTTATTTACAATACTCAATGTATAATATTTTTATAATTATTTTTATATTAAAAATATTCAAAGAAAGAAAATATATTAATAAATAATTAAAAGAAAGAAATTATTAATTATGAAGATAATTTTGAAAAATATAAATTTAAGATAAATTTATTATTATAAATTAAATTATTTTTTAATTTTAATAAATTAATTAAATTGAGTTTTATATATAAAAATAGAGAGAATAAGTGTGTTTGGACTTTGAATTAGTAAGGAAAAAAATGCGTGTGCTTGAACGAATCAAGCAAGGTAATGTATTAAAAGATAATAGTAATAATAGCTTCATGTTTTGCAAAATAAAATGTGGAAGTTTCCTTTCTTTTTTTTTTTTAGGAGAGTAAAGTATGTAGTATAAGAATCAAGATTCTTTTCTGTAAAAAGAAAAAGAATCAAGATAATTTAGAAGAAAAAAAGAAAAGAAAAAGGAGTGCCATGTACGTGGTAGTTAAGAGTTGGTGAACGAAGAAGTTATATATATGAGCCACGTATTTTATCATATTTTCGGGAGATACATAACTAAGTGTACATTTTTGTGTAGTTTTTAATAATTGTGAATCACAGTTTGCATGATCAACAATGGAGTAATTTGTTTATCTTGAGATTGATAGAAAATAACAAAAACATTGAATTAAATGAAAGTGCAAAATTGTATATGATGTACTTTTTTCTTAAAATTCTTTACAATTGATGGTATTTATATCATTTTTTTTATAAAATATTTATTCTATTCATAATAAGGCATTTTGAAACACATGTGAATCAAAGCTTCCGTGTCTCTAACATGCTATACAAAGAGTAATATTTTCTAAGAAATCCATAAATATAAACACCTAATTGACAATTTGATCTCATTTTTTTATATTTTATTATTATATCATATCACTTTGTGAGATGTTTAAAATAAATAATGATTTATATATTATTATTATATCACTAAGAACGGATCTAGAGGGAGGTGAATAGGGACTCGATCTCCTCTTCTCTTAAAACTTTTTATTTATATACATATATATTTTTAAGTTAATTAGTATAAAATTAATTTTATATATTATTATTATTATAGTAATGATTAATATTAATTAGTATTGTATAAAATTAATTGTATTTATTTTTTTATTATAATGATTAAAATGATAACTAGTGTAAAATTGTGTATAACTAATTGTGTGTTTGTTGTTATTATAATAACAATTAAGATTATCATCATTTAATATAAAATTATTTTCAATTTTTTGTGTAAAAATAATAATTTTATAAAAAATATTATTTATTAAAAATTAAATATTTTAAAAATTATAAAGGAAAAAAAATCAATTTCCCTTTATAAGATTTCTGAATCTTTCACTGTTATTACATATATATCAGTAGTGTCTCTTCTATTTCTTTTTGTGTACATGTAAACAATCCCTGCGGTGTCAAGGAACATTTTCCTGATACGAAACGAGTTCCACAATGTCATGAACACATTCATATGGACATTTCAGTTTGTTTCAAAAACTGAACATTAGTGACTAGGGAAAGTACAAGGCAACAAGAAGACATCAACAAACATTCTATATATTGACTTTCCCTTACAACAGGAATATTGTTATTATATATATCCATACTTATTGTCATTGATCTTTCACAGCCAACATGACCAAAACAAACAGTAATGGATAGCTTATTGTTGTGAGCATCCAATTTACAATCAATTGGGACATGAAAGACACCTTGTGTTCATCTACTTGCCAAGCAACTGCAGCACCAGCACTTTGTATTCCTTTAAAGAACCCACTGTACCTGTAAAGTTGCAGACAATAATAGTTTTGGTTTCCAATTTTCCAAGCACAATCAACATAACTAATAATTAACTACCTCTTTTCATTGACCAAATATGCTAGAAATTAGAAAATAAAGCATACAGAAGAAAGATGAAACAACTAAGATCAGTTGATGACCACATGCACAACCTCTACTTGGAGGAGATCTGATGTTCGCTAATAATATGATCAAAATAGTGTATATAAATGAAGGATAACTTTAGTTTCATGAGTTATAGCTAGCTTCTAAGATTAAGAAAGGCGTAAATCCAAATTATTCTAAAATGGTATCAAGAACTTACAAATCTTAATAGTTGTTGTTCGGTCTATCATTTCGTCATCATTTGTTATCACATCACATGCAAATGTTCAATTCGCAGTATGAAGGAAATGTTTTTGAAAATTCTATGTGATATGATTAAAATAATATGCATAAGTGTGGGATAACACCAGGATTAATTTACCTGCTAAGAACCTGAGAATCATCAGCCAGGGCTCCAATAACCCAATAGACCAAGCTCTGGAACATGGCATCTAGCAACCCAAAACTAAAGTACAAGACAAAAGGCCCAGCAAAGTGAGACCCTGACTGCTCAAAATCCAATTTTTCAGGCAAATCATTGGAAGAATACCTAAGCTGATTAGCAAGTCCACCCCCCCAAATCACAGTCCCAAGAACACCAACCACTATAACCCCAACCAGTCCCCTAACCCTTCTCCTCTCAAAACTAAAATCCATAACATAACCAATCCCAACCGAGCCTAGCATCTGAGCCCCCCAGTAGAACACACTGTTCAACCCTCTAGTCCTCAAATTGAACAGTGCCCCATTCACATCATTGAACTGGTAAGGGTAAAAAAAATTGCTGGACCAAGCTGCTGGAACCATAAGAAGCACCTTCCAATTGGAAAACAACTTGAGAACCTCCACACACTCGGTGGAAACATCGGAGTAAAACATGCTGGTGCACCTGCTACCATCATCACGAACAACCTTGCATGCAGGCAAGATGGCTAATGACAAAAGGGTCCCCAGTGACATGAAGCACATGAAGCCTATGTAGGTTCCATCGTTGACTGAAGCAGCCTCACTACGATGGTAGTTCAAGATGAAAGGAATCAAGCCACCAATGACTCCACCCATGTTGAAGATGCTCCAAAAGATTGATATGTAAGTGCCTTTCGTTGGTAATCAAAGAGGAATAGAGATCATAGGCATAAGTCAAATAGAGAAAATAAGTCTTTGGAGATAACATATTAATTGATTATAAGATGATAAAATAAATTACAGATACTCCTCTTTATAAAGCAAGTTTAATTGCTGTGTCACTGTAAAAAGTTTTATAACCTTAACCAATAGTTATTGTAAAACCAAACATAGTTATCATATATATTAATTTGTTATAGGATGACAATGAAAAACTGTTTTACACTATCACTATGTATACTATTTACTCTTATAGATCTTATAAAATATGGTTACTTAACAAACTAACTAATCATATAATCTGGTTAATACCTTTTCTATCGGTTGGAGGGTAAGATGTCATTATAGCACCTTGTGCAGCCCATAAGAGGCCTGCTCCTACGCCGAGGAGAGCGCCGGCGAGAATGGCAAAGGCTTGGTGGTGGTGGTGATTGTAGTAGAGGAAGGAGGATGTGTAGAGGACATAGGTGGAACAACCTGCGAGAAGGGTGAGGTGGGGTCCGAGGATGTTGTAGATGCCTCCGCCGAGGATGCCGAATATGGCGAAGGTGGTGTAGAGGGCAGTGAGGGAGTTGTTGGAGGCAGTGTGGTCCACTTGGCCTCCACCACCCATTCCTGAGAGGGCGTTGTGTTGAGGCCAACGGATCAATTGGGTGTTGGTACACACGAATTTGAGAGAAAAATAACTTCTATTACTCACAAGAATAGAATTACAGAGATTTACAAACTCAAACAAAACAAACTCTCAAACCCACACCACACTCACTAGGAATTCTCACTACTTGGAGGAATTCACTCTTGGTGTTCTGGTGTTTTTCGTTGATGATTACAACTGAGGTTTGCACCTCTATTTATAGAATGCATTATGGTGTGAATGGGAAAAACAATTGTCAAGGAAGGCTGCGTGAACGGTGGTGCATAGCTGGAAGACAGCTTGTGTGCAGCTGGAACTGGTGGACAGCTGGTGAACGGCTGGTCATCAATGGAGGCTCCAGAGGCTGCTGGTCTTCAATGGCGGCTGGACATCATCACGTTGAACATGCCGGGGCAACAAAAGCAGACCACACCAATGAGAATCACTTGAACTAGTGGTGAGTTGTACCTGAAAAAGGGTGAAGGTGAATTTTTTGTTGTGGTTTCAGGGAGTTGGACTTGTGTGCCTGATTCTTCATCTCCATTGGAAACCATAAAGAAAATTGGAGGAGTTGAATTTGGTGGTGTGGCTATGTACTTGGGATGTGGTATTCTGTGTAATTGTGTGAGAGAAAAATGGAGTTGAAGATAAAATCAGAAATGGTATAGGGAATAAGCAAAAGATATAAAAGGTTAAAAGAAAATCCTAGAAAAATAAGGCATGCCTTGCCTTGCCCATACTTTGCATAATCATAAGCTGCATGATTTCCTTCTCTATGCAGACAATATTCCATTGCACATGTTCCAGTCTTGAACACAGGATTCGACCTCAGTAAGTCCTATCACAAGCTGCACAAGTAAGTAACTAATTAAAGTGCAACCAACATCTAGAAAATGGATAGCTGTCATGGAATCCAATTCTTTTTTTGTACTAACCATATCTATTCTTTGTGAAAGCCTGAAAGACAATTTTATTCCAATTGAATAAAATAAAATAATTATGGACGATAAAACTTTAATTTAAGAATATACTTTTAAGACTTGAACTTTAGAGAACTGGTTAAACTGAAACAATTCCAAATCAGTCGAATCTATATATGCTGTTTGTTTTTCATGGAATTGGAATCCAATTCTATAACAATGCAATTGTAACCTCAATTAATGGCCAATCGAAGTCCATGAAGAATATAGCCCATAATTCTACTAGTACAATAGTACATGAACCCCAGCTCCTGACATATCTCACTGATGAAAAAACTCTCCAATGATGATGCAAAGGGAAAAAATTTCATAGAAATCAAGACAAGAACCGAAAGTTTTACAATAATTCACATATACTCTGCTCAACCAACTGGGTTAAATAGCTAAACTCTCTCAATACTTATTTCTTTGGTTATATATTTATTAATGGAAACAAGTCGGCTTCATTATCCGTGTTAGATTTCTTCCAACTAAATAACATAATTGTCAGGTAAAAACATTTGGGACAGCACTTGCTCTTTTTTTATAAAAAAAAAAAAAAAAATCACTCGCTATAACTAATATATATATATATATATATATATATATATATATATTAGTTTTGGACTATTACTTATTTTTATCCTGAAATTGTCACTTGTTATTTTAGTTCCTAAAAATTGTGAAAAAAAAAGTCCTTAAAACTGTGATTTTTAACTCATTTTAATCCCTCCCTTAAGTGTGTTGTAGTTTCGTTAGGGACTATGACGATGGTGAGTTATACAATTTAAGGACTATAATGATAGTAATTAAGTTGTATATGTGAGGAAATAATTAAAATTTCAATTTTAAGGAATTATTTAACATTTTCTTAATATCAACTACAATTATATATGACGGTGAAGTTTCATGAGAAATTGGTCTCATTGATTAATCCAATAGGCCTCTTGAATGCCAAGTAATGAATCTTTAGGTACATCGGTAACACAATGTTAGATGACTAAGTGCTTAGTTCACAAGTTCAAGAATTCAAAGTAGCATTCCTAAAAATTAGATTTCCCTATTTGTAATATGACCCTACACCCCTTTCCTTTTCACGAATATCTTGAATTGAAACTCTGAGCAACATAGTTTTTGTTGGTAAAACGTACAGACAAAAAAATTATCCATATCCATGTGAATATAGTGGATGGTTTAGGGTAAAGAAAAGGGAAAAACTAGGAACTCAAAACCAAGAGTGACAAGCAAGAAAATAGCGATGAAGAGAACATGACAAAAAAAAACCACGAGCAAGTTGTTGAGCATGATCGATTAGAAAGCCTATCATTAACCAAGAATACAAAACCTTGTGTGCAAAGAACTAAGCAAGTATTATCTATAAAAAAAAAAAAAACTAAGCAAGTAGTTGACTTGAGCATGATTCTGTAACATAAATGAGAAAAAGTAACCAAATGTAGGCACGTGATACCATGTTAGGAAATTTGGTTTAACGCCTTCTTCCATTCTAATTTCCTTCGTAAACGAAAATGGAATATTTTACAACTTGTAATTATTAACAAATATTATAATTATGTACAATACTGTATAAATTAAGAATTCTAAATAAGTATAATTGATGAGTTGTATCTTATTCCCAATTAATACAAAATATAATAAGAAATAAATCACAAAATTTTTTTGACTGAAAAATAAATCACAACATATTATTCCCTTATTAACACAAAGTACATCTTGTTTATAATCCATAAGAATTATATTTTTTTCACCCTATAATCTTACTATCGTCTTTTTTATTCACAAAATTAGGAAATTTAAACATTTTCCTGTCTTTTGTGTATTTTTTTTATATCCAATTATTATTAAAAAAAAAGATTTATCACTTCTTTTTTATTCCAAAAACTGGTTACGTTAACCAACCAACCAACCACTGTTGTGGTAATCCTCGAAGCTCCAACTGTTGTGTTGTTGCTTCCTCTGCTCCTCGTGTCAGCAATAACAACACCGTGCAATCTTCAGAACCCAATTGCCAGAAGAGTTACCCATTACATAAAAATGCTATCTTTCGCCATAACCACACATGCTTTCCCCGTTATTACCATTAACAAATGGAAGCAGAGACAGATGCAAAGGGCGTCACTTTCAGCTTCCATTCACCATGACAGCTTGAGAGTGCTCGAATGGGACAAGCTTTGCGACTTGGTCGCTTCCTTCGCCACCACTTCCTTGGGCCGTCAAGCCCTCAAGGTCCCTTTTTCTGCCTTTTCTCATTGTAATTTGTATAAAGGAATGAATTAAATGATACATTATGTTTGATAAGATGATGTAAAATAGAAGTGCCATAGAATGTGTTTTCTTTTGTCCCGTTTAATTGGTTGGAGTTTAAGTGCTTGTTTGGTTTGACGTGGGGAAATTGATTTCGAGTCCATAATTGATTTTTGGATATATTTTCACTTGGTTTTATTTTGGAGAAGAATTCAGAATTGATTATGGGTTGAAACAACTTTAAGTAGCTTCTGTGTTGGATTCAAAATTTTGTACCAAATTTTACTCCTAACATGATTTTATAATAAAACATCTAAATATAAACTACTTCACTTTAAAATCAATTTTAACAAAAATCAATTCCATTTAAAATCAATTTTCCCTACATTCATCCAAACACACACTAAGACCATCTGTGTGTTTGGGTGAAAGTTTGCAAAATTGATTTTGGAATGAAGCGATTTTATGTTTGGGTGTTTTAATCCTAAAAGTTAAATAGAAAACTCGGTAAATGCAAAAGGCATCTAAAGTTACTTCAGTTCAAAATCAACTTTGAATTCATGATCAATTCTTCAATGTGGGACCAAACATGTGAACATTTACCTAAAATCACGTTAGATGATATTTCAACGTGATTTTGGATGATACAATGTGAAACCAAACACGTAAAGTTGGAAAGAATTGGATTTTGATAAAGTTGACTATGCATTTGAAATGTGATTAAATTAACCTCAGTAACATATTTTACATTGACATGTGTGCAGTGTTAGAAAATAATTCCCGGTGTAAAACAAATAGGCTATCTAAATAATGAAGCTTTATTGTATTTTACTCCATATTGTTCCATTCAATTACATTCCACTCACTGTTACTCTTTTAGATATGCAAACATGGTCTTATTACATATTATGTTCTGGGATGTTCATGTGACAGGATCAGCTATGGTCTCTTAATCAAACTTTTGAGGAAAGTCTTAAACTTCTCGAGGAAACCAATGCTGCCGTTGAAATGAACAAGCATGGCACTCTCAGATTGCACTTGGGGCACCTTGATGCTATGCTGGTCAGAAATTAGTCTGTAAAAAATTGTTCCTTTTATTATAATATCTGACAATTGAATGCAAGACAGTTTTTAATGTTTCTGTTTTCTTTCCTGCCTAGTTGCTGATTCAAGGTTCTTGTAGGTCAAAACTGCCATTCAACATGCTCGGAGAAGTATACCGGTCAGTGGCTATGAGGCACGGGCCATTGTGGCTCTTCTGCAGTGTGCTGAGATCGTGCAGGGTGATCTCAAGGCTGCAATTAAGCAAGACAAAGATTGGCATAATCGTTTCATGCCTCTTACAGAAGTGGTAAATGGTGAAATAAGATTTTGAATATGCCATTTCATATAATTAATATTACTATTTTCTGGCTTTTTTACCCACCTAAACATGCTTGCAGATTATGGAGTTTGTCATCAATAAATCTTTAATTAAAGCGATAGAGCAAGTTGTTGATGAAGATGGTTCTATTAAGGACTCTGCGGCACGTTTCATATCTCATTCAAGTTTCTTTTTCTAATTCTGCATATTGTGACAGTGATTAGATACTCATTTTATTTGGCTTGAGAGGGCATGTCTTGTATCTTAAGTTTTCATTCTTCAGTACATAGCATTCAGTGAGAGAGAATACTTCAGAGATGTATCTCTCCTTTCTTGCTGCCATACAGCTGACTGTCAGTTTCTTTTGTTCTCTTTTTGCAAACACATGTATAACATAAAATACATTCTTCTTACAGAGTCCAGCCCTTAAGCAGGCACGGCAACAAGTGCAAGTGATTGAGAGAAAGGTAATTCCTGTTTATTTTACTATATTTCGTACTGTTGGTTCTGGAGATACTGGCTCCATCAGAGATGTATGGAGTTTTAATGGTTTATTATATTTTAGTTTACAGCAACCAATCTAGTCAATGCCATTTGAAAGTTTGACCAAGAAATTAGACAAAAAACAGATATATTCCTGGCTATCTCATTAACATTCACATCTTTCATGAGTATTCTAAAGGGGTGTCTCATGATTAGGATAATAGGACTCAGTCACCATAGTTGTTGGCATAAGTTGAAAACAATCTACCTGAGGTTTAGGCTAAACCCCATAATAAGTTCGCTGAAGCCATGGTGTAATTAATAAATTGGCTCAAAACGGCCATAGGGTCAAAACTGTAACTGTATTATTCAATCCTATGTTCACATCATCAACATCAACAACACCTTTAACCCAAGTTAATTGGAGTCAGTGGTAGATGAACCCAATGATAGATACGAGGAAGTTGAATAAAAAAAAACAAGAAGGCAAGAAAAAGGGAAATAAGACAAAAGAAAAGAAGAGTGAAAGAAGGAGGGAAAAAATGAAGTGGAAAAGAACTAAAAAGGGACCGTATATAACATAGAGATAATAACAGGTCTAACCCTCCACCAAGCTTATAGCTTTTCTCCATTCTGTCCTATGACACACCTTCTGCCAATCTATATCTCATTCCATTAAGTCATGTTTAATTACCTTTCTCCAATAAGTTTCGGTCTACCTCTACTTCTCTTTGTGTCGAGCTCTTGGTAACAAACTCTTGTTCTTACGAGAGTATTTAGGGGCCGTCTCATTACGTGCCCAAATTACCTCAATCTATGCTCCCTCATCTTTTCACTCACCGGTATTACTGCTACCTTTCGTCTAATATCTTTATTTCTTACCATATCCATCTTCGTATAACCACACATTCACCTTAACATCCTCATTTCTGCTACCCCTATTATTCAATCCTATGTTGATAAATAAAATTTATTTCTTTAGGGCTCTGTCATTGTGACGAGTCCTAGTTGGGATATTTTCGTAGTGCATGCCAAATACCATGGTTTTTTTTTTTCCTTTTGTAGTTATATTTGTTTATTTATTATTATTTACAATTAATTCTATCATACACTAAATATGTAAGATGCTAGATTAGTAAATACTTTCTGCCTTATATTTTGACTTTTGCTCCTATGGTTATCTATTTGGTCAGACATACTATATAAGTTGTTAGTTTAATTTTAAAAGAGTTCATTGTATACATTCCATTATTTAGGATTATTTGTTTCCTATGTTCAGGTACAACAGTTAATAGAGAGCATAATCAGGAGTGAAAAGGGTGAAACATCAACCCTTGTAAGATTCACTAGACTCTAGAAATATTTATTTTCCTCCTGGATGTTTCTTTCTCTATTGATTTTGTGATAATTCGAACAGGAAGTGAATAACATTGATGGCAGGTGGTGTGTAAGAGTAGATTCTGGACAGAAGACAAGTTTTAAGGGTCTATTGTTGTCCAGGTGCCTAAAATTTGTCAACATAGCTTTGATTATTCATTGTTCATGAATAATGTTTGTCAATAATGCTAGTAGGTAGGCAAATTCCTTTCCTTAAAGATGGTATTTGTTGGCAGTGGATCCGGAGTCGGAAGTACTGTAGAGCCACTTTCTGCTGTTCCTTTAAATGATGAGTTGCAGCGAGCAAGAAGTTTGGTGGTAAAGGCTGAAGCAGATGTGCTTTTGGCATTGACCAAAAAGGTTACAATCATGATCTGATAAAACATTCTTCAGGTCATGTTCTTTTCTTCTCTTACAATGTCATAATTCGTGTGCAGATGCAGCTGGACCTTGATGATATTGAGAAGACATTGAACAGTTTGGTTGAACTAGATGTGGTAAATACCCTGTAATGTTTTTGAAGAGAAGTGGATCACCATTTCTTGTTTCATCTCTCTGTATTCCTCCCCGTGTACTTGTTCACATGTGAGATTTGCTTTTGTTGCCTTTCAAGGAGTTTGCTTACTGGTTTTCCTTTCAATGGTCATCTCCTTGAGAGTTTGCTTATTTCTCATTTCGTGAATAAAAACTCATTCACTATTTTTTATTAAGAGTTGTAGTTTAATAAACTGAGGTAACTAGCTGTAGCTCCGCAAAATTAAAATATACATCACTAGTTGATTAAAAAAATTCCAACTTCATTAAGTCATGGTGATATAAGTCAAAGGAAAAAGTCTCCCACGAAGGGTCTGGGTTGCTGTTTTCCTCTCCCTAGTTAAACTTTACATTAAATCATTTGAGTAAATAAGGTAAGTTGATAAGCATAATTAAATTCAGCAAGTGTATTACAATATTTGACAGATAACTTACCTATATTGAATTTGAACAAAAATTATGCATCTGGTCCACTTTTTATTGCATCATCAAAAGAGCTAAAGTGGAATTGACTATGCACATAATTACCCTTGAAATGATCTTTTGCTACCATATAAAACATAAACCATGGTATTGGTATAAATTTGGGATTTAGTTCCCCTACAAAACCCACTTAGTTGCTTACAAATTAAAGAACTTGCTGAATTTGCTTTGGTAGGTGACCTCTGTTAACAGTTTATATTTGACATCATGATAATCTTGCTTTGTGCAAAAGATGGTCAGTAATGTGGTTCCTATTATGCAGATCAATGCTCGTGCTACTTATGGTCTTTCATTTGGAGGATCAAGTCCTCATATATTTCTGCCTGATAGGAGTAGCTCTTCTACTGCAGAAGCATTTTTACCAAGGAACGAAAATCCCTATGGACCATTACCCAGCAAAAGGGAATGGACGTTATATCTTCTAAAAGCTTATCATCCTTTATTGCTCCAGAGACATAAGGAGATATTGCGGAAGGCCAAAAAGAATGTCAATACTTCAGTTAAGTCACAGATGACATGTGTTGAATTTGAAGGTGGAGGATGAGGAAGAGAAAATGATCTAGAGAATTTAGAGAATGAAACGTCTTTCTTATTCAAAAGAAACTAGTGCATAGTTTCTGCATTGCATTCGTATATGTAGACTCTTATAGACTTAGTGGAGACTATTCGGTAGGATTATAAGTGATGCAACCCTTAGACACTAATACCATGAACACTAAATGCATTTAAACATGAGATACATGAAAAACTATTTCTAAGTACATTAAGTTCCATTGTTTTGAACAACCCAAAACTACTGTTTTCATCACTATTAATTTGTACCCCCTATTTTCTGCTTTATTTGGGGATGGATAGGAGAGTGGTTGCTTTTCCTGGGTTGGGAATCTTTGATAAAAAAAAAAGGCTTCTGTGTTGATTGTCAGTAATACTGTGCCCTTTTCAATCAAGAGATGCTTAAAGAATAAAGCCTCCTGATTGTTGCTTATACTGACCCATTACTTCCCTTTACCTCTTATTTTCTTCCATGGGAAAACATCAGGAGAAAACTGGACAAAAAGAATATATTATAAAGGGGAGAAACATAACTTGGGGGATTAGGAAGTTGGGTTAGGGTTCTTTCATTGAAACCACTGTATATCATATTTTATTTTATTTAAGGCTTTTCTTTACTACTGCTTATCATGCATTTGATGATCATTTATGATAAAACACTTCTGGTATTCAGGATGCTGCACTGGACAATGCTCAGCCAGTACCTGTTGATATTTTGGTATCTAAGAAAACTCGTGTTATAGTTATAACTGGCCCTAATACTGGTGGTAAAACCATATGTTTGAAGACAGTAGGATTGGCTGCTATGATGGCAAAATCAGGTGTGTTCATTGTTTCAATCACCCCCCACCCCGTTTAGCATTATTATATGCACCTAAACATGATAATAAAATGATTGTTGTGGGATATAGAATCACAAAGGCCTTGAAATCTGACTTTGAGTCTAATGTCGGCAACCAGTGAAGTGTAAATGACTAATATTTATTCCCCAGGTTAAAGGGGAGGGAGGGTTCAGAAATCAATCAAAACATTTCAATTTGAAGGAATATAGTCAACTATTCTATTTTTATTTTATGCGTGCAATTTTGGGATTCTTAGTTAACTCTGGGAATATCTAATTTATAATTTCCTTTTTTGTTTTCCTTTCTATATGATGTATCTCTGCGCACATGAAATAATACAGAGATGAAATAATTGCCTTTATAATCTCCTTATATTAACTTATCTTGACAATTGAATCTTCATTTAATTTCTTAGTCTACCATTGTAATTCATGAATATGCTACGCAGGATTGATTAGTGAAGCCATATATTTGCATCAAATAATTTTTCTGCTAACTCTGTTTAAATACTTGAATTTATATGCTCTGGACCTGTAATGTTGCAGGTCTCTATGTTCTTGCTTCTGAATCTGCGCAAATTCCTTGGTTTGATTCTGTTTTTGCTGACATTGGTGATGAGCAGTCCTTATCACAATCTTTGTCTACGTTCTCTGGCCACTTGAAACAGATAAGTGTAAGGAATAGTGGTTTGATTGTGTAGAATGTAAATGCTGAAGACACCTTTCAATTTCTTTTGTTTCTTGTCTATATATTTTATACCTCGATGCATGATAGGGCTATGATGAAAATACTGTTGTTTAATAGAAGCCATGGCGGAATGGTGTGGCGGATTTTTTGCCAACCACCATAGGCAATTTGTGAAGGGAAACCTGCCATGGCAGCGCCGTAAGGCACAATGGTGTGTTTATATGGCAGAATTTTGGCCATTGCCATCCGCTCATGAAATTTAGTAACTAACAAACATTTTAGTTTGGTTTTATCAGTACATTTTAGATGTTGATTTTCTTAGGTTATGGTTAAGAGTGACATAGTTTTCCTTTATTATTTTTATAATATAAAAGAAATTCTTATTTCTTGTTTTAATTTTACCTTGCAGAATATTAAATCACAGTCAACAAGCCAGTCACTAGTGCTACTAGATGAGGCATGTATCTTATATGAGTTTAATTAACAGTTTGAACATGTTATGTCATATATGTGTGTGACGGTCTAACGGATAGTACTTTGTTTGCAATTGTTAGGTTGGTGCAGGAACAAACCCCCTTGAAGGAGCAGCACTAGGAATGGCATTATTGGAATCTTTTGCACAAGACAGTTGTTTGTTGACTATGGCTACAACTCATCATGGTGAATTGAAAACACTAAAATACAGGTACTCATTGATGAAGACAACTTTTCTAAAAGAAAAAAAAAAAACTTTTTGATTTTTATGTACTACGTGAAACTATCTTCTCTTGTAAAATAGAAAAAGAAAAAAAGAAATTAAGAAATAGAGTGGAAATGATTTAAAATCAATTTTGTTTATAGTCTAATTGGCATGTACCCATGTTTTTTTCAAGGGCACAAATACCTAAATTTGATCCATTGTCACTGCAACTTTTACACTATCAAGTATCAACAAATAAGAAATTCCACATCATTAAAGTAACTAGGTCACAAGTAATAAAAGTTTTTAAACAAGTTGTTCTGATGTTTAATTTATGAGGGCGAGCTCTGGCACAACAGTAAAGTTGTGCCTTGGTGACTTGTTGGTCATGTCATGGGTTCGAATAGGGAAACAGCCTCTTTGCATATGTAAGGGTAAGACTGCGTACAATATCCCTCTTCCTTACCTTTGTATAGCGAGGAGCTCTAGGCAATGAGATATGTAGTTTTTTTTTTATAGTTTTTGTTCTGATGTTTAATTTATATGTATCTTTTCTTTTAATTCATTAAAAATATATTATCCTTTTTGCTATTATCTTATGAAAAGTACAAAACTGCAGCCCCTAGTTTTGCTTTGACATTTCTGAGTTTTATTCATGAGCAGTGATGAGGCCTTTGAAAATGCATGTATGGAGTTTGATGAAGTGAATTTGAAACCCACTTATAAGGTTCTTTGGGGTGTACCAGGTACGCACTCTTAGACTGTTGAATAATAAAAATTTATACAATTTTGTCGATGCCTTTTTCACTTGCTTTCAAATACCCTGTTTTATTCTTTGATTTGTCTCCTTCTTTTGTGTGTATTTGTGCTCATCTGAAGCATCTACAAGCTAGAGATAAATCTTGGAATATTACAATCCCAAAAAGATGGTTCAGTATGAAGTGCTAAGCCTAAAAAGCAACTCCTTTTTAAGGTTACAATGGCTAGTGATATCATGTTCACATGGAATTATACATTTACATTTTTGCATTGCAAATTATAGTCCTTCTAACTGAAATAAAATAAAGGGCTCTGTCAGTGTATGGCATACCATAAGAAGGTACCATTCATTCGCTAGTAAAAAAATTTATTGCAATATTTTCGTACAAAATCTAGTCATAATAGGTGGGTTATGACAGTTATTATTTTTTTTTTCCTCTTATCCAAACAAAAGTATAAATTTATTTTGAGTCTATAGAAATCACAATTATCTGATTGTTTCTCAATCTGAATCTGGGACATGAACGAGAGGAGGGATTCTATGGCAATGTTATCAAAACTGAATTGGTCGTTGTTATGATGAAGGCACTAGTTCCTAATTCAACAGTAAATGAAGCAATAAACTAACATGAATTCAAAGAAATCAAGTTAGGTTAGATTTTAAATTAACTTAAAAGGACCATATTATATGCCTTACAAGGAAAAAAATCAATAGCTAGAGTTGACTTGAGAAATAAATGTAACTTAAGTAAATATTATTAGTAAAAAAATACATATTAATTTTAAATACTCTTTATATGATAAAGAATTTGCCCAGCAAATAACAATTGTTAGTGCAGTCAAAAGTCAAAACGTCTCCAATCCTGAAAGACCAAGGTTCACTACTCAATGGAAGAAATTTAGTGTTTTTGGTGACATAAAGCTTGAAGTGATCATCAATTATACCATGAGTGGTTC
The DNA here is from genome assembly GCA_007407185.1 of Glycine tomentella. Classification (NCBI taxonomy): domain Eukaryota; kingdom Viridiplantae; phylum Streptophyta; class Magnoliopsida; order Fabales; family Fabaceae; genus Glycine; species Glycine tomentella. The sequence continues at coordinate 640,102 of PYAF01002102.1, forward strand.
ATATAGTTCTTAACGGCTTGCATCTGGTTTAGCGATTCAATTGATAGTTTTTAAACAAGTTTTAATTTCTCATCAATTAAATGGTGACCATTGTAAAATTCAGGATGGTTTGCACCTAGCTAGTTCAGCAGTTCAATGATCGGTTTTTAAACTGATGATTTGAGAGACTGGACCAAGCCAGCTGATGGACCAGTATCTGGTTTAACCAGTCCTGACCAGTTTTTTTAGCTATGTTCATAGTATATTCTGTGAGAAGCATTGTATTAAATTTTAGGTTCTTAACAGGAAATTGCATATCTCATGGATCATTTTAAATGATAGTCAGATGTAGTAGACACTTAATGTATATACTCAAAAAGAGATTTTAATTGTAGGGCGCTCAAATGCAATAAATATAGCCGAGAGGTTGGGACTACCATCTGTTGTTGTAGATGCTGCTCGTATGTTATATGGTTCTGCTAGTGCAGAGATAGATGAGGTATGCATACTTTGTAATATATCTTAGTTGTATTTATTATTTGTTAATGGTGGTGTACGATGTCCTCAGAACATGATTTGTATTTATATTATTGTTTCAAACTTTAAGTAATGAATAAACCATTGATTTTATGCTTTGACTAAAGTGGATATTTTAAATAAATTGACAAGTAATACATTTGTGGTATAGTTTTTCAAAGATATTGTAACACCCCATAGGCCTCCGGTGTATTAACATTTATAATATTAGAATAACGCTTAATCACTTTAATTTAAAACTGGCGGAAGCGAAATCGAACCGTATTTCTTGATTACATTATGTATGGAACATATAAGACACATCACAAGTCACATCATACACCAACCCCTGCTGATCCAGTATAACATAAACATAATCATAGGCAGATAAACAAGAACATTTCAACAGATATAATCAGGAGGAATGTCATTTCCATATCATAAACAAGTTTTTGTACATAATACAGCATTATCCGACATTAACCGCGTCTATACAAAATAATGAGCCAACACTGGCCTTGGCCTCAAAGACCACTTCCTCACATGAGGGTATACAAAACTATACAAGGCATGTACAAACGTAGCATGTGTGTGCGCACACACACACACACACCTTCCCTCTACAGGGGTACACAACAAGTATCAAAGCAAAATGAGCTACATAGCTCCTCTTCTGCTGTCCACAGCTAGGCAAACAGTGTCTCTACTGGGGCCTCCCGCCCTGAGACCGCTCCTCTCTGCCAGAAGCTTCACCTGAAATCACATAAGCCCACACGGGGTGAGATATACATCTCAGTAAGCTCAGGGTCCTTGGAGGCATCTCCTCCACCCTGGCTCACTTTCCATGACACAAACATAGGGCATCACAATCATACTGGCCTCTCGGCCCTCATAACAATACAAGCAAGTCATCTTGCTCTATGTACGGTGGATCAACATCAACACCAACCTCAGTGTGAGACCGGAACTCACACCCGTGTCGTCCCATCGGGAGCTACCCCTTACGCATGGATGCACGTATATGGTACCTCCGAGAATAGGCAATCAACCGCGATGGGACACACTTATCTCTTGGTCTTAAGGGATCATCATCACCCTGGGATCATCATCAACCATGAGCAAACCAAACTAGGAGGTGCGCTCTCCTCCTAGGGAGGTCCATATCTATCTTACTGGCCAGAAGATCTATCAATAGGCATCATACATGTTCAAGCATAGATGCAGCATACATATCATTATGAGGATGCAACAACCAACAATGAATGCATCATGAATGCAACCATCACTCGCTCCGAGTGTGGTGGAGCACACAAGTGGGAAACATCTTCCAAGGGACCAAGAACTTATCTGGCAAAGCCGAGCTCTGCAGTTCTCTCCCTGCTCCGTGGCCTACGCCACTGACACCCTCGATGTTACGCCCTAACAAGGCATACAACACATATCACAACCCATTCAAATACACAAAGCATCAGCATATCAAGCAGTCCTCAACTGCCTCAATGAAAGGAACCTCAGTCCTTTCCATAAGCTTTAAGTCATCTAACCTATGGTTCATCATAGCCCAGCACACACTAGGCTTCTCACAGACCCTCAGAGGTCTATCACAGCTTAATTATGGCATTAGAGTCACCACAGACTCAATACAAGCCAAACACAATGAGCTCAAAGCTCTCAACAGCCCCAACTACTCAGAATACACACAGGGCTTGAACGGTCCATATCACACACAAGACACCGTTCATATGGCCTCTCAGGCACATCAAAACCATCAACAAGACTCTTGCATGTCATATCCACATCAAGTGACTCAAAAACACAAGTCACACATGCATAACTCAGAGCCAAGAACCAAAGTTCACCAAACTACAATCTGAGAGCTAATCCTTCATCACTAAACCGTTCTAAACACACTTTTCTACAGGACCCATGGCTAATTCTAGCCCCAGCTCGAGTGAGTCACTATTCACCCAATACCCCAATACACAAAACAACCAGAGAAACTCGAATTCCTTACCTCAGAAATGGTGAGGAAGGCCTCTGGACCTCTTCCCTTAGCCCGGGTGTCCGTGAATCGTCGTCGTTCCTCGCCAAACTCGAGTTTTCAACTTTCCCTTGGGAAAGGGACTTCTCAGCTTAAGGGGTTTTCAAGGGATTTGATGAAGGATTATGGCTCACAACTTGTTCTTAGAAGGTTTGGTGTGTAAAAGAAGTGATTTGCGTCACTAAACAAGGCTATATGGAGCTTGGAAGCTCATCAATGGAGGTGGGACGTTCAGAGGAAGAAGAAAGGAAAATGGGTTCCAAAATTCGTAAAATGCCCCTTATATACTGGGCCTAACCGACCTTCCGCGGCGATCGCGCCACTCTCGCGCTGATCGCGCCAACTTCCAGAAACAATGGCGCCAACCGCGCCACTCCCGCGCCAACAGTGCCAGACTCCAGAACTGTGGTGCCACTCGCGCCAACATCCAGTAGGAATTGCGCTGATGGCGCACCACTGGCACCATCCGCGCCACACCTCTGCACTGGTTTCTGCAGAAGAAATTCTGCAGAAAACCAGGGCTATCGGCGCCGATGCTCGCGCCGTCCGCGCCAGGACTCAGGGTTATTATAGATATCATATAAAAGTTGGAATTATAGAGGGCTCTGTCCCTCCATCTATTTTGCACCTAATAATCAAATCTAAATCTTTTCTATGCATTACAAATATTTCAATTTTTTAAACATGGTTTATTTTTCATGTAGGTTATAACTGATATGGAAAGGTTAAAACAAGAATACCAAGAACTATTGGATGAAGCACGTCATTATCTGAGGTGAGACTCTTTGCTTTAAAAAAGGTAAATTCATTGCATGCTTTATCCCCCATATATTTGCATTTCGCATACAATTTAAGGAGAGGTAATTTCATGATGATAATATAGGCATTTATTTCTAAATCAAACAGATAATGGAGTAAGTTCATTCAATTGTTAATGCATTCAACGAAAAATGGACCATGTAATCATATTTGCATATTGCTTTTTATTCTTGATAATTAGTATTTTACAAGGCTTCCATCCGTGTTTTAATAATTGGAGAGTATTTTTGGTTATAAAATTTGCCAACACAGCTTAAACTAGAAAATAACTAAAGCAAGTCATTTTTCAGAGCATTGAACCAACCATATATTTAGTGACAAAATAATGATTAGTAATCAATACAAGAGTTTGTGCTGTATATTACTCATAGATAATCCATTACATGAATAAATTTTGAAAACATAATCCAAATAAACTAACTCAGATTCTTGTAGTAGGGTCTAGCATATTGCAAGAATGAGGAAGGTGGGGGAAAGAAATTTTAATGTCATCTTCCAATTGTAGTATGATGACTTATTGTGAAAAAATTCTTTATAATTGACATAATTTTCTTAATTCTCATGCCACCGGATACTGCGGTTCTCCTTTTTCTTGGCTGGTAATAATTAATTATTGCAGATAATTATTAATAAGATCCACCATACTTTGGAGCATCTGTAAATTTTTTATTGGGATTTCTTTTGCTTTTGTAGGCACTCCAGAGGACTTTACAATAGTCTATTGAACACCAGAAGGAAGATCATGGAACATAGTACTAATCTAAGATTTAAGAAGATGAGAGATGTATCCGAGGCTGCAGCGACGGCAAGATCCATCCTTCACAAGAAAGTGAGGGAATTGGATGCATCAGCTAAGCAACCTTCACAGAACAATAAAACCATTAGCAGCTCTAATTTATCAGCAACCAACAAAAGCCAAACTGTTGCAGAGAACAAAGAACCCACTATTGCTGATAAAAATGCATCTTCTGTTAAAGTTTTTAATCAATCAAGATCAGGTATATGCAAAGATAATGAAACATGAGGGAAATAAAAGGACACCAAACAGTGTTGAGATAATATGCTTTCATTTTCAATTTCTTGCATCTGGATTAAGTGTACAGCTCTACTTTTTTTTTTTTTTTTACCTGGTGATAGCATAGCGCACGCGAAAGTTGTGCTGTCTAGTCTTGTAACGAGGAATAATATCATAGGAATATGGATGCAGTTGTCATTCACCTTACTGATGTTGCAGATAAGTCTGGGCCTCCCAAGGTTGGTGATATGGTACATGTCTCTTCCCTCGGGAACCAGGTGACTGTTTTAAAAGTGGATTCATCCAAAGGAGAAATTGTAGTTCAAGCTGGAAACATGAAGTTGAAGCTGAAACTAACTGACATTCAAAGATAATAGAAGCGGGGGAATCATGGCCATGGTCAGAAATGTGTAAGTGTTCTCTTTGTGCACAAGACCTTATGTTGTGCCTTTTTCCCAACTGCAGAATGTAATAATAAACCCAGCACTACATGAAAATCCATATTTTCATAGAAATTGTGAAGCATCAAGTTTCAAGAATTAAAAGTTGATTATATATGGTATATTAGATTTCAGTTTAAAACCAATTGACACGTGAAGTTGTCCAACAAATATATAAGCTGCACCCTGAGAATTGAAACAGGCCATGTGGGACTTTCTAACATATTACAAATCAGTGAATTGTTGTCTATTGTGCCCCTAGTTATAGATGGTCCTTCCTCCATCTCTGTGATGAACCAACAATCCCAAATGCTTAAGTTGTTAAGTGAAGAAACATGAATAGTTTTCTATTGAATCTCTAATGTGCTCCCTCACATGAGAGCCCGTTGGGATTAAAGCATGGATAATGCACAAGCCCACCTATCTTGTACTAAAATTTAACTTTTTTAATATATATTTTTTTAACTAGAATAAAGCAGTTAACACTAGACCACTTGGCCATTAAGACTTCGATAGTATTTCATTGACCATTTATCCCCAAAAGATTAAGGTGATAGGATAAGACATATGAATGATTTTATATTACATCTCTAACATCCCTTACCCTCTGGAACTTCAAAATATCTTCCTAATTATTTGTTTGCCCTTGAAAAGGGAAAATGTGCATTGAAACTGCTATCATATGATAATGACGTAAGATAAAGCAAAGGTGGGGGGCACTTTCAGCTTCAGAAACTAAAGTTCCTAGATTTCTCCGGATGTGTCAAGAACTACAGTTTTGCAATGTCATCAGCAATACAAATAGTTGGCGTGCTAATTTTGCAAGGTACATTTTTCTTGGTGATGCATATAAAATTACCTGTAATGCAATTTAAGCAACTTAAACTGTTAGCAAATTGAAATAAAGAAACATTACCCTTTTATTGCCTTTGTCTCCTTGTCAGAATAAATTAAAACTGCCAAAAAAAAAAAAAAGAAAAAAACAGAAGAAAACAAGCGATTCAGTTAAAGAAAGTTATGGGCAACTGATGGTGCTTGCTTAGTGGAAAGAACAATGACAGGTATTCATAGAAACAAAAAAGGTTTATGTATTCTACCCTTTGTTTCTTTTCACCTTATGTAGAAATGAACCCTCCTTTGAGAATTTGTTAGGTGCCCTTTTGTTTTTGGTACACTATGTCATATGATTACTTAATTGTGCTAATTTGTTTTTATTATCTATTTTAGGCCTTTTGACACTGTTGGAGGTGGAATATCCCTGCACCCTCTTCATTAATATACTAACGGATTCACATAATGTCCTTGGATTCCTTTAATTAAGAAAACACCTTCCACTCCCTAAAAATCAATTAATGAAAAGGGAGCTTGGTGTGACGTAGAAAGAATATGACTTTGGGAGTGTGGTAAAGACACTACAACTAGTTTTGTTGTATAAAACTTGTTTACTTTTTTTTTCCTAACACTTTTGTAAGCGTGTTTGATAGTGCGTCAAAAAATGTACGAGACATACATCTAGTGTGTTTGGTATAGCATTAATCTTCACATTAATGCTATACCAAACAAAGGCTACTCTTTGTGACTTTTCATATTCACGTAAATTATGCACATCCCCATAATTTCTAACACAGAACCAAACATGACCGATCTCTTTGGAAACAATCCACTGTAATTTCTACATTTTTTAAGTGTATTTGTTTCCCTGTTTTATTTTTTTTATCTGAAGGAATTGAACACAAGAGATTTATAATACTCCCATCATGCTCAATCAATTGAATTAAATCTCATTTGTATCCCTGTTTTTCCTACGTGAACACAATCCAAAGCTCAATTTTGTGAGAAGTTACAAGTTCCAACTTTCTAAGTGAACGTGGGTCTTAAACGGAAATACAAACATGCTATAAGAAATTTATGTCGTTTTATGCTTCTCAAACATGTGCCCCAACACACATGTAGTGACTCTAGTGCTGTTTCTCCCATCAAGGGGTTTAATTATGACTTTTTATTGGTATTATCAGGGAAAGAAAGGAGTACTTTTTGTGGCAATTGTAATTAGGCATGGGATACTGTAAACCTACTGGATTTGAGGTTTTAAAAATGTTTTTTATTCTATTCAAATGGCCAAGTTGGAGGCAATTACCTACTTGACTTTATTATAAAACAACGTTGATCAAATTAAAAAATACAAAAATGTTGCATTCAAAACATCCACCAAAGTTGGTGGAACTTTAATCATCAAGCACTAATGGGTAGTTAAAAGGAAATTGACAAGTGAGAGAGAGTTTACTAGGTTTGTGTTTTTGCAGGTGCTAATGGCATTTCGTGTTGATCAAGAATTACTTATAATTTTCCGGTTGAAATCTTTGAATTTTACTATTATCTTTTCATTTGGGTAAGATTATAATCAGATTTTTTGTTTTTCTTTTACAAAGCTCAAAATGCTTTTGGTTAAGTTTTTTTTTTTTTTTTTAACAGGGGTCACGTCAATAATTTTTCCATAAACCAACGAGTATGCAAGAAATGTAATATCATACTTTAGTGGAACTAGCATTTTCTTTTGAATTTGCATCATGTTTTGACTTGGCTTCCTAACAAATATTGCACAGAACGAGGTATTCCCACTTTGCATCACACACCACTAATGGAATTTGCTTTTGTATTAGTCGTTGTACTTTATGGCATTGTTTATTTGTTCTACATCATACACCACTAATGTAACGTGCACAGATTCAACTAAATTTTCAAGCTGTTAGCAATAGACCATAGTTTTTAATCTTTTTAATTGGCAAACCTTGTTGATTGTTCTAAATTATTCAACATTAACTGCTATAGTAGCTAGTAGCAACTCCCCACAATAAAAAGTAGTGACATAATATTCATTCAGTAAATGTTATATGTATTTTAATATTAATTACTCTAGACGGAGAGGAGAAAAGCACGTGAAAATTGATGCCGCTTCCAAAGTGCAAGAACGAAAGAAAAAAATAATAAAAAGCCAGAATATTTTTTTTAAAAGGAAAAAGCCAGAATATTTTATTCACAATATTATGAATGAGAAATGATAGTTTACATAAATTTCCTTAACATAGTCTTAAATTGACTTATATGAATATTCTCTTCTTTTGTAATGCCATGGAAAGCTCTTTTGTATTAGGACTTGATAGTCCTATTAATCATGAATAACTGTGTCCTGCATTCCTATTCGTCACATCATTCATTTTATCATATACTTCTCTCTTTTTATTCTTATCTATCCCTCAAATTACAATAATACTTGTGAAACAATTGTGTGGTACTCAAATTAAATTGGAATTATACGGAAAAAGAATACATCAATTTTAGCCTGAGTTTACATCTATGGCTAAAGACAAGGGTCGAGATGCTATTCTTTGCGTCATTTAATTTTGACTTTGAGTCTTCTTTGGTAATGAACATTTGGTGTTGACAATATGCCCTTTGTCCGTGCGAAAGCTAAAAACCATTGACCCACAAAATAACAGTAATAATTGAGGCACCAAATTGTCCAAAATGAAGAATAGAAATTGGATTATTCATCGATAGTGCAGTAGAGGAATTTGTCTTTAAAATTAACATGTTTTTTAATATTTTACAGGTGTATTTAAATTTTGAGTATAATTTAAAAGCATATAAAAGAGATAAGTAGATATTTTTACTATTGATAATGAGTATTCTATTATATTAAATAAATAAAAATTGAAGAGACAAATTATTTAAAATTGAGAAAGAAATTATGGAAATAAAATATTAAAATCCAAATACATCATTTTCATTAATACAGTGTATCAAAACTCAAAATTTAAAATAAAATTAAAATTAGGATGAATGAATATTACAATAATATTAAAATTATATAAGAGAAATATACTTGTTCATATATATGCAGTGTATCAAGATTTAAAGTTTAACTCAAATTA
>PYAF01002102.1:654639-670316 GCA_007407185.1 Glycine tomentella
AAATAAAATTATTTTATCATACAATTTGTATAATCAATTACTATTATTTTTAATATATATATATATATATATATATATTTGTATGTGTATATAATATCTAACGATTAATCCATATTTATATACTCAAAAATTAAATTTATTGTTATAATCAAACTATAAATATTATATAATTATTTATTATTATAAATTATTTTGAGTATTATTAAATAACTAAAGAAAATATTATTTTCAGTACCTAATACAAAAGTTATCAGATGATGATAAACAAATCTAGTCGAAATGCATAAATATTAAATCATACCATAACTAATACGATAATAATTAATTATTATATATTTGTTGTTATTAAGATAAAAAATAATATTAAAGGAGTATATTATATGTTATTCAATAATTAATACTAACAATTTAACATGTTATAAGAATTGTTAAAAAAAATATAAAAAAAAAACTTTTCGGTTGGATCAAACTAAACTAATATAATATGGATCACTGAATTTTATCAAAATCAAATAGAATCAAATCAGGTCAATTATATTTTCAATTCTACATCTTAACCCTTAAGACACCGAATCTCTCCATCGAAGCGACCAGGCCAATTTGATATTTATAACTCAGCTTTTAAGTAAGTTTTCTCTCATAATCTTCAATAGAGTCAATATGTATCTCAACGTATATTCAAGTGGAGTCTGGCCATGGCTGATCTAGGACTGTCTAGCTATGAACAGAGGATAATTGACTATGGTCAAGGATATATGCTAAAGTCAAGCGATGCTTAACTATGGCGAGGGGTATTTGGCCATGTACTAATGGTACTTTACTAGGGGTATCTGGCCATATAGATACGATAAATAATCTCTAAAGTATTGAATATTCATCATTGTATTTCTTACGTTAATAAATTTTACTAGCGTATAACGATTAACTTGAAGAACTACTTAATATAAATTCTAATGGTTGAAAGATTACTTATATAATTTGCTTATTTTATTTAAAGAGACTATTTGAGAAAGAAATGATATTGGTGGTTTATTCTAAATAAAATTAAGTTAAATTTTATTTTGTTGGGAAGTATGTACTATTTTTTATAAGATAATCAGTATATATATTCAATTATTTATCTTATAATTAAAATAGAGCCTTGATATAATTAATTAAAATAATTTTGTTTACAGCTTAAATAAGAGAACATTTTCTACTTTCTTTTTCACAATTCTTTGTTGATCATGTTCTTAGTTTTTGGTCAAAAGAGTCTAAATTCATTTTCCATTACTATAGAAAAAAATGACAAAGAAGTCCAATAAAGAAGAACTAAGATACCAGTGATAGGTGGAAGCTAGGGAGATTATTAGTAGTAAATTAAATACGCATATATATCGACGTTTGGTCACGCATCCGTCATGCGGTTTTTCACGTTCAACCTGAAGCTAGTAGAAATAGCTTTTACGTCAATAACGCAATTTTTGTCTTGGTTGTATTTCCAAAAATGCCATATAACTATAGATAATGTTGATCTATAAATAATGATAACAACATTCAAGTTTGCAGGTAGTAATAAGATAATGTAGGTTGGGGATTGAATTGTTATCGCTCATTGGATGATTAAGTGATAATGAGGATTATTGATTATCTGAAGTAATAGTAGAGTCGACCAAAACAACCAATTAAAACAACAACAAATGTTTGCAGGTATTCATGTTAGTCGTGAAAGTTAAATCAAGTTAGAAAACAAACTGAAAAGTTAAATCAACAGTATATGTGGGAGGGAAAAAACGAGAGCTATTCGACTATCATTTCTCATTCAGATAACATGACTTTGGTCAAAAAGTTATATATTGAGCATGGTTTTAGAAAACCTTTTTTTTTTTTCCTCAAAAGCTTTTCCACGAATAGTTGCATTCCAACGATCTAATGATATGTCAAAGTTTTTGAAATTATGAATGCAGTTCAATTCAGTCTTTAAAAGTATTTTAACTTTTGGATTTATTAAAAGACAATTATTTTAGTTTATGACGTTTTCATTGATATCTTTTATAGTTTCAGAAACTAAACTAATCTAGACTGATAGTTTTAAAAATTAATTTGACTCAATTTTGAAGAGTAGTGGTTTACTTGTTCCTTCCATGCCGAAAAATAGAGTGGTGCTTCATACACCATTCAAAATTTTATTACACCATTAGTGTAATAGTGGATTTCCCGTTTTGCCCTTGTCTATTTAATTAGCCAAACTTCTCAATTTCTCTTCTCTTCTCCTCCATTGCTTCGTGCGTGCTGTGCTTGGTGATTGCTTGGTTTTTGCATTACATTCATCCTCTCCTTGTTCGGCTAATCGTGGTGGTTCATGGTGGCATTGGTTGGTGGCAGCACTATTGAGGTAAGTGCTGGTGTTTTTGGTTCGTGAAAGGGAGAAGCGATCACTATACGGATTCGGTAATCCATACACTCCATATGGATTGGCTAATCCGTATGGGGTGTATGGATTACCTGATCCGTAAACCTCATATGGATTGGCCAATCCATATGGAGTGTATGGATTACCGAATCTGTAAACCTCATATGGATTGACCAATCCATATGAGGTGTAATTTTTTAAAAATGGTTTTGTATTATTGTGTTGTATTTTCTCAACGAAATTATTTGTCAACTTCAAATCAATCCCATTTAAATATATATTTTTTGATTTTTTTTATAAAAAAAGTACTGATATAAGACATATGGATTGGCCAATCCATATAAGTCATATGGATTAGGTAATCCGTATGAGTTATATGGATTGACCAATCCGTATGAGTTATATGGATTGGCCAATCCGTATGAGTCATATGGATTACCTAATCCATATGAATCATATGGATTGGCCAATCCGTAAGAGTCATACGGATTACCTAATCCGTAGCATCCATACGGATTACCGAATCCGTACGATAGCAGACACCACCCACCTTTGTCCACTTCGACGACGACTTCGCCGCTCCGGCAACCACCCACAACTTCGACGAAATGAACCGAAATGGCACCAAAAATCACCAATGCTTCTCAAATGCAACTGAGGCGAACCAAAAATCAACAACAACAACAACAACAACAAACAAGAAGCAAAAATGGTGCTCAGCTCAACTAAAATAAGTGTCCAAAGCAGCAAGGGTATTTTCGGGTTTTTGAAAAATTAATGGTGTAGTAAAATTTTTAAATGGTGTATGAAGCATCACTCCAAAAAATATTGCGTAGACATAGGCTCTTGGACCAAGTTGGTTTAGCTTAACTTTTGGATTACTAGGAGGCATGATTGCTTTTTATTGGTCATTACTTTTTGCACTCCTATTTTATTCTAACACACTCCCTTATAATTCTTTTTTGTCAAATATTCTTTCAACAATAACTGTCCTGTTTGAGCAAGCTTATTGAAAATCACTTCTAAGGAAAATAAAACAAAAATGAGTTACTCCATACACTATTCTTTTTTATACATAAAGTAATTTGTAAAAACTCTTTCATATAAGTACTCTAAAACATGAGAGTTTCTACTTATTAGTATGTACATCAATTAATTTGAACTTATATGAGTAAGCTCATTTTTTTTTTCTTCTTATTTTTTTCTCCTGTAAAGACTCCTGGATAAACAGATCCATACATATGCATAAAGATTTAACACTTAAATTCCAGAAGCTTATGTCTCTTGCATCTTGCTATTCAGACTTGTGTCAAAGTGGAGGTACAGAAAAGAGAAAAATAAAGAAATCTCGTCTCATCTTTAAGGCAAAATACAGGCAACGTATAGAGAAATGAAGTTTGAAAGTAGCTAACTAGAGAAATAGAGGGCACTGAAAACAAAACTGTTAAACAGAGAGAGGGAGGGCACTAAAAAAAAGTTTATGCATCTTAAAATTTTATTTTCTAAAAATATTAAAGTTTTAACACTTCCCTCGTTTAATTTCGAATCCTGTCCTTCCTAACACGTGATTTGGTATTTCAATATAAAACCCAATGTGTTTCACATGATTTAGCATTTGGCAACTGATGCTAATGTTCTACGGGGTAAGGTGAGAAAAGTGAAGTTTCATCTAACAAGTGACAAAAAACTAGTAATCTTAACAAAATATAGTAGATTGCATCTCTTCGTAGTTCCACTACATCTAGAAAATTGACGTGAAAATAGAAGAAACTAGCTGCAGACTCAAAAAAACTAGTTTCCTTTGTAATTATGTGTTCTATAACTAGAAATAATCTAGTAATTTACAATGAACATGTAATAATCTGACCACACTTAGGTGCAAATTTACATATTTTCACAGGCCTCTTCTGTCATGGTTGAAAGCTGTTAACTCTATATACCATACACTAGGTAATGTCACTTCAGAAAAATTGGTGTGTCAGAGCACAAACTAAATGGGAGCCGCATCTTCTGTGAAAAGAGGGTGCACTGAACTCACGTAGATAACACACATACACTATGATTAGTGAGATTAAAATTTAACCAATAATTGCAGGCAACTTGTGATTGAACACAAACTAATTGCAAGAAAATTGAGAAATCTCAATGAGACACTCCTCGTAGGCCAATTATTCAGTGCTCCAAAACTTTGATCCGGTCGAGATAGGTATTCATGCGATGAGTATGATCAGAAGAGAATCGATCACTAAGCATGAGTTTGTACTGCTCAAATTTTGACTCGTCACACTTCAAGGCAGCATTTTTACAAGCCCTTATACTTCCTGAACCAAAAGGTAACATTTCATATCAGGATTTATAATTGTGTGTTCAGCATCAAATCTTTAAGTGAAAGAAAAGATGGAAATCATGAATATGCCGAATGGCTAGATGCAATCAAATTGATTAAAAAAGTCAAGATTTTTGGAGTTTCATTTATATTACTGTAAACATAATGTTTTATAAATCAACCAAAAGTTCCTTATTCCTCCTAATCCTAACTGGCAAGTAAGAAAAGCAATGCATATATCCACATATTACAAAACACAGTCCATGTCACACCAACCATTGCACATATCAAATTCCTGCAAACCAACTTTCCTCCAACTCCAAAAGCTTCACTCCCCTCTTTATTGGAAGCCTCATATCCAAAAATTCAATTTTCTTTCTATAGTCTTATAAGGAACATGTCTTCTATTTTCACTATTGCAGACTCTATTGGTACCCTGATGAGTTGACCTTCATTTGGTGGTTTTGTATCATGTTATTTGATAATAATTTAATAAATAATAAATTTCATCATAAATGATGATGCCATAGCAAGATGGGGTCAATGCGTGTTTGTAAATTGCAGTCAGCCACCACATCTGCGCCACAATATAAAGTTTTTTCAACCAACCACAACCGCATTGCGACCACAATTGCAGCCACATCAGCCACTTTTTTCCGCAATGTCAAGGATCACAACCTAATCGCAATTTAGAAACAGAGGTCAAACATGAAGGCATTATCTAACACACTAATCCCTCGAAGTACTGAAATCTAAGGGACTAGCCTCTATCAGCAATTTTTTTGGGTACACAAAGACCTAAGGATCAAACTGAATAACAACAAAGAAGAAATAGCACAATGCAAAAGTACCAGAATTTCTCAACTTTCTTTTCCCATAAGATATTATCTAACACACTACCTTTTTTTCCTTTTTTTTTGTTAATTCCAATATATCCCCAAAGAAATTCACAAAAAATAAAAACTCAAAGAACCAATGAAGCAGTATTTTTAATTTTGCTTTACCAGATAAATCCAGCAAGTTAAACATGACCGGGCAGTTTCCAATATTTGTGACCATTGTAATGGCGGACCATACTTTCTGATACTCTTCCCTTGAAGCCCTAATTATACACACATTAGTGATTGGATTCACATACTTAACTGCAAACACAAACACACACACACACACACAAATTGTTAATAAAGGTTTTAAAAAAATGGTCCACTACCGTGATTTGAGCCGCGTTTTTTAACTGTCCGCGACCGTAATTAGGACGGTATCGACCGCATTTGTCCGTGATTTTCCACGATATCAACAAATGCGACCAAACCACAATGCGACCGATATTTAAAAGAAATTGAATAAAACATCAATAAATTACACATGCTAATACTAACCCTGAAACGATCCCAATGATGAAGCCAAACCACACTCCCCAAAATTGACCAATATGCTGTCTCTTACAGCTTTGGAGACATTAAACTGTGTAACTATAACAGAATCATCCCCACATTTGTCCTTATTAGGGTTCAGAAAAACCTCCATAACCATGTATCTGTTTCTGAACCCCACCATGATCCTTCGCGCACGCTCAAACAAATCCTAGATTCGAATTCTCAGAACAAAAATCCATTGACGCAATAGAAACCCTAGAAGATAAGATCCGATTTGAGAAACGGGTCGGATATTTATCGTGGGCTTTTTTAGTCCATGAAGCCCAATAGTGCAAAGTGGGCCAGGTGTGGCCCAGTGGCGCGTTCGCATGTAGTACTACTGTGTACGGCGAGAACATCGCACGTGCATACACGTGTTGAGTTGTAATAAGACAACGAACGAAATCTTCGAGTTCGTGGTACGACCTTGTTTATCTCTCCTCGACCTCGTAATCCGGTTCGCTTTGAAAAAATTTGAAGACTTTATGAATTTTGAATCTGTGATGCGTTTAAAATATGAGAGAGAGAGAGAGAGAGGAAAAGATCCGTTGCGGGACACGTGCACAAAAAAAAAAAAAGCCATTTAATTATGTTTTTACTTTTCTTTTCGAATGTGTTATTTTAAATTTTGATTTGATATATATAATAAGATTTCTAATTTTAAAATTTAATAAATTTGAATTCCTTAAACTTTTATGTTTTTATAAATTTTCTACTGAATATATATTTTTATTTAACTTTTATCAATCGAAATATCTTTTTAAACATTTTCTTATTTAGATCTTAATTTTTTATATTCTACAATTTTATAAACTTTATTAAATTTTAACTATATTTCTTAATTATTTTTTTAGATTTTTATATTCCAATTCTATCATTCGCAAGTATTTAAACAGAAAAAATAATTTAATTAAAATAAAATGAACGAGGACGTCAATTTTGTTTAATTTAAAAATAAAAAAAAAACTGAATTAATTTGAAACAAATTGTAGATCAAAATCAAGACAAAGAAAGGAAGAATAAATATTTTTAATTAATTTGAAAATAAGAAAAAGAATAAGTTTCTATTTTGTACAGATAGATATATTTCTTTATGATTTTTAAGATAATTTTCATAAAAATTAATAATTAGATAACAATTTTGTTTTGTATAGACCAAAGATATATTCGATAATGATTAAAAAAAAAAGATATCTTCATTATGTTTATTTCGTTTTAATTAAATATCTTTTATAAAATAAAAAAATTAATTGGTGGGTGGAGAAAAAACGTTGGACTTAGATCCGGTAGTTAATCCAAAATTGAAGGAGACGCTGCTACATGACAAGACCCGACCCGAATGTGACATGTTTTTGCATTTGGGTCACAATTTGCCCGAAATTTAACGCGCATTTCTTCGGGTAGTTAGTTTTGTCCTACGTTGGTGTGTGTCCCACAAGTGCACAGTGTCATCACTGCTTGGTTTCTATAAATACTCAAACCCATTGTGCCTCATTCCTTGCTTATTTTAATTTTTCTAGCTTTTGCTTTGCTTAGGTTCTGTTCTGCAGAGAGAGAGGGAGAGAATATTATTTTGTTTTTTCGGTTATCTTTTTTGGTTTCTCTTACATCGTTTTTGTAGGCACTGGGAAGAAGCTTTGGCAGCATAACTTTGTTGGAGAGGATGTAAGTTCATTTTCTCATCTGGGGTTGGGTCCACTTGTCATCCTAATTTCATCTTCTTTCCATTTTATCATGTCTGTGTAAAAACAATTTTTTTTATTCATGTATTTGTTTAATTTATATTTATGAGAATAATTAATTAATTGTTATTCATGGTGGGGGTGGATAAGAATCAGTATTGTTGATGGGGTGGTTTTAACTTTTATGTGCATGAGAATGATTTATGTTCCCTTCACCTGCTCACTTCTATAGTTTCCTGTCTCTATCATTCACATATTCGTTCCTATCAGGGGTTATAAGATGTTAAAATGTGGATGGCTTATTAAATTTTCATGGTTCTTGTGTTAATTGTCATGTCTTATGTTGTTTTGGCAATCTTAATTCGCCTTGGTTTAGATCTGCCTCATGGGGGTATTTGGTTGGCCCTAGTATAAATATGGTTTGTATTATTGACATTTGACATAGAAAGTTTGGAAATGTATTTATTTATTAATATATTAATTATTTATGTTTTGTGAATTAAAATTTTAATAAGAAACCATTTGAATTTGCTCTTTTTCGAACTGCTAAATTCCATTTTTGGCTATGCTTGTCAAAAGTATGTTAAGTTTTTGTGTTTGGTTTTCCTGTTTCCATAGGATATTACACCAACGGAGTAAGATCTAACCCAATTGATGAAAGCAGTTTTCTTTTTAACACACACATGTTAGAACCTTTCTCTGAATGGGAATGAGTAGTTTCATAAGATTGTAAAATTTGTTTATGTTGAGGGAAATTACTTTGAGATAAGGTTGGTTGGTTATAGAAGGTGTGACTCCTTACATTTCTTTAGAGCCAAGCAAGTCAGTTTCTGTTGAGTTTGACTGAATTATGTATTGTTGTGCTGGGCCATGCAGAAAATTCAGGCAAGGCCTTGAAGTTGGAGAGTATTAGATTGGAATCTTAGAAGTTTCTCTTTGGACCAAAGAAATGGAGGTATATGGCAATTCTATGGTTGCAGCTCCTTCAAATGTTATTTATCTGTCCAGTATTTTGGGCCAAGGTGGTCCAATTCCCAGTCACAGATGCAACTGGAAATGTGAAAATGAACATGTTTGCGGAAACATGTATCGCTGCAAGCTAACAGGGCTGACTCACATCTGTGATAAAAACTGTAACCAGAGAATTCTGTATGATAACCATAGCTCACTTTGCCTAGCAAGTGGTCAAATTTTCCCTCTTACGCCGGAAGAGGAACAAGCAGTGAGAGGTGTTCGCAGGAAGCTTGACATGGAGAATTCGCCCTCCGATAGCTGTGGTTTTAAGCGTAGACGAGATGCTCAATTCCATCCTTCTCCTTTCGAGAGATCTTTCTCTGCTGTCAGTCCTATCTGCAGCCAAGTTGGAGATGGCATGGATATGAAATAGATATCTATTATATAACTGCAAAGACTCTTCTTTATCATTTCTCTTGTCCCTTTGAAGTTTTTCACTTTTTTCTATCGGATGAGTATCGATAACAGAACTTGAACAATTATGGATTATTTATTGGTGGACATGATGTGTCCCCTTCTGCTGTTGGAAGTCCTTATATTTCTAGTATTAATGTAATTGTAGCCTTTAAAGTAGCTTGACTGTTGAATGGGGATTTGAGGCAGGGTCTTTGTACGCAACAAGTTTATCACACTTGAATTGACTTCAGTTTTCTGCTAAACCTAGTGTGAAGCTGATTGTCATAGCCGATTACAGAATGCATTACGGCCTCTTACATTGCTTGAATTTGATTTGGACCTCAGTGATGAATATATGAGCAATTTACATAACTGTAATCCTTTTTTAGCTGAACATCAAGTTTCTAGTGTATCTGTAATCACAAAGCAGCCTATTAATATATTCATTACTATTACTACTATCATGAGCTTCTACTCCTTAATTCTGTTTGAACAGCAAACAGTTATTTTGTCCCTGCTGATAAATCTATTAAGGGTCATATTGATAACCTTGACTTCTGTAGGCGGAGGTTCTCTCCAGTTTGTCATATGAACAAAGTTATTGGTATGCTATTTTGTGAATTGATTTTGGTTTTGCTGCTTGATTCTTCCTATTTCTGTTACAGGCTCAAGGGAGATGATCTAGTTCTCATTTACATTCGTCTTGATCATTTTCTGATTTTTTTTTTCCGTGATTTGATTGATGGTTTGCTGTCTGAGGTTAATGTAACTTGTGCAGGTTTTGAAGCATATGCTAGGAAGGAGCGTTCAAAACTTTATTTGTGTTGCATTACTGAATTAATTCTTATGATATAAAATTGTTCTATGGTTGAACATCAATTATTGATAAATGTCTTGTTTTCTTGAATGAATGCAGGCATTGCGACTTCTGCTCGAGTTTTTCTTTCTGAAGTTTGGAGAAGCCAACAATTATGGGACTACAAAGAGTTTTAAAGACTAAGTAGGAAATCCTAACACTCCAGGGTGTCAAAAGAATTGAGGCAAGAACATTTATGATACTGTACAGATACGACAGAGAGACACTATTCAAAGATGAAAAAGTAGGGATGCCTAATTTTAATTATCAATATACTTTGAAATTGTGGTTGATTTCCTTTATATGATTTATTTACTTGTGTTTGTAGATGTGAGGTGACAAGGACAAATAAAGGGGGACCTTATTAGGGATACTTATCAGCACCAGCACCAGCAGCATCAATCTTTCAAACTTGCATATTGTTCCTCTTTGTATTCATTGTATTCAACGATTGAAAATAATGACCTGGGATTCAAAATGAATTCTCTCCTAATAGGCATGTTACTGTTTTCTGCAAAATTTTGTACTTGTAATATGTTCTAGGCAGATGTAATTAATCTAATCGTTTATCGGTTTATATATTTATTTTGAATTTATGGTATTTGTGAAGATAGAGGTTTGTAATGTTTCATTTTCTAACTTTTGACTTGTGATTGTTATTATTAAGCTAAATATGTAATTAGGCTTGTAATTGGATCTTACACCTCTCAACTTTTTTTTTTTATCTATAGGCATCGTGTTTGTATAAGTATTATAAAATATAAATCTTGGATAGCAGCATGCAGTAGCCTATGTGACAATTGAACATGAAACATGTCTACCTTCACACATCCATAAACCCACATGAGCGATGAAGATCATTTTGTTTTTTTTATCACAAATCAGAATATCAATTAAAATAATTCAAAATTTCGTGGCAAAAATGGTTTGGCATTGGATAGCCAATGTGGCATTGTCACGTGTCTTCATTAACACGTCAATGAGTAAACGATAGGAATGCAATATGGAATTTTTGGAAAGATTATAGGTTTAAAATTAAAAATTAAAATAAATTAAAACTTACAAGAATTAAAAATAAAAAAGAATAAAAAAACAATATGATAAGATATGCCGTAAGTATTCGAAACCTGATTACCAGTGGAGTAGAGAGAACTTTCTATTCTTTCTCCAAACTATGGAATTTAAACGAAAAAAATGTGATGAGATTCTGTGAAATTGCAATTCTTTTTTATCTCAAGAGGTTATATTTTCATTATTAGTATTACCTAAAGTTGTTTAAACCAAAAAAACTCATACCAGAATTCCACAAACTTTATCAGTCTCCTAACGGTAGCCTTCTCAGTTCCCATTGAACATTGATAATAATTATAGCGTATGTTTAAAGAAAATTTTGGTCAAATTCACTGTTGAAAAGTTTGTTCTTTTCTTCCCATGATGAAAGGTCAACAGTTGGTAAATGTCAATGTTCTGAAGTCACTGCACAGAAATCAAGCGTTGTTAATGTTATTGTTAGGTGTATAGGAAATAAATATGCATAATTTCACACTGAAGTTTCCCTTTTACGTATTGCCTAGTCAATATACTTTTTTTATGTAGGAGGAATCATAGGTCACTTCTTTTTGGGATCATCCTAGGCAACTTTCCTACATAGTTTCTTTTGACGGAAATTCATGATATATTCTAAGGTCATAGAGATTACATAGATAATTTCCTTATTTGTTCAATTTCCCATGAAACAGCAAAGGCAAAGAATAGCTTATGAATTAGGCCATCCACAATAAAAGAAATACTAAACCCATGTAGCTGGTTATTGTGGCTGAGAATTTCATATAGCACACAATTTCTTGATACAAATATGGGGAGGATTGGTCATTCTTGGCATATCATCAATTCCCTCAAGGACACAACACAACCAAACCATTATTACTAATCGTTGAAAATGCCTATAGTGACGACATCATGGAAGTTCCCAAGTTTTCTAGCTATTTTGTTTACTTTTTCATCTTATTCTTTCTCTTCAATATTCACCATAACCAACAACTGCCCCCATACTATATGGCCCGGGACACTCTCCGGTGCCGGCTCACCGCCACTTCCAACGACTGGATTCCGGCTGGACTCAGGCCAAATGATCAAACTCACAAGTGTGCCAGGGTGGTCAGGAAGGATATGGGCTAGGACTGGCTGCACATTTGATGCAACAGGAATTGGTAAGTGCCAAACTGGTGATTGTGGTGGAAGGCTGGAATGTGATGGAAATGGTGCAGCTCCTCCTACCTCATTGTTTGAGATAACACTTGGTAAAGGCAATGATCAAGACTACTATGATGTCAGCATGGTGGATGGCTACAATCTGCCACTGCTTGTGCAACCAAGAGGTGTATATGGTACTGGGGTCTGTAATGCCACGGGTTGTGTCACTGACATCAATAGAGGTAAGAGGTTTTCTGAACATGAAGTCATATATTATAACGAGGTCCATTTAAGTACCGTATACGGTTGGAGTTACCGTGAAATATAGGGATCAAAATAAAATAAAATCTTACCTTCTAGGTAGAAGTTTTTTATATGACATGTTATTACTCCAATAGAGGATTTTATAATAGTTACATGCACTATAGGTTAAATTGAAAATAAGAGCAAATTACATTGACACTAATTTTTTTTGAAATTTAGATATTCTCATCTATAGTAGTTCCTTAATAGTTAGAAATATATAATGCTAACACCTTCAGTTATCCAAAAAACACATTATAAGAGGGTTAGTATAAAATTAAAAAGACGGGTATTGTGTGAATTTCATAGAAATCACAAGAGATATCAATGCAATTTGCTCCAAAAACAATTATATTTATAGGCACTAAATTATGTTTTCTTTATATAAAGACCAAATCAAAAATTGGTACAATGTACAAGGACTAGAATATACTTTAACCATTATGTTTTCTTACAGTACTTCTTACATTCATAAAATGCAATTTTATTTATAGGTTGTCCAAGAGAACTTCAAGTAGTTGGTGGAGATACATACCAAGATGGTGTGGTTGGGTGTAAGAGTGCTTGTGAGGCATTTGGATCGGATCAGTACTGCTGCAGTGGACAATTTGCCAATCCAACGACATGCCAGCCTTCCTATTATTCAACCCTTTTCAAGCAGGCTTGTCCAAAAGCCTATAGCTATGCATTTGATGATGCCACCAGCACTTTCATTTGCAAAGCTTTTGAATATGACATTGTTTTTTGTCCCAATGGCAATAAGTATATATATCATTTCCCATTAGCTTTTCATTCTCTTCCAATTTATTACCACATGTTTGCAAAACAAAATCCTAACCCTCAACTAATTAAACATTTTATTTTGAATGACCACAACACAGGGTTAAAAAACCAAATGGTGCATTTCCACCTCCACCACCATCAATTGGATGGCCAGATCAGAAGGTTCAGCAGCTGGTCCATTCTTCTTCAGATATTCTCTTACCCTGTCCAGTGACATTCTTTCTCTTTGTTGCCTCTCAGACATTGATATGAGAAAATGCCAGAAGAGAATACCACACAAGTGTTTTCTTAAAAGGAAGAGAGAAACAAAAAAGACAAGGAGATGAAAATTGTGAGAAGAGAATTGTGTGGAACACATGAGGGTCCTAAGGAAACAAATAAGTGCAGAAATTACTATTCCAAAACTCCAACAAGTTGGTACTGATTAATAACCAGTGGCCATCCACTAGACATCTAGCCATAATTTCACGTTTTCCCACTATACTCTCAAGATAACTTGTAAATGCAAAAAAAAAAAAAAAAAAAAAAAAAAAAAAAAAAAAAAAAAAAAAAAAAAAAAAAAAAAAAAAAAAAAAAAACTTTGGAATTAAACATCAAGTCATGAAGTCATTTGTTATGTAACCAGGAATATGAGAACCCTCAAAGTTGTTATCTCATGTGTTATATGACCAAATTTAATATTTGAGTATAACAATTCGTGTCATAAAGAATAAACTATGGAATTTCTTTAATTGACTCATTTCTGAATCTGTCCTTTTCCTTGTTAGTTTCGGGTGGTTGTGGTTTGATTCTCTCTAGTACTACCTCCTCCTTTCTTTGCAACATTATTAAACAATTTAATTATCATATAGTTATTAAATAGTCAAATTCATCATCAAAATAGTGATACAATGACAAATTGATTACTAAAAATGGAAAATACAAATTTAGTTTCTTAATGTGCAAAAAGTATAAGAAATTATTTTTGCCCTTAAATTTGGAAGATTATTTTATCATTAAATTGTAATGTTCAAAGACTAAATTGACAATAAGTTATATTTTTGGAGGAGTAATTTCGCATTACGTTCCAAGGTTTAGAGACCAATTTGTCATCAGACTAATTTGTTGTTGCATTTTTTACACATTTAGTGACTAAATTTGAATCTTTCATCTTTCAGAGACCGATTTGTAAACACCTGATACTTATAGGACGAATTTAACTATTTATCCGATAAAGAAATTTAACTCACAAAAATTAAGTGATTAATTTTATTTAATTCTTGTAATGACATATAAAAAATATTTTTCATTGGAACTAGTATTGAGAATAAAAATGAGTCATTACAATCATAATTAATTAAAGGATATTTTTGGGATGATATTATTAAATAGAATTAAAGAAGTTATAATTTATTTATATTTGAGTTTAAAAATAATTATTTCTTATATTTGGGTGAAGAGTTAGCAGTTCTCATAATTATGCATTTATCTTTTAAATAATCATTGTTATTTAAATTAAATTATTAAAGAAACCTATGGAATTTGGAGTTTGGATTTCTAGTCTCAATGTTATTTTATCTAAGGCAAATGCACCGCCTCTTAGGATCGTTAAATACAAATTATGTTATTTTATTTTTCTCTCTCATAGCACTTTAGGTAACATTTTTTTCACAGTTTAAAGAGCTACCTAAAGTAACCTAAGGACTAAAAATAAAACAAACATAATTTATAAGGATTAAAAAAATGACTTAAAAATGTTAAAGGTTCTTAATATATGACCGAATTTTGTTATGTGTCCCAAATAAATTTTTGCGTTATTTTGAGACCTTGATATTTTAAAACTTTTATATTTAGTCACTGTCGTCAGTTTAGCGATGATATGCCATCATCACCGTTGAAAATATTAGAAAATATTAGTTTATAAAATGATACGTCATCACATAACTAATAGCATGAACTCAAAACAAAAAATTTCATATATCGGAGATTTAAAACAAAGAAAAAAAATTATTATTGTAGTATAAAATGAAAATGTAGTCTTATTGTTTCTTGAAGTAATTTTATGAGTTACAAGTAGAGTATTTCTTATAAAGATCAAACAATAGTTATTATCTATTATATGGATTCAAATATAAGTAAAAAAATAATTTTGTATGGTAAACTTGAATATAGAAAATCTAACTAATTTTACTTTATTAGTAATCTTACCTCTAAAATATTTTTTATATAATTATGATTTTATTATCAATTACTCTTTTTTATTCATGATATTAAATATTAAATGAATGATTTAATCAATATGAAGTAGTTAAAAGAATCATTTTCTTAAACAAGAATT
>PYAF01002102.1:670416-693732 GCA_007407185.1 Glycine tomentella
TTCTACAATAAATGGTTAAAAATATAATAAGAAAATATATTTATTGTTTCATTGGTATTGTAAAACTACAGTCAAAATGGAACTTTTTTTTTTTTTACTAAAATATCAAACAAAATGAAACTAGGAAGAACATGTATCTAATGAAAATTAATATATGTTATATGGATATTACAAATCTACACTAATAACATATTAACAATATCTTTAATGTGAAGAAACTGTTCCTTAATATTTTTTCTCTATTGAAGCAAATCTATGTGATAGAAAGAGTTTTCTAAAAATAAAATTTGTATATTCTGCAAAACATTATTTCTTAGTAATAAAAATAAATATTTATCTAACACATAATAACATCACAATTAAGTGAAATTAAAAAAAATGAATTTTTTTTAAAGTTTTTTAGAATTTTTACCATTAAAATAAAAGTATGTATAATTTTTTTACAATGACATGGGCGGACCCAGGGGTAGCCCATGTCCGCACGTGCGGACAATAAAATGTGCCTATTTTTTTTTTTAATGAAACGGCGCCGTTTTGTTTTGCCTTTCTTTAGGTCTTCTTCGTCGCGACCTCTTCTTCATCCGCGGCAGCAGCAGAGGCGCAGACCACACAGGACAGGCACACACCTCACGAACTCGTTGAAGCCTCGCCGCCCATTGAAGGCCCGCCGTCCATTGAAGGCTCGTGACCTCCGCTCAAGGCGGCAACGTCCGTTCAAGCCGTCCCTTCGAACCTCTTTGAAGCCCCGCGACCTCCGTTCAAGCCCGCGACCTCCGTTCAAGCCTTCGCGCCGCCGCCGTCCCGGGAGGCTTCGTCTTCAACCTTGCCGCGCCGCCGCCGTCGAAGCCTGAAGGTTTGCGTTTTTTTATCCAAGCCTGAAGGCTGAAGCCGTGACTCCAAAATTGAATTATTTCACTGAAAAAATTGGTGCGTTAGGTTAGGTTGTTCATCAGTTCATTAATATCCCCTGTTTTGGGTCAGTTTTGGCGTGTGTGGTTGAAATTTGATGTTGTGAAATGTGAACCGAATTCTGATCAGGGGAGGGAGGGTTGCAAATTTATGAACTTGAATACAAGATTGATAGTACTCGGGGAGGGATGAAGAGGATCTTTTCTGCAGTTTTCGTGGCTTCAAAGAAGCTATATCTTGTAAATATTGTTCACATAAGAGAATGATTTTAGAACAAGTTCTTCATTCCTTTGATGCAGCAGCTTAATCTGTGGCATGGAAAATTCGGTTCTTCTGATTTTTTTATTCTTTCTTGAATTTTGATTTTATTCCTAAGTTATGGCTAATGTAGGAGTCTGGAGAGGATATTTGTTTGTGTTTTAACATGTTTGTTACGGTACAGTTGGTACCCAGTATCATGTATCCTCTTTGTATTCCCAATTAATATCTGTTTCCAAAAAAAAAAGTGCTTCTCAGTTTTTTTTGTCAAATTAATAAACAAATGTGAAGTGACAGAAATGGACATGTTTATATAATTATTTTTATATGAAATTTAATTTTATTCAATTAGTAAAAATATATTTGGAGTATTTATAATTTTTATGTTTTTTTAAATTATTTTTAAATCTCTTATAATTTTTATTTATAGGTCAATTATTTAAGACTTAAATATGTTTTTTTCTTTCAAATTTGAGGATCAATCTTTTTTAGTAGGGATCAAATTTTCGAAGTTCCACCAATCTTCAACCGAGCATTTATAGTTAGTTTACTTGAATAGATCACCTGACCTTCCTCTCTTTTTTCATTTGATCTCCTAATATCAATGGTCAATTCTATTAGTGAATTTTAATTTGACATTTAGAGCTAATATGCCTACACTCAATCGCATGACAGGTGAGGATCTCAAGACAATGGATATATCAAAGGTATTGTACATCATCAAGGGGTGCAGATTCCTCACCCACACTAATCCCTAAATTCATATTTATCTTCTGCCAAGTATGCTTTAAATATACTAATTACTTTGTTCATTATTAACGAAGCCGAGACTTTGTCGAACATATGATTGAAATTAGTGGGAAATTGGAAAATAGAGCAGTGGAGAAAGAGCCTACATAATCAAGAATTGAAATTATAAACAAATTATATATAAAAAAATAATATAAAAATAGCAAACGATGTTGTAACGTACGTGATGAATTGATTTAATATACTAGGATGTGTGCTTGAAAGGTCGAGAAGGTGGCAAGAGGTGTGGTGTGGGCTTGCTTGATAGATCTGAGATTAGAGAGATAAAATTGAATAAGAGGGTATTTCATTTGATGTAACTTTTTTAAAATTATACGTGTAATTTGATTTTTCTTCTCCCAAATTTAAATTTACAGTTTTTAGTCATTCAAATTTACGAAAAGTTTTTTTTTAGTATCTCTTACAGTAAAAACTTCCACAAACTGGTATCTAAATCACCAAAATCGACAGTCAAGAACTAAAAAAATAGTATACTTTTCTTTTAGTGACAATGTAAAAAAACAGTATTATATAGTTTGCCTTTCTTATCATTTCTTTATTATTATTGTTTTAATTGATCATTATAATTTTGAATGCTTACAAAATAAAGTCCTTTAAAATCTTATAATTCTATAATCATTTCAGATCTTTTGCACTCTGAATTAACATTCATTAAAATTTGTATGAACGCGTCCAACTTATTGTATACAGAATAAAATATTAGATTCATTTTTTTTTTACTTCATAAATATTAGATTTAATTTAATAACAATATAAGAGTGATAAAATCCAAAAACTCTTTTAGATATTAACAAAAACAACGTAGTAATGAAAATCTTCTGCGATTAATTTTTCGGCATGCGGGAAAGCAAACACCAAAACAAAGACAATTAGTTGAATGTACTTTTAGAAAAGCTTTAATCCCAACTTATTTAATAGACTCTAATCCACCCGCAAATACTCAATAAACTTTTAGCAAAGTTCTGAGTAAGGCTAGTTTTAGTCTGATGGCATGGCAAAATAGGAATAGGAATTGGAGGTTTGGTTTGATGGTAGTGGTTGATCAAGTGCTGACGACCCAAAACTTACCATCAGACGCATTTAAAAAGACCAAAACATACAAATAGAAAATACTAGCAAAGTCTATCAATATCCAACTAAAACTAGATAAAAAAAATAGTAATCAATTTCAAAATCAAAATACAACTACGGCTAGACTTACCCACCATGTTTAATTCAAGCAACAAACATAACTGGTATATGAAACAAACCAAAATCCAATTCCATAGTATCAGAGTTCAGACAACATTAAACAGAAGTAATTTGCCCAATATTAAGAACAAATCCAGCATATAATAGTCCAGGACAAGTCTTATCCCATGCTCACTGACTGGGGGACCTACCTCGGGCTGGTTCCCTTTCATCTTGATTCGGACTTGGACTCCTGCTCCGACCTGGGCCCTTTGCTGGACTCTGACTACGGCTCCTTGAGCCCCCATTATAAGGTGGGGAACGTGAGTACGACCTCTCTCTATTCTGCTGTGAATATGATCTTTCTCGACTGTACCTTCTACCCTCAGGGGAGACAGATCTACAAAGCAGGCAATGCATCAAACAAGTGCAAAACTATCTTCACATATATTGCTCTTTACCTTATCAACAAAAAGGTAATCAAATTTCAACCACGAATTTTGGAGATAATCATATCCATAACCATAGTCCACCATGGCACAAACTCCAACAAATACCATACAAGAGGGTGCACTGGCCTATATTACAACTATTTAACAACACCAGCTCTTTTGTGTGTTAAATAAGAACCAAATCATAAGTAATGGCGTTGTTTAAAACAATTACATATAACAAAAATAACTTTTAGTTATTGATTATTACAGGCCACGTACCTTGAATACTCCCTTCGTTTAGGAGGAGGAGAATAATAGTCACGACTGTGAGAACGAGATCTATGGCGTGGTGGTGGAGACCGAGAGTAGCGAGGTGAACGAGAGTAACGAGGAGGAGACCTCCTTCGATCAAATCGACCTCTGTGAAGAGACATAAAAAATAAACAATCAGAATTTCACCTGACCTCGTAGCTGCAATAAGCAGAAACTGAAAAGTTGGCAGAAAAGAAATGAAGCTTAACATATAGAATGATTATTTTATTTTTTACAAGTGGTAAAAATACCAAACATTAAGAAACAAACAGACAGCAGCACCAATAATATCTACACTACTTTTCAAAGACCAAATTTCTGGTGGGCATTTCATTCACATGGACCTTTAGGGTTTAAAGTCATTTTGGACAAATTAGAACACCCAAATGAAATGTTAACACAAATAAAATCATTTATGATAATAAGATTTATACGCTGACAGAACGTAGTCAGTGTTCAGATTAACTATGATTATGTGAAAATAGATCAGAAGACAGAAGTGAAAGCAAAGTAATTTAGTCAAAAGTCAAATACATAAGTGGCAAGAAAAGTAGATAAAGACAAAGATCCTAGTACCTTCTCTCTCTTGTCCTCATCTCAGTTGGCTTCTTTCTATTCTCCTCAGCAAAAACAACAGTGAGCTCCCGACCAAGAAGAACTTGACCATCCATATGATATTTGGCATCAGCAGCATCAGCAGGATCCACATATTGAACAAAACCAAAGCCACGGGGTTCTCTACAAATTGAAGGAAAATGCAAAAGCAGAATGAGAATAGGGAGCAGTATGGTTAATTAGAGAGGAAATTGGTAATGAGAAGCGTGCGCAGTTTACGTGCCCCAATGATGTGGGATAATAAAGCAAGCAAGCACTAGGCTGCTGACCTTTGTGTCAGTTTAAAGATGAGTGGAAAATCTTCAAGACTTGGAACATCTTCATAATGTAATGAAAGTGAAATAGCTTGAATTCTTCACTACCAATAACATCTTCTACTTACTTGATTGATTGATGTCTTCAAAACTCTAAATCACTGCTAAACCTAAGAAATTGGCTATTATAATAATAGTAGCAGTCTCAAAGAAAAGACAGACCCTAATTGAATCTAAATTCTGTATTGTTTAAAAATATGATAGAGAATGCATGATACATGGAGGAGTGAAAAGGAAAGATGAGAAGGGAGTATGATAACTCACCCAGTGTAGTAATCCTTAGGAAGGTAAATGTCCTTGAGAGGACCAAATTGACCAAAAGGTCTGCGAAGATCCTCAGGCCTGCAAAATTGCTCGCTCATTCATTGGAATGATATATACAGATAAGGTACAAGTAAAAGAAAGGGAAGGGAAAGAGAGGGGAGTGTGTGAGTCCGTGCGTACCTACAGTCATGACGAAGGTTACGAACAAGAAGGCTGGTAGGGAGATCTTGTTGTCGGGGGCGGGGAGGATAGCGGCCCCTAGGGCTGGGACTCCTCCCTCCTCCTCTTCTGCTGTAACGCGGAGGAGGAGGGGATGGACTATAGCTCCTTCCTCTCATCTCTCTTCTCTTCTCTGCACCAATAAAAAAAACTATAACCAGCATGAGAAGTGAGAACATATACTAAATTGCTATCACATATACCCTGTCCATATTCTCATTATCATCACTAATAGGAAATGGTTGCAAAAGAGTTTGTCTTTGAAGCCTAAGTGCCTAACTCCCCCACATCTCTCTCTCTCTCTCTCTCTCTCTCTCTCTCTCTCTCAATAACTACAAACCCTCTGGAGATATAAGGTTAGCCCAGTGGTTGGGGAAGGGTGAAGGGAAAAGGGAGGGGGTTAAGTCGCGGGTTTGAATCCCCCAATTGACATTTCTAACCAAACTAACATTTGCCAATAAAATAACAAAAACTACAGACCTACAGACCTCTTCTCTTCTGCCTATAACTACAATTAAAAAACAATAGCAATCACAGAACAACCCCCCCCCCCCCCCCCCTTCTCTCTCTCACAAAATTCAAGCCAAAAACTAACTAGGGGGTTGATACCAATCAAATATAAGGATTATATTACAAAATTAAGATTCAAGAATGCATTTTCTTTAGTTACAACAAGAAGAGGCAGAGGCACGCACCTGTTGAGAGTGTGACCAACTGAACGAACGTCGACGATGATGTGAACGGCGGAGGACACAGTTTTAGGGTTTCAAGCGTTTTAGAGATTTAGTCTCCGTCGCTTCGTGTATGCAAATACCATTTTTTATTGCATCGTTAACGAATCAAACAATTATTTAAGACAGAAGAAAAAGTGGATTTGGGCCCAATACTAATTCGGCCCATGAGAAACTTTATTGATACAACAATAGAATAGGAAATTTATCTTAACACGTTAAGAACTAATTAATACAGAATAGTTATACTATTTGGTACGAAAAGATAGTTTAGAAATTTGCAAGAATCTACATATACGTATTTAAAATAAATAAACAAACAAATTTATTAGTTTGTCGACTTGGTAGTCCCAGTTAAAAAAATACATAGTTGGATCTTATATATACTAGTTGTGTTGCTATATAAATATAAAATAAATACATAATTTATTGAGATTAATAATAATAGTTAAATTAGTTCATTTTAATTAATATAGTATTATCATAAATTTAAAAATTTCATTTCAAAAATGCCCATGTAATTATTGGTTTAAGTGATGGTTAAATATAATGACACTTTTTTAAGGGAAATATAATGAAACTACTCATAATCAAAAATAATTTTTTAACAAATGGTACAACTTATACGGTTTAGTTCAATAAAACCGCTTATTTTCATTATTAATAGACTTCACAATAAATTAATATTATAAAATAAATTTAACAATTAATACATTTAAAAATTATCGTATATTTCTTTAAGTAGAAGAAGAAAAATACTACAATGTTATACTTATATATAAGGACCATTGACTTGTCTCAATTCAGCAAGAAAAAAAAAAAAAACCATTGACTTGTCTCAGAGGGATGCGATTTCTCTGATATACACCATGTATTGTGTTGTTTACTGATGTAATTTTTTTCTAAAATGAAAATTTACTGATTATTTGTTGTTATTTGGGTGCTGGAAAAATGGGATTTAAGGAAAGCTACAATGGGGAGCTTGCATAGACTGGCATAGTTTCAACTCACCCGAGAGATTGTATACCTCTCAAACGAGCGTTAAACCAAAAGCAAAAAATTATTATTTCTTATATAATATTACTTTGAAATGTGTGTCCGTTTATTCAAATGATAAATTAAACACACACTACATGATAAAGCCAATGTGGATAATGAAAAAGTGCAAACAACGAATTGGAAGGGTAGGATATTACTGTAATTGGTTTCACTGTAACAGTAGGTGGGGATTAAGCTTCTATATGATGAGAACATTTATTTTTTGTGGGGTTACACTTTTTAAATTCAACAAAAAGTAACGAGTTATGAAGGAAAGGGTAGGAGGATATGTTTCTTTTCCAAAAGCAATTAATTGAACAATTTCAAATGTATTAGCCATCATATAATCTTAGTATTACATGAATAGTAGGTAGACATGCTAAGACAAAATCAAAATGAACATCTTTAACTGAAATATATATATTTCTCTTAAAAAAAAAACTGTAATATATGTTTCACATATACAAATGATTATATAATAAAGTTGGCATGTGCTTAATTTCACCCCCCCCCCCCCCTCAAAAAAAAAGTTGGCATGCATATTATAAAATCATAATTCCAAATGAAAAAATATTGAGATGAAAAGTGATAATGACAAGCCATATCATGCTGAGGAATAGATAGACAACAAGATCCAATTTATCCGCCATAACCATAACCTTAGTGATTACTTTTTTTTTTTTTTGTAACAACCATAACCTTAGTGATGCAACAAGCCAACAACCACATAGGGTACATGGAGGAACATAGATCATAGAGACATTTGTCATGGTTTCAGAGTTTATATTGGAGATAATGTTGAAGACAAAGAGGTAAAATTCTCAATGTTACGTAATAATTTTAACATTTGCATAGGAATAAAGTGTTGGTTTTATCCTGAATGTGGTTCACGTTTTGTTTTGAAACTATTCACTAACAGATTATTCCAATATTATAGCAATGTTCAAGGAACACTTTGACAAATAAACTTGAACGTTGGCTGCAGATTTTATGGTGCACAACCGAATCCTTTGATGGCAAGGATTCTTTGATTTTTAACAATACTTACTCTCCATACATAGTTATACACCATTAGTATGTGAGAGCAAAAGTTTGGAAGACTCAAAATCAACAATCCAAGCTCGGAGCAATGGCGGAAGGTATTTATAATCCTATTTTATTCCGCATTAGTATTTCGAACTTTCATATGGTATCAGAGCCAATCGTTTACCTCTGTCTTGCTTTCAATTATGCGTCTAAAATATTTCTTATTTTGAGATTATGATTTACAAGTTTTCGATGCATATTGAGTTTGGAAATCATAAGGAAACGAGATTTCATGAAGTTTTGTGTTTTAAATTGTTGATTTTGATGCATAAATGGTTAAAAACCCCATTGGATTTTATACTGGGTTGTAACCGGGTCAGACCAACCTGGCTGAAGGTTGAAGATGAACAGTATTTATAATTTAAAAAAAAACAATTTTCTGCAATTGTTGGGTTTCAAACCCACACCATTCATTTGGAAACTCTCACATGGACCACTAAGCTTTTGCATTTTTCTTAATATTTAACCGTTTTTTCTTATTCTTATATGGTTATGCATGTCTCTTATATTATGAGCTTATTAATTTAATTTATTTATTTATGCAATAAATTGCTGGAATTATGAATTATGCGTTTAGATTATTTATTTTTTTAGATTGTATGTTTATTTATGGAATTTGTTTAAGCATACAATATTATGTTAAATAATTTATTCATAAATGAACATATTGAATAACTATATGCAATATTATTTCAATTTATTTACATTATTAAGGATGTTATGTAAATATTTAACTCTTATTAAGAGTTAATTAATCTGAATGATTGATTATTTAATTTTATTGTTTATGGTTAATTGTAATAAAATTAATTTTGGAAATGAAAATATTTTGTGATCTTTATAATTTAATTGATTAAAGCTTAGCCACAACAACTTTAACTATTTAAATTGTATATTAAGAGCCTTTAGATCACATAAGATAAATAATATTAGTTGTAATTAGTCATATATTGTATAATAGATATTATCCCACAGGAATTTCTATTATAGTTTAATATGATTAATTAGGATAAAATATTAAATTATATTTCTTGACTTGCCCACAAGAATCAGGAAACATAAGGAAATAGTTTTATCATGATTTTACATTAATTAAATTGAATTAAAATTTTAGCTCACAGGCAAATTTTATGTCACTAATTTCATAATTAATTTTGAGCATGACTTACATTGGTAAATCATGATACATTATTATTTATTTTGTCTCGAATCTTAATTATAAGCATATAATATTGCAGTCATACAACCTGTTAACTCTATCGAAGCTTTTGAACTGAAAGGGGATAACTACCCCATCTAGAAGGAAAGAATCCTCTTGAAGTTGGGATATATGGATATTGACTATGTTATCAGGAAACCTGAGCCGCCAGCGATCACTGAGGACAGTGAGCCAGATGCAGTGGTCTTTATGAAAAATGGGATAAATCCAATCGTCTGTGTGTCATGTTCATTAAGACTAATATATCCGCTGGTATTAGGGGTTCAGTTGAAAAATATGACAATGCCAGAATACTCCTAAAGTCTATAGATGAGCAATTTGAGACTTTGGAAAAAGCATTGGCCAGTACCCTAATCATGAGATTCTCTTCCATGAAGCTCATTGCCTTGAAGGGTGTGCATGAGCACATTATGCAGATGAGGGACATTACAACTAAGTTGAAAACGTTGGAGGTGGATATGTCTGATAATTTTCTTGTCCACTTTATTTTGAATACTCTCCCAGCACCATATGGTCCCTTTAAAATATCCTACAACACAATAAAGAAAAGTGGTCTATTAATGAACTTATGACCATGTGTGTTCAGGAAGAGAGAAGGTTACAGATGGAACAAAGAGAGAGTTCCTTGCTCACAATGGAGAAAAGGGACAACAAGAACAAGGGAAATGATAAAATACCACCCCAAAGTGGAATTAAGAAGGAACCATCTCAATGCTTTTTTGTAAAAAGAAAGGGCACATGAAGAAAGATTGTTCTAAGTTCAAACAATGGTTTAAAAAGAAAGGTATATCTATCTCGTTAGTTTGTTATGAATCTAATATGATAAACATAAATCATAACACATGGTGGATTGACTCTGGTTCTACAATCCATGTTTCAAATACCTTGTAGGGTATGGAAAACCTAAGGAAGTCAGTGGAAAGTGAGTAATGCATCTATTCAGGAAGCAAGATGAGCTCACCTGTTGAGGCTATTAGGACCTGCAATTTAATTTTGAACAGTGGTTTGTTTTGAATTTGGAAAAGACTTTTTATGTTCCTAGTTTTTCTAAGAACTTAATTTCAGTTTCGAGACTAATACCTTTTGATTATTTCTTTACATTTTATGAGACATCTTTCAATTTGTTTTATAAATCTAAGTATGTTGGGAGTGGTGCATTGTCTGATGGTCTTTTCTATATTAATTTACAAAATGATACCACTTACAATGCTATGCATGTTAATGTTGGCACAAAACGATGTGTTGAGAATGAATATTCCTCTATGTTGTGGAATCGGAGATTAGGACATATCTTCATTCAGAGAATTTAGAGATTGGTACATGATGGAGTACTTAGTACTCTAGATTTTACTAATTTTGAGACTTATGTAAACTGCATAAAGGGAAAATAGATTAACAAGTCAAAGAAAGGTGCCAAGAGGAGTACCAAACTATTAGAAATCATACATATAGATATTTTTTGTCTAGACATGGACACATATGGTCAGAAATACTTCATCTCTTTTATAGATGATTATTCGCGATACATGTATCTCTACATGCTTAATAATAAATATGAAGCATTAGATGCCTTTAAGGTATTTAAATTGGAAGTAGAGAAACAATGTGGTAAGCAAATTAAGATCGTGAGATCAGATAGAGGTGGAGAATATTATGGTAGATACACGGAAGATGGGCAAGCGTCTGGTCCATTTGCGAAGTTTCTTCAAGAGCATGGGATAGTTGTCCAATACATCATGCCTGGTTCTCCAGATCAAAATGGTGTAGCAGAAAGGAGAAACCAAACATTATTGGATATGGTGCGAAGTATACTTAGCAGTTCTAAGCTTCCTAAATCTTTGTGGATTGAAGCACTTAAGACGGCTGTGTACATATTAAATCGGGTTCCAACCAAGGCTGTCCCAAAAACGCCATTTGAGTTATTTAAAGGTTGGAAACTGAGTTTGAGACATGTACGCGTTTGGGGATGCCCATCTGAGGTTAGAATTTATAACCCACAAGAAAAGAAACTTGACCCAAGGATCATTGGTGGGTATTTCATTGGATATGCTGAAAGGTTTAAGGGATACAAATTTTATTGTCCATCTCATACTACAAGAATTGTAGAATCAAGAAATGCCAAGTTTCTTGAAAATGACTTAATTAGTGGGAGCGATCAATCTGGGAACCTTGTACCTGAGAAAGATCATACGAATACTCAACCATCCACTTCAAGCATGAGATTGGTTATTGTTCACAACACCCCTTTAGTTCCAATGGGTGTTATGCAACCAATCATTGAGAATCTATAATCTGTTGCTGATATTAATCCAGTAGATCAATTTGTTAATGAGGAACAAGAAATTGTTGATCAACCAATTGAGCAACAAGTTCATCAAGATAATCGTGATATAACATTAAGGAAATCTACTAGAATAAGAAAATCAGCGATACCTAGTGATTATGTTGTGTATCTTCAAGAATCTAACTATAACATAGGAGGCGCAAATAACCTTGAAACGTTTTCACAAGCCATGAGTTCTGAGGAATCAAACTTGTGGTATGATACTATGAAAGATGAGATGAATTCTATGGCATCTAATGGAGTCTGGGATCTTGTTCAGTTGCCTGATGGTGCAAAGGCCATTGGTTGTAAATGGGTCTTTGAAACTAAGAAAGACTCGTTAGGTAACATTGAGAGATATAAAGCTAGACTAGTAGCCAAAGGATTTAATCAAAATGAAGGAATCGATTATAAGGAGACATTTTCTCCTGTGTTTAGGAAAGATTCTCTTCGTATCGTCTTAGCATTGGTTGCACATTTTGGCTTAGAGTTGCAACAAATGGATGTGAAAATTATCTTTCTCAATGGAGATCTAGAGGAAGAGGTTTACATGAACCAACCAGAAGAATTTTCCTCTAATAATAGTGAGCAATTGGTGTGTAAGCTTAAGAAATCTATACATGGGTTGAAACAGCCTCCCGTCAATAGTATTTAAAGATTCATGATGTTATTTCCTCATTTGGTTTTGTGGAAAATATTATGGATCAATGTATATGCCAGAAGGTTAGTGGGAGCAAAATCTGTAATCTTATTCTCTATGTGGATGACATTTTACTTGCAACCAATGATAAGGGTTTGCTATATGAAGTGAAATAATTTCTCTGTAAAAACTTTGACATGAAAGATATGGGAGATGCCTCTTATGTTATTGGTATCAAAATTCATAGAGATAGAATAAGAGGTATTCTTGGTTTGTCTCAAGAGACCTATATCAACAAAGTTTTTGAAAGATTTAGGATGAGTGATTGTTCACCGAGTGTAGCTCCCGTTGTAAAGGGTGACAGGTTTGATCTGAGCCAGTGTCCCAAGAATGATCCTGAGCGGGAACAAATGAAGAATATTCCTTATATCTCAGCTGTTGAAAGCCTTATGTATGCTCAGGTCTGCACAAGACTTGGCATTACTTTTGTTGTTGGAGTACTAGGGAGATACCAGAGCAATCCAGGTTTAGACCATTGGAAAGCTACAAAGAAAGGGATGAGATACCTTCAAGGAACTAAAGACTACATGCTTATGTATAAACGAACTGAAAAATTGGAGGTAATTGGTTATTCAGATTCAGACTACGTTGGCTGCATTGAATCAAGAAAATTCATTTTAGGATATATTTTTATGCTAGCCAGTGGAGTTGTGTCTTGGAGAAGTGCCAAGCAGACCTTGATTGCCACTTCCACTATGGAGGCTGAGTTCGTATCTTGTTTTGAGGCTACCTTACATGGTGTATGGATGAAAGGTTTCATTTCTGGGCTTAGAGTCATGGATTCTATTTCTAGGGCAATGAGGATATATTGCGATAATTCAGCTGCTGTTTTTATGGCTAAGAACAACAAAAGTAGTAGTCGAAGCAAGCATATCGACATTAAATATCTAATCATAAGGGAACGTGTCAAGGATAAGACAGTAGTTATTGAGCACATTAATACTAAATTAATGATTGCTGATCCTTTAACTAAGGGCATGCCATCATTTAAATTTAAGGATCATGTAGAAAGAATGAGACTTGGTTCCTTTATGTGATTTTCGTTGTAAGAATGATATTATTTTTTAAATAAAACTGTATTGTGATATTTTCTTTCAGTTTATGCATATTAAAGTTATTTATTTTGGAAACATCAATAAAGTTTGGACATAGAATAAATGTTAAGTTTATTCATTAAGTTATATGGGCTTGAAAAATATAATGCACTGTGATATATGGAAGATAATACTCACATATATTAGAGAACCTATCGCCATTATTCGTGTACTTTATTTCTTACTATGTAAATAATGGGATGTGTGGACCAAGTGAGAGAATGTTGGTTTTATCCTAAATGTGATCCACGTTTTGTTTTGAAACTACCCACTAACAGACTATCCCAATATTATAGCAACGTTCAAGGAACACTTTGGCAAACAAACTTGAACGTTGACTGCAGATTTTATGGAGATTTTGTGGGTGCACAACCGAATCCTTTGATGACAAGGATTTTATGTATAGTAGCGTGCCCTCCTCCTTTTAGGTCCTCAATACTTACTCTCCATACATGACTATACATCATTAGTGTCTGAGAGCAAAAGTTTGAAATACTCAAAATCAACAATCCAAGCTCGAAGTAATGGCGGAAGGTATTTATAATCCTATTTTATTCCGCTTTTAATATTTAGAACTTTCACAAAGATCATAAAACATCGATGCCTAATTTTATTTATTACTAAGTTTAAAAGATATTAAAATTAATTTAAATATATAGATAAACGAGGATAGATTAAGATAACTGACAGAGATAGTTACTAACTAATTGTAAAAATTGTATGCGAAATATACTTTAAAAAGAAAGAAGAGATAATTTTATAGTTGTTTAATTGAGAGAATGAAGAAACTGAAAGCCTCACGTTTATTTATTTTAATATAAAATGAAAAAGTAGATAAATAGATATTTTATTTTTTGGATTAATAATTAACTGTTAATATCAGCATAGAAATATAAAGAATAAAAACCATCAATTTTATTCTTAAATTATTACTTTACTTTCTCTCCTACAATATTGTCTCTAAGATGAAAAAGAAGTTATGTACATAATTTCTTAAACATTCCTCTTTGGTACTCCTTGTACCTTATTATCTATCTATAAATATTTTCTGGCTGATTAAAAATAATTTCTTAAACATTAGGAATCATGTTAAGTCATTTTTAAAATTTTAGAAACGGTTTCAAATTGATAATTCAACATAAAGAAAATACTATACTCAATTTTTAAGGAAAAAATATTCATTTTTAAGATATTAATTATATAACTCAATTTTTTTAAAATATAATTTAAGAGAAAAAATAATTAAGGATTAATCCAATGCCAACGTACACCACAGGAGAGTGTGCATTGTTGACTTTCGTATAGGAGAAAGAGAAAGAGAGAAATGGAGCTAGGAGTATCCGCGTGAATATAATTTCTTGCACAGTGTTACGGCACAATTAATAAAGTCAAAAGGTCATAATTGCTTTTCTAGACCAAAGTGATAAATGTGTTACCCTTTAATTATACTCCAATTAATATCTATTATACTCCAATTAATATCTATGATATATGGGTTTCTCCTTCCAAATCAAATGGATCTCATAATCCACAATTTCAATTTTTCCACAACACTAATGTGATATGAAATCAATAAGTATTCGTATTCAGTGATCTATCGAATAAGTTATTTAGATCCAAAAAAATTAACAAATTTAAATAAAGTAAAAAAAAAGGACTTTATCCAGAAAGATAACTATGAAACTGGAAACAATAATCATAAAACTAGGAATTATCTATTATTAAAAGAAAAACTAGTTTATAAAAAAAAAGCAAAAGAAAAGATAACATAATATCATATATTTTTTATTTATATTATTTTAGAAATAAAATTGAGATTTCGCCCAAAAAAAAGAGAAAAAAATTGAGACCTTATCACAAAACACGTTCATCAACTCACATAAAATTATTTTAGTTTTATTTCAATGGAAGATGATAGCTGTAATCTAAAAAAAATATACTAACAGTGTACTTAATACTAATACAATACTGTTAATATTATTATTTTACATCAACCATTTTATTTGACACACTCTTCCTTTCTGTTTTTTATTTTACATTTTGTATATAAAAAAATTGTGTAAATACAAAATTTCCACCTTAATTTTACGCAAAGTAATCTAAAAAATCCAAATAATTTTTGTTGTTATATGCCTCTGCAAGGTGAAATCTGTACCATCATTCCACCAACCAGAATCAGTCCTATTTTTTCGAAAAAGAAAACCAAGAAAAAAAATGAAAAAAGCACCAATCAATCATAGAGTTTGGAATTTGGATAATAAATTTGGCCAAGTAAGTGAGAGAAAGCTGAGGTTAAGCAAGAAATATCTTTCTTATCTTCGAGCCTGCAATTTTCAACAGTAATCTAAATTCATATCACATACCTTTAACTAATACTACTAGCATTAAACATTATTAATTATAATAAACACTAGTATAGTATTGTTAATAATTGTTATTAATTTATTAGATAACAATAACAATGATAATAATTAGGAGTTGAAGAGAGAGAACGCTACGGCACTGTGTGTTTCTACGCAACCTTTTTCTTTTCTCCAATGGCGCCTCTCTTCCAATGCCACCATACCCATCACCCCCTTTTTCGTCTCCGCCTCACCTAACATGTGAGTGCTTCCATTTTCCTCTTTCTAGAGATTCTCTGGTGCTACCCACATGATAAAAATTCATTCTTTATTCTTTCTTAGATCTCCATGTTGTTCTTGATGATGATGATGGTGGTTTTTTTTTTTTTTAGGAAAATTATTAAGTTGTGTTAGTTTGTTGCTGATTGCTTAAAAACCACATCTGATCTGTGTGTCCAATTGATTTTTCTTTCATGGGGTTGTGTATATCTGCATTGTAGTTGGAATTTGCTTGTTGGTGATGAGTGTGGACATGCTTGCTGATTGTTGTTTTTTGCATTATCAGAGTGATCCAAGTTCAGGTTTTGCTTGATGCTGATGGGGTTCTTTTTCACTTGTGGTGATCACTGAGGTGGTGATGCTGTAAGAAGTATATGATTTGGTCTTTATCTCGTGTTTGTGGAGTTTGCTATTTGAAGAGAGAGGTTTATGAGTTTGACAAGTGGTGGATTTTGTTCTTTTTGTGGTAAAGATATGTTCCTGGTGGAGGGGGGAATTTTTAATTAGGAATTGAATCTTTTTTCCCCTCTGGGTAGGATGGATTTGCATAATAATGTGCAGCCTGAATTGGGCAAATTGGAGCAAATTGTTTATCAATTTCTTTTGAAGTGCTTGCACATCATTTTGGACTCAAGGGTACCTTTGTTACGCCCGCATGATAAAAGCAGTGGTGGTGACTTGTCGATGGGTCCTCGCGTGAAGAGGAGCGACAAGTGGTTTAACTTGGCTTTAGGTGATAGGCCTTCTGCTCTGGATAACTTGCACTTCTGGCACAGGAATTTGATGGATCCAATGATAATTGACATTATACTTGTTCATGAAAAGGCTGGTTCTTCTGTTGAGACGGTTATAGAGAGGTGGGTTGTTCAGTATGATTGTCCCCGTGTAGTGGCTCCTCAAACCGGTGACATTACAAGCTCTTACAAGAAGACATACCAGAAGTCAATAGTGCTTTTCCGTGCTCTTTATTCTCAAATGAGGCTTCTCCCGGCTTATAAGATATTTAAGCAGTTAAGCACATCTAGTTATAATTGTAATTTTGATATTATTTACAAGGTCTCTTCCTTTAGTGATCCATTCTCTAGAGCAGAAGGGGGAATGATGGAAGAATATAATTTCACTCCTGTTGAGGCCCTTCCTGGCCGCCTTTGTATATCTGTGAACTACCGCACTGCACTATCTGATTTCAAGCTAGAGTGTTCAGCTTCATTGCCAACAAAAATAATTACTGATTATGTTGGAAGCCCCAATACTGACCCTTTGAGGTCTTTCCCTGTCTTGGATAAGGGTGTTAGTGCTACTTCCTTTCCACTAAGAGGGAAAGCACCTCCGTCTTCTGTGCCACTTGATCGCCCTCATAGCTGGACATGTGGCTTCCATAAAGCAGCACCTTTTGTACAGAACCATCCTCATGTTGGCTCCCCACCGGTGTATCGAGGTTCTCCCAGGCCATATGATTATCCATCCCCACCTGCTGATAGTTACGGTGTCAGATTGCACAACTATCGGATGCAGAATAGGCAAATATCTCCAAGTTACGATGAGTATCAACTCTCTCCTCCATTCTCACCCTCACCATCTCCATCGCCACCTACATACTTCTGTGGTGGCAATCCAATGCAAACTCGCATGTCCTCTGAAACAGCCCCTGTTACTATACCTCATTCAGTAATGGGCAAAAGCTCTAGAAATCTTTCTCCTAATTTTTCGGATCCTAGTCGAAATTCTCTGCCCCCTTTATCCCCCAGAAGGACTGATGGTTCATCACAAGAGTCTCCATCTGGAATCAGGTCATTCAGGAAATTAGAAGCTTCAAGGACTGGTCAAAAGGTAACCTTGCTCCTTCATTTCTACTCTGCAGTTAAAATCAAATGTGTTTTATCTGTTTGATAATCCTTGTATTTGCTTCATAGTTTGTCAGAGATAGCAAGGAAGATTCTGGGAGGTTCTCAGGATTGTTATCCTCAAGTGACTCACCACGCATTGGATTTTCTAGAACCTCAAGTAGATTATCATTTCAGGATGAGTTGGATGATGGTGACTTTTCATGTCCTTTTGATGTTGATGATGTTGATCCACCAGATGCTCAATCTAGGTACTTTGATAGACTTTATCATTCACAACTAAAGTCATATGCATCTTTAAGCATACTGTGAATTTGTATGATATGATCACTGTTTTACTTTTAACAAAGCTCCTTCGTCAATGATAGTTTCAGCAATGCGTCCTATAACGAATTTATAATTTTTAAAACCATTCCTGGTTGTTAAAGATTATAATGGATGTGTAACCTGTGCCACAGTAGAAGTTAGTGTAATATGCTTACATGTTCAGAATGGTAAAGAAAATCTGCATTTTCAGGAGATATTTTTGAATGCTGAGTCCCTGACAAGGTTCTAGACATATGTATTTGATGGTCAAAAACCCTATTGATCCATGGAATGCTAATGAATAAGAAAAAGACCAAAATATTATTTGATATTATGGATTTGATTTGTCTAGATATGCTTCCTTGTCATTATTTCTGAGATTTTGATAGGTTTTAAAATTAAGATTTAATTAATTAATAGAAAAGTTCATATGTGGAGGTTTCTTAATCATCATAGATTTATTTTATAACTCTACCATACTTCTCCAGTCAAAGTAATTGGGCATAAGGTAATTAAAATTTTTTAAGAATACTTACATGTTCAGAATAAATGCAAGGAAAGCAGTGTAGGAAGTTAGAGGCAAGATTTTTGACGATTTGTATAAAAATTTTGGAAGCAAGGATAGTAAAAAGGTATTTACAAACTTGCAAAAATGAGAGATAAGAAGAGTAAAGACCTTACCAAAGTTAGATGCATCAAGGATGAAAATCAAAAACTTTTGGTAAGAAATGAAGATGTAAAAGATGACGAAACTACTTTAACAAACTTCTTAGTGAGGATGACGATAAAAGTGAGGTGGCCTTGAGATCCCTTATGATGATCTGAATAGAAGATTTGTGTGCAGAATTAATACACATTAAGTTAAAGAGACTTTAAAAAGGATGAAAAATAATAAAACTTTAGAACCCGATAACGTCCCTATTGAAGTGTGGAGAGACCTGAGAGATGTGGAAATAAAATGGTTGAGCAATTTTTTTAATAAAATTTTTTAAACAAATAAGATGTCTAATGCTTGGAGGAAAAGTATACTTGTGCCTATTTACAAAAACAAGGGTGATATCCAGAATTGTTCTAACTATAGAGGCATCAAACTCATGAGTCATACTATGAAGTTGTGGGAAAAAGTTATTGAACATCGCTTAAGGAAGGAGACCAAGGTTTCTGTAAATCAATTTGGATTTATGTCAAGAAGATGTACCATGGAAGCTATTTTTTTTATGCGACAATTAATGGAAATATATCGAGAAAAGAAGAAAGACTTACATATGGTGTTCATAAATCTTGAGAAAACATACGATAGGGTCCCAAGAAAAGTCTTATGGTGAACTCTTGAGAAGAAAATAGTACTATTAAAGTATGTTAATGCAATCAAGGATATGTATGATGGGACTACCACATGTGTGAAAGCTTGTAATGGAACATTAAGGTATTTTCCTATCACGATAGGTGTTCACCAAGGTTCGACTTTTAGTCCTTATCTCTTTGCCTTAGTCATGGACGAACTAACGAAAGATATTCAAGAGGAAGTGCCGTGGTGTATGCTTTTTGAAGATGATATTGTACTTATTAATGAGACCAAAGACGGTGTTAATAGGAAACTTGAATTGTGGAGAAACACTTTGGAGTTTAAAGGATTCACGATAAGCCAGAGCAAGACGGAGTATATGAAGTGTGAGTTTTCGCTGGTAAGAGAGGGTAATCAAGACCTCATTCATCTACTTGATCAAGAAGTACCTAAGAAAGATGCTTTTAGATACTTGAAATCAATTTTGTAAAAAGGTGGTGAGATTGATAAGGATGTAAATCATAGAATCAGAGCAAGGTGGATGAAATGGCGGAGTGCATTTGAGTTTTTGTGTGACCGCAAAATTTCCCTTAAACTAAAAGGAAAATTCTATAGAACAGTTGTAAGACC
The DNA here is from genome assembly GCA_007407185.1 of Glycine tomentella. Classification (NCBI taxonomy): domain Eukaryota; kingdom Viridiplantae; phylum Streptophyta; class Magnoliopsida; order Fabales; family Fabaceae; genus Glycine; species Glycine tomentella. The sequence goes on from PYAF01002102.1 coordinate 690,599, forward strand.
GGTAATGTTATATGGAGCTGAATGTTGGTCAGCACATAGACAACATGAACATAAAATAGGGGTAACATAAATGAGGATGTTAATGTGGATATGTGGTTATACGAAGATGGATAAGATAAAAAATGAAGATATTCGACAAAAGGTAACAATAGTACCGGTGAATGAAAATATGAGAGAGCATAGATTGATGTGATTTGGGCAAATAATGAGACGACCCCTGGATGCTCCCGTAAGAACAAAAGTTTGTTACCAAGAGTTCGACATAAAGAGAGGTAGAGGTAGACCGGAACTTACCTAGGGAAAGGTAGTTAAACAAAACCTAATGGAGTGGGATATAAATTGACGGATGGTGTGTCTTAGGACGGAGTGGAGAAAAGTTATAAGCTTGGTGAAGGGTTAGACCCGTTATTATCTCTATGTTTCAGTCGATTCCTTTTTTAGTTCTTTTCATCTTCATTTCCCCCCTCCTTCTTTCACCTTTTTTTCTTTTATCTTATTTTCCTTTCTTTTGTCTTACTTTTTCTTCCCCTCTCCCTTCCTCTTTTTTTTTTATCATTGGGTTCATCTACAACGAACCACATTTAACTTGGAATAAAGGTGTTGTTGATGTTGATGCTGACTTCCTAACATTCTTTAATTCAAACAAGTGATCTATGTTAGCCCTGTAAACTAAGAGATCAAAAAGACTTCATGATTATAAAGATCTTAATTCCTATAATGGAATTAAGAAGAATAAATAACTGAAGTTTCTCATTTGCTGATCTAATAGAGTCCTCTGTTTTATGTAATCTATCAAAGTTCAGAGTTGGAATCATATATAATTAGAATAAAACTTTCATATATTAACTCTTTGCTTTACATACAAAGGTGTTTTTCAGAGTTTAAATCCCAGGAAACCAGAAAATTATTTTTGTGAGCAAGTCGCTCATCCCCAATATCCTAGTATGTCATAGTCTCTTACTAAATCTGTAATGTATCCCCTGGCAAGTTTGGTTGTAGATAAAAAGTTTGACAGAGTGGTTGTTAGTGATATTCATACCCTAGATGGATATACCTTTTTCACCTGTTTGTCCATCCACTTTAATAAAAAAACTATAGCTTGTACTTCTGTGGATAAAATTGAGATCTCCTGGTATATTTTGAGAACAACAGGATGGTTGTCCTCTTTTTATTTCTCTAAATATAGATGAGCCCTACTTATTGTTAAATATGAGACCATCTGATTTTAGAGAGATCGACACCGTCTTTTATGGGATAGTTATTTCTCTTGACTTGCATGTGGCTGCCAGAACATGGCTTTTAATGGTCATCCTTTTTGATCCAATAGCTTGCAAAAAAAAAAAAAAAAAAACTAGGCAGTTTTTAGTTTTTACTTAGTTCTGTCTAAAATATGATTGCTTACGCACCAAGAAAATTTGCAATTGCTCAAAAGAAAGGTTTTAAAAAACGTCCCACAACCGTGATTTGGTCCACAACATCATTTTTAAACTGTCCGCGACCGCAATTGGGGCCGCGTTTGTCCGCTTGCTGTGATATCAACAAACAAGATGAAATCGCAACGCGACCTTAACCGATAATTAAAACCTTGCTCAATAGCATTGATATTCTTTGTTGCCTTACCTTTTTAATATATTAGTACTGGGGAGGAGGTGAGTCTCCAGCTACATTTGCCTGTGCTTGGTATCCAGTACTACACCTGAAATTTACCATGATGGATTCTACTTTAGCAACTTGTAGAGTGCTGGCTTGCTATACGATAATAGGAACATGTAGTTGCATGACATTTATCTGCTAGTAATATGATCCCAGAGTTTCTTTTTTTTGTAAGCCTTTGACTATTATTAACCAATCCTTTTGGCTTTTGGGAACTAATGATAACTTGTTGGATTATGTTTTGCTGTGCTATGGCCTATGGCCATTTGTATATTCTCTATTAGTATGTTTAATTGGAAGAAGAAATTATACAGAATGGGCAAATTGCTAGATGTTTGGGAATTCTGTTTCATCACAATCACATTACTCTTGTTTAATCATATGCTTTGATTTTGACCAACTTTTGTTAAATCTCTTCTCTAATATTATGATTTGTTCTTTAGTATCTAATCATGTTGTTTTGTTTTCTCCTTTTTGTGCTTATTTTATGCATAAACAGTCAGAATGCGGATGGGAAGAGGGCTGCAGAGATCACTTCAACATCACTGCCAATGGGAAAAAAATCACAAGATGCTGAAGTTGGTGTTCTTGTGCACATGCTCAGGACAGCGCCTCCATTGCGCCAAGATCCAAGTTGTTATTCATCCCATTCCCCAAAGGCTGAACTTGAGGGAGGAGTTGCCACTGCTTCTGGATTCTTCATGCCTCGAAAGACGGCGGATGCACTCGAGGAGCTCAGGGGTTACAAAGAGATGAGAGACCTTCTTCTTTCCAAGAGTGGCACTAGGATCCTGGACAAACATAAAGCTTAAGCATGCTAAAATAGTCGAGGGAGGTGATGCTGACTAAAGAGTGGTACTAATTAATTACAGTTATACTACATAACAAGCACTTCTTTTGGGAAAGAGAAATATCCAATGGATTTGTGTACATATCCTGACTGAATGTTGGTTGGCTAGAAACACCATTTTTATATAATGACCAAAATTATGCTAATCTGCTCTCAATCTTTATAGACATTGTAGTCATGAAATGAGTAACTTGCATGCCTAGTTGTTATTTGGCAATGCTACTGGTGTTTTGAAAGAAAGGTTGAATTTCTTTGTAAAGATGCATGCAGGCAAACACTGCTATGTATATTGGCTTCTTTAAGATAATCAGTCACTGATTATTTGTTTATATTAGCTGATTAATATCTCGAAATTATTGCATATTATTTATAAAAGTTTATTTTCTATGTATTACACTCTCGATTAATAAGATATTATGGTAGATATAAATTTTGGCAAATTTTTTAAAAAAATACAAATTAAATCAATAATTAGCAAAAGGGGGCAAATTGCCCAATATTTAGGAAACTGGGGCAGCCAAACACGCCCAGCTGGGGCGTGTTTAAACACGCCCAGCTGGGGCGTGTTCAAGCTCATGGCGCCACGTGGCAGGGAAAATGGGGGGATTAGGGTTTTTGCGATTTTTCGTAA
>PYAF01002102.1:693832-734686 GCA_007407185.1 Glycine tomentella
AACACGCCCCAGCTGGGCGTGTTTGGCTGCCCCAGTTTCCTAAATATTGGGCAATTTGCCCCCTTTTGCTAATTATTGATTTAATTTGTATTTTTTTAAAAAATTTGCCTATAAATTTTAAGATAATTATTATAAAAATTAATGAAGTTAGTATAAATGATAATTTGTAATTGGATTAAAGAATAAAATGTGAATATTTTGGACAACTATATTATTTGTATGGAAGATTTTTCTGGCTTTGTTAATGATTTTATTAGTTTGAACTTGAGATCAAGATCTCCTATTCTTATTTTCTTTTTGATAATGGGGGTACTAAATCTTCTGATCTTGTTTAAGAGATTTAAACTTTTGTTTCATTTGGAATAATATGTTGGTTATAAAATGTATATGTATACCGTACTATTTAGTCACACTATAATCATTAATCAATATTTAACCATCATTTAATACCATTTTGCCTTTGAAGTTTCAACTTAAATCAGTTCCTTAATTAATATTTTTCCAGCAAAGATTGAAAAGTTGATGCACAACACAAGATGTTTTGGAGCAATACAAGGATTTGCTTCGACAATGTCCACACCACACGTCGCCTTTGTGGCATCAAATCAATTCTTTTTCATAAGAATTTAACAAAATTGCCTTACACCAGACGTTTGCTCCGTGGCATCATTTCTATTCGTTTCCTAAGGAATTATTTTGACAAAATTGTCTTTTAGTAGACTTTGTTGGACGTGGATGGCAGATCATTGTTAAGAAAATGACTTTTAACGCATAGTGGACGTTGCTGATGGGATTTTAAGAAGAAAAAAACTGGAGACGTAATTGATCTATTTTTTTTATGATAAAAAATACGTTTTAGGGATTAAACCATATATATTACAAAAGAAAAATAGAAATTTTCTTGTATTCTCAAAAGTAAAGAACTCTATTTTATTTCATAGGACTTAACTTGTTTGAATTAAATTCTTTAAAAAGACTCGTGTTTGAGAAAGTCTGTCTTTTGGTTGGATTTTTGGTTTCTAATCTTTTGATGGCTTAGGGGACGCAGAGAAAGCATAACTTATAGCTATCTTGTCTGATCCTCATTTGGCTTGAGAACATGGTGTTTTCCATATATGTTGTGAATTTGATAATGGTGCTACACATGAAATCTTGGAGTCTAGGGTTTGCCCTCCTTTATATAAACATTTATATCTTCTGGAAAAATATTCTCTTCATTTACAAGAAAGGTCTAGAAGAGAAACATAATCATTTTAGTTTCGGTCATGTCTATCTCCCTGCTGATCTCTCTATTAATTGGAAAGTTGTTGAACCTCCATATCTTATGGAAAAATATCTTATACGCATAATTTTAAAGCTCATAATTTGAGATTGTCTCTTGTCTTTGTCGTGTATTAGTGGGAAAACTAATAAGGTAGCTCACTATCTTCTTAGCTAGCTATGAAGTGCATCATTCTCAGCCTTTGCTTGTCCGGGATGTTCTATCTCCTCACTTAAGTCCAGTGTCCTCTTTCTTAGGTAACTTAAGGTAAAGTTTCCTTATAATTTTTGCTTAAAAAAAAAAAAAAAAAGAAAACTCATCAAAATGTCTTTACAAATATTCATCAATATTTACTACGTCTCAATTACACTATAGAGGAGAATAATCTAACTTATATCTCGATCAATAAAAAACATTTCTCAATCAAAGATAATCCAAAATTCACTAGAAATTAACCTAACCGTCATAGCATAACGTTCCAATTAATGATTAATTAAACATCAATTATCACATTAGCATCATCATTCCACTTGATTTTGAAGTTTTCTTTTCTTTTTTGAATCCTTTATCTTTATGTAATTTGAATTATTTATTATTTTATTGTTAAATTTAATTTTAAATCTTATCTACTTTTTTTTTACTGAAAATCTTATCTAATTTTACAAGTTCTAAAATTAAAAAATACAAATAAAAAGTATATAGTTAGAAAAAGTGAGCAAATGCTAGCGTGCGTCACCCCTCATAAGGGAGGCACGGTGCGAGAGGAAAATTCTTGAAAGGTACGTACCGTGCGAAAGCAATTGAAACCGTTAGATCTTTCAAATTTTAATCAATGGCTGAATTTTTTTATTTTTTTATTTTTCTTTCTTCGCACCTAAAACTTAAGTCTTGCACTGTGCCACCCCTGCCAAGTGTGTTTGACTGTTTGAAATTGTATCGCAAGCACTTCTTTCTGAAAATTTCCTCAAATCACATTGTTTGGAAATAGTATTAATTGTGTTGTTAATATTTGATGAAAATTGCACTCTAAATTAAATCACAACAAAATATTTGAAAACTAAAAAAATAAAATTTAGAAATCAGATACAAAAGCTAAAAAATATAGTTGCCGCCGTTATCATTTGAAAGGAAGAGGCTTTCGAGTTTCGGCTTCGTTGTTGTTTCGTTTCTTCAATTTTCATGTCATGAACATGGATTCATCCACTTGCCCTTTCTGTAATCTTTCATTTCCTTCTTCCCAAATCCAATGGTATTTCTCTCTCTCTTATATTTCTTCTTCTTTTCTTCTCCCTTTGATACATTACATGCTCAGTGACGACACTGCTTCAATTCAATTGCAGGCACGCAAACACCCACTTCGACAATGAGGATGGCAATTATCGTTCTCCTTCGGTAACCCATTTTTTTCCTTCTCATTCTCACTCTTCACCCCACCATCGTTTCTTCGTTTATCTGAGAAACTCAAAAAATAAAAATTGAATTCTTTTTAACCCTTTTCGAAAGTGATTAACTTTTCGTTTTCTGTTTATCTGAGAAACTCAAAAAAAAGAAGGATTTTTTTTAAACCCCTTTTGAAAGTGGTTCACTTTGTGGATAGTGATGACAGTAAATTTTGCCCACCTGAGCTTACAATGTGATTTTGTGTGCATTTGCTGCTCAATTAGATTTAGAGTCCAATGGTTTATTATCTTTTATTCACCACTTTTTTTGTTGAAATACAAGTTTTTATTATCAATGAAAGTAAATTTTTGATGAAGTAAGGTTTTATTATCTTTTACGTTTAGAGGAGGGAAGGCATATCTTATGAGAGAGTTAAGATTTAATGTTAAACTCACAAGACTTTTTAAGTGGTTACGTGACATTAAATCTTAATCATTCATGTTTGATTTTAAGGTCCAGACTTAATCATCTCACTATCATATAAGATACTTTCATCTCATATGATATGTCCTTTGGAGGAGCCAAGCCTTTTACATTTATTATCAAAACTGGACCACTTTTTCAGTTTTTCGTCTGTTTGTCAAGAGAAGAATGGCACATAAGTATTTGTTTTGTTGTGTTGTTTCATATTCTTCAGTTTAGTGGCTTGCATTTTGATGCAACTTCTGGAGATTATAAGAGTTGGTGTGGTGGTAGAAATAATGGGGCGTGGAAAATGGATGAAAAGATCTCTTGCTTGGTTGATTTGCAGAGAAGGGGAGAGTTTCACAAGGTTGAAAGGGGTTTGATGGCCTTGTTAAGAAACTGTTTGGAGTCAGATGGTGAAAACTCACGAAGCATTTTGTCAGGATATGTTGATCATTTCCAGAGCATTCCGTTTGAGGACGTTGGATGGGGTTGTGGTTGGCGTAACATTCAAATACTTAGCTCACACTTATTGGCACAAAGGCCAGAAGCAAGAGAAGCTATGTATGGTGGTTCAGGGTTTGTTCCTGATATCCCATCACTCCAGAGGTGGCTTGAGGTTGCTTGGGAAAGGGCTTTTGATGCACCTGGCTCAGATCAGTTTAACCATGCGATCTATGGCTCTAAAAAATGGATTGGAGCTACTGAATGTGCTGCCCTTTTGCGTTCTTTTGGTCTCCGGGTGAGGGTAGTGGATTTTGGTCCTAATGAATCTGAATCACTCTATCTATCTGTCCCTAGTTCAAGTGTAGGGGCAAAGGAGCTAGTGAGAATTAATGATGCAAGGAAGAGGAAAGCACCAAATACTTATGGACCAATGGATAGATATATGTCTCGTGCTGTTGCTCAAGCTAGTTGTAGCCAAGACGCAAAGCCATGTTCTTCTCTTATCCGGATTCGTGACACTGTGGATAAAGAAAGTAGTGGTGATAGAGTGGTAAACAGTACTGAAAGACAAAATGAGGGTCATCGAGTACTTATGGATTTTGTGTGGAACTACTTTTCTCATAAAGACACAGTTCAATTTGGCCAGAGGCGTGTTCTTATTAGTGACAAAACGTAAGTGAGGGTGCATTTTAAGTACACATGTTCTAACCAAGCAAATAAATTGTTTATTATGGTGTTTTAAGTCTAATAAGCTTTTATTGGACAGGCCCTTGTACTTTCAACACGACGGGCATTCAAGAACAATAGTTGGAATTCAAGTCAAATATCAACGGTCTGGAATTCCACAATACAGTCTCCTGGTTATGGATCCTGGGCATGTAATATATTTGCATGCTAATGTCTATTTTCTTGTTATTTAGATGGATGTGCGTAATTCTGTACTTGCATATCATGAGTTCTTCTTGACCAATTAAAACACGGATCAAATTACAAAGCTTAACCAATTTTCTTGACAACTCTCATTATATTTATGATCCTTTCCGGTAGTTTTTCTGGTAACTGGTTAGTAGAGCTCTACAAGTAAGGATATGCAGTTTGAAGTAGGTTTAGATATGTTTTCTTCTACTCTCTTTTTATCATTTTTTTTTTTTGTGTGTGTGTGGCATGATATCCTCTCATATGTTGTGACTTATCATTATAGAGAACGGCTGCTCTAGAAAGATCACTTAGGGAGAAAGTTGGATGGCAGAAATTCATAAAAAGAGGAGTGCACACACTAAAGAAGCAACAATATCAGGTTTTTCTTTTAACCGAAGTTTGTAATTGCCTTGCAACATTGTATAATGAGACTTGATGGTCTTGTTTCTATTTCAGTTATGTTATGTTGATCCTGGAATTGCCAGTGAGGAGGAGATGGAAAAACTCAAGACAATTGATAGTGTCTTCCTTGAATTTTAAAGAACCATACAAAGGACCTTGCTAATTCAAGGTACCATCTATATTCACATCACATGACTATTTTTATTGTCATTTTTTCTGACTATGATTTCATTACAACAAAGAAGTTGGAGAAAGAAAATAGTTTGTTGTTCCTCATAGCCCAATCTCCACTTCATTACAAATATTTTGTTTTTCTTGAGGTCTTGGGCACAGACATCATAAACCTGATACGTAGTTAGTTACTGCTACTGCATTATTAAGTCGGGCAAGCAATGCATATGGAAAAGGTAATTTGCAAATTGCACCTTTTGAAAATGTGGATCAATTTTTGAAATTATTGAAAATAATATATCAAGTTGCTTGTTAGTAAGATTTTGTTGAAATTGTCATCTCTTTAGCAGGATTTTAATTCACTAAGTATCTTCTCCTTCATGGTTAAGATTCCTATTTCGATGGCCTCTTATATGCTCCTTTCCCTAATTGTCTTGGGCCAACCAATGCAACAATGATCCATGTAACATATATGCAGATGAAACACATCAGATTTGGGTTTTAGTTGCAATTGCACTGTAGATTCTGAACCTCTGTGGGGAAAGAAAGGAGGTTTCAATTGTATGCAGTTTTATTGAATTTACATTTAGGTGTTAAGAGATTTTAGATTTGCCTCCTATACATTTTAGTAATAGAATAACTTCCATTATTGATTCGGAAATGCAGTCCATTTTCAAAATATATGTGAATATAGGATGAGAAGGTCATTCTTATGTTTGTTGATGTGTCAAGATGAAATAGCGCATTAACTATAATCATAGTTATTCGAATCTTACAATTTGATATGATTAGGCAATTGTGGCTACCTATTGATTCATAACATAAGATAAACCTCAAATGACTTTGAATCTTACAATCCATTAATGAATCGGTGCAATTTCGTATCATCAATACAAATCACACGATTCAATGATGCATTATTTTTTTTCTTTTTTCTTTTTACTTTTCTTTCACCAATTATTGTGAAAGAATTGAAAAGTCTTATAACCTTAAATTGTTAAATGAAAAGGAATTGAAGGATCACTTCTAAACTTATCCTATTTGATTATTCCTCTACTTTATTTGTCACTCGTTCAATGCGTGCATTCTATTTAGTTATTTCATTGTCTTGTTTTCGTTCGTGTAAACTAGGAGCTTCACAAACTCAAATATAACTCATCTTTGTTTTATCACACTTATGGTTAAGTTGTTTTATCTATTTTTTCTAGTTTAAAATTATTATATTAAACAATATAATAAACTTATGGTTAAAGTTTCTGTGACATTTTTGAAGTTATTTTTCATTGTCTTTAAAGCTTATGATTTGATGCAAATTATGATTCACAATTCCAAAATTAGCTGATGATTTACGATTTGAATCTTGATTTGATAACCTTGAGTATGGTTAATTAGGATGAGGTCATATTTTGTGCTTGAAGATGTATCAGAATGAAAGAAAATGAACTCAAATCAACTGATGAAGTTACAAGAAGTCATTGCTTTGGTTATTGCATCTGATATTACTTGATTCATGCAATATTTTTACTTGATTAAGTTCATTTGTTAATTGATTAACTGCTGATAATACTTGTATCAACGTTTATATTTACATTTTTAACTACTTTTTAAATCATTCAAATCAATGAAAACATTTATTTTCCCTGGTAAAAGTTTAATACCTTTCCGTGCTATTACATTTCAGGATCTTGAGCATGCTATTGCCATTTGCCGGGACCAGTTAATATTGGAGCCAATAAAGGAAGCAACTGAGGGTGTGAAGATATGGCATTGCTGACTGCTTCTACAATCTACAAGCACCCTCTTGACCATGGTCACACTGATTATTATTGGGGCATTAATTTATGCTTTCACTATCAAAGCTAATTTAGATTATCATATTTTGATTTAGTCATTTTAGAAAATTTTAATACAATGTTACTTTTGTGTATATAGTTTACAGTTTTGCTTTTTATTTTTGTTAAGTATGTAATTTACAGTTTTACTCAAACTATAGGATTTCAATATATGAGATTTCCCCTTGAGTTATTGTGGTTGTTTAGCCTTTTATTTATGCTTTCTAGAGGCCCGTCATTCACTTGAACCATTCGTGTGTAAACCCGGTACAGATTTGCTGATAGGAAACCAAATGACAATACTAATTCCTTCCCTCCCAGTTATGAACACAATGATGATAGAGTTAGCACATAATGTTCAGCAGACATCAATGTTATGTTAAAGAATTAATACAAGAGGCAGAATTTAAGATACAAGTTACAATATTTTCAATCACTCATCAATGGTACATAAAGATATAGATATAAGGGGCATAACTCGATTGATTGAGTATAATATGTAAATTATTGTAAACTTGATACTCGTCCTCAATTCTTATGGGGTTGAAGTGAAAACCCACCAGAGTTAGCCTAAGTGATAAGGGTTGAAGTAAATGCATAAAGAAAAAAAGAAAAGAAACAATGAAATTTAAGTGGTATGTATTTTTATAATTATAAAAAATATATCAATTAAAAATAAAATAAAAAATGAGACAAGGGGCGTGTCTTTATTAAATACCATATTTCTTTGATTTCATATCCATGGTTTCACATACTAACATTGGAACTGTCCCGACATTTGTGGCACTAAAATTTTGTATTATATTGTGAATTGGGATCACAAGTCATATAGAGCATCTTGAAAATATGGACCCTCTCGTCATTCTAATATAATTATGTGCTGGACGCAGCCACATGTAATTTCCATCTGAGTTGGACTACTTCCACGACTCTACAATGTTCCTTGTTTTTGGGACTTAGGATGATCATTTGAAATATTCTTTTCAATGCAAATCATAGATATCTATCATTTTTTAGGTAAATCATATATATCTGGTAATCTTTCTTTAATTGAATAAGACTATTATTAATAATAATAGTCTTTTCTTTTTGAATATTTAACTCAATTATATATTCAAAATTCAAATTTAATATTACCAATCAAATTAAAATAATAGATCAGTTTATTTAAATTTTAAAAATATAATTTTAAAATAAATACTTGTTTAATAAAAAAGTATAATTTACTTTTTTAAAAACTAGTTTAACCAAACACTAAAAAAATAATTATTTTATTTAAGTAAATTTTTTTTAATAAATAAATTTAAACAAACCCAGTCAAATATCGTGTAAATTCATCCATATATTAGAATATGATTCTATTTAGATGTCAAATTCAATATATTATTATAGTTAATACAAGCGTTGTCAAATCTTATTAGCATTCTTAGGAGTTGGGACCTATAGCGGGCGGTAGACTTAAATAGCTGATACGTACAGTTGATATTTCATTGTGTGACGATAATGACACAAAATTTTTGATAATAAGGCCATACATGTTTGTCTAATTAGAAAAATTTCATTGAATCAGGACCCTCATGCATTTATGTACGCATTAATTGCATGGATGATATTGCATATGCAAATGATAACACTACTAGAACATGTGGGCTTTAAACTAAATCTTCAGAGAAATTATATATTACATAATTGAGATTATGTAAACTTGATTAATCTTTAATGATAAGATATTAATGTTGTGTACTTAATCAATGTTGAACAAACTATTTTTTCATGTTCTTGCAATTTGTGAGAATTATAAGCCGTCATAAAATATTAATCCTTTTAAATGGTTAAAATTGACAGAAAAAAAATCATAAATATTAAAAAGGTTGATGACTAAAAATACAATTTATCTAAAAAATAGAGGAAACAATTAATAAAAAATGTAAAATATATTAATTTGAATTTTAAAATAGTTGACTAGCTCATCAAGTTAGTTCAGATTTAAAAAAGGACAAATTCAAAACTCAAACCGATTATTTCATTGAGATTTGAAGTGAAAATAACTAATTTAACCAAACTAATTTAATTAATTTGATTTAGATTGTTGACTTTATAATCATCTTCTTATTCTTAACAATTTTGTTTCTTAAGGACCGACTTAAATAATTCTTTAGATTGTTGACTTTATCATCATCTTCTTATTCAAACCTTAATGCATTATATATAATAATCTTTCAATTATCTTCAAGTGTGAAACATTGGTGATTTTCATACGCTTAAGTAGCTGTCTCTTCCCTGTTTCCACTTTCCACTCATGACAATATTGTAATATAAAGGCAGTTTGCGACAACTCATGAAATAATATTGTATGTGATTAAGGAGTCCAACTCTAGCTAGAAGAGAGATGGAGACATTTGTGATGCAGAAATACTATTATATAGCATTGTATTACTTAGAGCATCTAATCTAATTTGGATGTTTCATGAGTGATTTAAAATTAAGTAACTTGTTTAACACGTTTTGATCATTTGAGCATATAATTTGACAGTATGTTGTTTAAATAAATTGTTTATATAAATAATTGTTGTTTAATTTATTTTTGTCAATTAAAAAATTTAATATGATTTAAGGTAAACACTCATTCTAACAATTTTATCATTAGAACAAATTTTTGTATAAATTTTTTATATTTACGTGACAACTCACAAATTTAAAATAAATAATTCATTTAAGCAATCATGTATTGAAAATGTTGTTAGGAAATAATGCTCTTAACAAGCTGAAAATTGATTTGTGATCAATTAAATTAGTATTTACAATTCACCGATTATAATACTTTTATAAATTTCTCCATCTCAGGGCTTCGTAATGTGATGGCCAACCTGTGCAGCAACAACGGTGATGAGGGAGGGAAGCTATTCTATCTCTTCCTTTTATTGCTTTGGAAAAAATAATATTGTTTTTTTTTATCGCTTATTTTTAATTAAATTGAAGAACTATTACTTGTTTTGAAAAAAGTATTTACCTAAATATAAATAACTGAGAGAAAAGATTATATGTAAAGACAGAATAAATCATTTTTATACTATTATTTAATCATAGATTATTATGTACAATATGTTGTTTGTAGATTTTTATAAAAAATATTTTAAAAATTATATTATAATTGTTTTATTGATTGACAGAATATTTTTTTATGCTAATAGGGCATAAAAATTAAACTCCTATTTCAATAAATAATAAAATATAGTTAAATGTAAATTTTTACATATAAACAATATTATCTGAAGACTGAAAGGTGTCATATTTTTTCTTTTACTAACTTATAGTGCAACAAATAAAATATCCCTAAATGCAAGTAAATGGGTTGGGTGAGAAAGAAATATCTCAACCAGAAATAATAATGTTCAAACTTTGCAGCTTTCTATACAGTACACAAATAATAGAATGAAAGAGTATATATTATTATAAGATTTATTAATTAGTATATATTATTATATACTAACTATTATATATCATTTAATTTTTTTTCCTAAAAATTATACTCATTATTAATTATTATTATTATTATTATTATATATTATTAATAAATATATATTGTTATAAATATAATGAAAGAAGTTTGAGGGGGAAGGGGGCTAAAGCCCATGCTGCCCCCTTTATCCGTCTCTGACTATTGTATTGCTATCATTGTCACATGGTGATGTGGTGCCAGTTATAATCACGATGTCAATAACATTAATTATAGTAGTTATTGTTGTGAGTGATTCTTTAAATTTCAATCGTCTAATATTCTAATTTAATCTAAGAGTTCTTAGATTATTTTTTACTATTAATATATGATTATTTTTCTCTTAAATTTATTAAACAAAAGGCCATGCCCATGTGAATAGCAAGGGATACATTCACACTATTTTATTAATGATAATGGTATTGAAAAAAACGAGGGAAGAAAGTTGAGAAAGTGAATAGATGAGTTTCCATTTCCAACATGTTTTATGGACACTGAAATTCAGCACATATTTGGCCATTTCTCACACGAGATAATGTAGGCATCATATTGGTGTAAACGTGACAATGACATCAAATTCAAAACCATTATTATAATGATCCAAACCCAAATGCCAAAATCCTTCATGGCCCACGTACGTACGATCTCTCTCAGCTTTGCCATATCCAACGACCAATTCTTGAGGATCTGAATCATACCACAGTCAAATATGCCAACTTTATTTTATTTATTAAAATTTATTACAAAGTACTACTGCTATTATTAATTTATTATTTTTAATTATTTATTTTGAAAGCAGCACCATGTGAACCCCACTAACGCCCCACTCTCGAAGGTGTGTATGGATCACACAAGGGTTAAATTAAGTCAACCATGAGACTTTATTTATAATTTAAGATTAAATATTTATTTTAGTTTCTATTTTTTTTATAATAAATTTTATGTTTAACTTTAGTTTTTTTCATTTAACATATGCAAAAGAGATCGTTATCATTATTTATTAAGTATTACGTCATGATTAATACTTATATGATTAATCACGTGTCACATTAATCATTATCACTCAAACATGATAATATAAAGGATTAAATAAGTGTTTTTTTTACTCTTATAAAAGTAACGAATTTTAGTTTTTGTCATTTTTTTCACCTTTGATTCACTTGAAATGTCCACTACTAGTAATATTCTCGATTTGTAACTCTAACTAGGTTCATTTATATCATAGACTCTAACTTCATAAAGAACATTATTTAGTCAAAACAAATTGATTAGTCATAAGAGCGTAAGATAGAAGTATTATCTATAGTCATGAGTATAATAAAAGATAGAAATATTATATATAGTCATGAGTGTAAGAAAAGATAAATACGTACTAAAGAAGGGTGTCACATATGATGATGTAACAATTTTCATTTAGCTCAAAAAAGACAACATTATTCTGGCATTGGTAGGGTTGAGTTTGATGATTAGGATGAAGAAATGTTTGCTTACTCAAGTAAATTCAAAAGGATGACCTCATATCCATTACAAAGAGTATTGACGTGGACATCTTAAACTTCATTAATAATAAGAACTAATAATGAATATTTTAGATTTAATAAGGATTAATATGAAAAAATAGGAATCAAAATTGAATTTTAATAATTTTCTATAAACAAAAATATAATTTTTTATAAACAAAAATATAATTTTTTTTGTCAAGTTTAACAAATGATATAATTAACAATTCATTAATCATGCCAACATTATGCTAACATTAAACGGCACACAGTTAACGACAAATATTAATTTTACATTACATATATTAAATTGATGAAGTACAAAAGTTAAGTGAAATTTTTATTAAAAAATAAAATAAAATTTGAAGTATTTTAGAAGCAGCAACCACGTGAACCCCACTTTGAGGTTACATAATTTATTTTATTTTATTTGTTATTATTGGCATGAAATCATCAGTACTTGGTACAACATTTTCTAGCTGTCACGTTTCCACTGAATTAAAGTTTTCCGGCTATGTTTGTTTGTTGGGATGTTTTATTGTGTTTTGTGGGCAACAATGGTTACAAGATCTCGATGCTTAATGCTTACTTTTCTTATGCAGATGTGAGTTTCCACTTAAAACATACCATCTTGGTGTATGAATGCAACTTTGTTTTGATACTGTACATTATGGTAGTTAGTACAGTCTGTGGCAAAAAAAAAAAAATGGTAGTTAGTACAGTAAAACAAAAAAATTATAACAAAAAAAAGGAGAATATGGAGGATTTTTTTAATATATTTTTTGCTTTTCCATTATTGACTTATTCTATAGATTTCCATTTTCTTCTACATTTCTTTTTACTTAATTACATTCAAATAGTTTAAAATTTTGATTTATTTGGTTCCACATTTTTATCTTTATATGTATTTAATTAATTTTTTCCTGTTTTTAAAATTAAATAATTTTGATCCTTTTATTTGTGTTTTCCTATTAAAACCTTTCAAGTTCTTATTTTATTTAATTTTTTCAAATTAAATTAATTGAAATATTTTAAACCCTCTGTAATCCAGAATTAACGACCTACAACATTAAATTTCATCCAAAATAACTAAAAATATCTAATTTTCCACTCTTTAAATTTTAATCTCACATCATAAAACTTTTCAAAAAATTTCATTGTTTTATATTTTTTGGGGTATAAACTTTTTAAATCTGAATTATTTGAATACGAAATAATAATTAATTTGAGAGTTTTAAATAAAAAAACAACAAAACTAAATTTACCTAATTTTATAAAATAAAATAATCTAATTAGCTTAAAAAAAACTAACCCCCCCCCCCCCCCCCAAAAAAAAACAATCACAATGTAATTGAAACTAAAAGACATGGAGTCATGGTCATGGATATCCAAGCCGGTCCCATTACCATCTGAACAGTTTTGTTTAATGTTCAGATAAAATCAGAAAGAAAAAAACAAAATGGATAGAAAAGATATACGCAATAAAATTCTTGTTTCGAATATTTATTATAATTATATATCTAAAACTTAGATTTAATATTAGTAGTTAAATTAAAATAATTTCACATTAAATTGATTTACATATTTAATGGTGATTAAAAATGATTTTAAATATACTTTTTAAAATAGTACATAGAAATAAATAATTTTTAATTAAAAAATTATGATTGAAAAGGAACATGTTTTAGTTAAGTTCTTAATTTTTCTTATATAAAACAATTTGACAATTGACATAAATAGTTTTTCTTGATAAAATTGTATTTTTCATAATGACTTGTTTGACCATAAATTCGAATTCGGGAACACTTTCTTTTATACACCAAGGGCAAATATTTTAAGAGCAAATATTTTATATCTTCATTTTCCATGCGCGTAGTTGGAAGGTGGAGTCTAGCATTAATGCAAAAGACTAAACACTCAAAGAGTTAGGAAAGCCTTTAAATTTCCACCCAACACCTTTTGCTTCTCCCAAAAAAATCCAATCTTTCCATAGTTTGTGTGTCTGTTTCCTTCTGGGGTAGCCACCATCAATGGAACAAGAAGGACATCAATGGATAGTGCAGCCTCATGAAGAAGAAGAAGAAATTATGGAAGATGGTACTTTGATAAGAAAGCAAACTGTATCACATAACAAGGGCAATCTTATTACAGATGAAGTAACTTTCTCAGCTTCATCTTCTTCTTCTTCTTCTTCTAGCAATGGCAGTGAGCATAGTAATGGAGTTTGTCCAGTGGTCACAGCCCCCCCAGATGGATATCCTGTTCAGAAAGAGGAAGAAGTTGCAGAGATAGGAGATGTTGGTGAAAATTGCAACCATGTTAATGGTGATACAGTAGATTATGCAGCTGTTGGACTTGCACAAGTGGCAGAATTTGCAGGAGCAGAAACAAATGGAGAGGCCATAAGTGGTGTTGTTGTGTCACAGAATAAGAACAGTGTTTACTTTGATGAGCAACAAGGTACCTCTCTCTCTCTCTCTCTCTAAAGTTTCTTTCTTTTTCTGCACTATAGCATCCTATTTTGGCGAAAGGATCAGTTTTTTGGTTGATAGAGTGCAGCCCTCTTTTGGCTTGTTAAATTTTATTATACATTTTTCAGGACATCACTGTTGAGTGTTTATTGCTGCATCACTTTCATTCCTAATGCTTAAATTATCAAGGTGTGGTGTGAATTGTAATGTGTGCATTAGTTCTAGGCTTCTAGCAAGGTTTTAAATTGTGGTTGCAGTCATAGGTGCAATCTTTGATGTTGTGGGAGATTGTGAATAAGTACCGCTGATGCAGCTGCAATTATGGTCAGGGTGACTCCAAAAACCTTGACTTTGTGGCCAAAATCGCGGTTGCATACCTGTTTTTAAAACCTCAAGTCCTAGTCCAGTTGTTCTTAAGTTCTGTCTCTTTCCAAGGTTAAGGTTAACTAATGTCTGTGTCTGGGTAGTTGAAAACAGTACTTGATCCATATTGGTGTTGTTGACCTCAAATTGTGTTTCCTAGCTTGTCTCATGAGTACCAATAACTTGTGAACAAAGATATACCAAGTATACACAAGTTAACTGGAACTAACCCAAAAAATAGGACACAAAATCTGCTTGGCTGAAATGTTTTTCTTTTATCAAATTTATGGGAATTAGTTTTTTATTTTCTGATGTTTAGTAAACGTGTTGTCACTTTTTTATGCTTGAAGGAATGTGGAAATGTCACCACTGCACATGGACCAAGCGATTTGACAGTCCTTGGACTGTGCCAAATTGGAATCTTAAGAGTTACCCTGACTTGATGACTATCAAAACCATGATTCAACATGGACCATGTTTTGTTTGTGAAACTAAAGGTCAGTAGATGCCAAGATTCTAGAACACACATTGGCAGTTCTGATCTGACCTGAATAGTTGAATAGTCTTTCAATGCGATGGATTCTCCATATTGATTTGCAATACAATGTTAGCTATGTATGTATAGCATAGAAGAATCCTGTAATAGCCGTGCCTTTGAAACTCTTTTTTTTAGTTTTTTTTTATAGTTATGCGATCCAAATATTTAATTTTTGTTATCTATTTGGTATTGAAATGGTTATATGTGCCATGCTTGCAGATGATGAAGTTAATGGACTTAATGGAGTTCAAAATGGTGATGCTTCTGTGTCTGTCCATCTAACAAATCTGGGGGAGAGAGAATTTGACGTACAAGCAGATCAGCTAGTTTTTCAAAATACTCTATGCAGTGAAATCACTGATCAATGTATGAAAACCGTGGACGACAAGCTCCCTTCCAGTACAGAAATATCCCATTTACATAATTCATCTGACATACAAGCTACAGCTGTTACAAATTTTCCTGAAGAAACTAGTACAGAGGAAGCTCCTAACCTGATAGAAGAGATTGATCAGCAACTGGAAGAATTTGATGTTGAGGCAGTATTGGCAAAACAAGAGACGCATGACTTGTTTTGTCCTAACTGCCGTTCTTGCATTACTAAAAGGGTTATCCTCAAAAAAAGAAAAAGGAACACTCAAAAATCAGGCAGCAAATCCAAGCGTGATAAGCCAGAGAATACTCATAATTTAGACAACGAAGCCAAGTGCGATGAGTTACGGACTAGAGGCAGCCCAGAGCTGCTAGATAGTTCTGCACAACCCGAAGCCAAGCAAGGTATTCATGCAAATGTAATACCTGAACCTGATATTGTTAGTCCAGAGCCATCTGCTGATAATAATCAACCTCATGGAGAACCAGAAGTTTTCAGATGTTTAGCATGCCTCAGCTTCTTTATTCCTAGTGGTTAGTGGATTACCTTTTCTGTGATCAAAGCATAGTGTGGTCTTTGGTTTTAAGCTTATTCTTTTTCTATGGGCCGGAAGGCAATAACAACAGGAGGGAATCTGAACTTCTTTAGGTTTAGTGACTTAAAGCTGTAATTTTAAGGAAGTTTTAGTGTTAACTTAGAGGCATAAAAATATACCATTTAAAGAGATCTGATTATGAATTAAACATTCATATGTTTTCTGATATGCTTGAAGGTCATTGTCAAGTACCAGCTTAACCTAAAGTTTAAGCTATTAGGTGAAGGCTAACAATTTTTTTATATATCTAAAAATTATGATTGTAACATTAGTGCATAAATCCGGAAACAACCTTATTGCATATGCAAGGGCAAGACTGCATACAATATCCCTCCCCCTTACCTTCGCATAGCGAGGAGCCTCTGGGCAATGGAATACGTAGTTTATCTTATTTTATCTTTTTTCTAAAAATTATGATTGTAACATTAGTGCATAAATTACTTTAGAGCAAACTAGAAGTTTTCTTTTGATATATCTTGATTTATCTGTGATGATTATATGCTTGTCATGTATGTGAACTTAATAATCTCATCAATTTGGACAGGGAAATGTTTAGATATGTTCCGTTTTGATGGTGCCAGTAAGAGTGAAAGTGCACGAAATCCACCAAGTATACCTGCAAGCAACTTGCAGAATCCTTCAATTCCACAAGGCTCTAATGCAAATTGGTTCACATCTCTATTTACTTGGAAGAAGGGTGGAAAAACTAGTAAGCAAGTTTTTTTTTTAATAATTATTATTCTATTGACATTTCTAAGAGAAGTCGCTTTCACAATGATGCTTATTTGAAGATTGGCCCCACCAAGGGGTGTGCTGTGGGGCTTCCACCCTAACTATGCTACTGTTATAATTGTTTAGAGTCTTAATTCATTTCTTGTTTGAGGTTTACAATAATAGTATTTTGTCAGTCATTTGTGAAGATACTATTTTTAGAATGGAAAATGGATAACATTCCTTCAGATATGTTTACATATTTATTTAAATATGATATTTGAGCTAACTGAAACCTGTTTCTGAAGCATTTCAATTTCTCTACACTCCTTGTGGTTTACTTCCCTGTTGAATCTCCTCCTATTAATTGAGTTTCTCATATTTTACTTTCCAAAATTTTCTTGAATAGTTGAGCCATATAAAATGTAAACTAAGAAACATGGTTGGGAAACATCAATTTAGTTTGCAGTGAATCCTCTCTTCAGTTTGAAACTTTTTATGAAATCTTTCTGACTCCAATTTGCCCATTTTCTTGATATAAATTACATAGGTGATGCACCCCTTGAACATTCGGGAGCTGGCTCTGCTGAGCAGCCTAACTCAACAATAAATTCTAATGATGAACCAACCTCCCTTGAAATTGGTCCTTCAGAAGGTCCACTTGCTGATACATCTGATATTAAGAATGTAAAATCTACGTCAGATATTAATCATGGACATGGAGGGATGAATTCTCTGATTTCATCAACAGTAAGTCAATACAGATTGAACCATGTATAGAAAATGGTATAAAATTCCATACAGCATGAAGAGATGAGCCATTGGCTGACCAAAAGTGTCTTGACTCATTTTTTTCAGAATGATTTGTCATCTATACAATCCGGTACAAAAGGTGCTGGTGATTTGATGAACGGAGTGCAGAATGTTGTGCAGAATTCTGTAGATTTTTTGGTAGAGAAACAATTACTGGCTGGAAACCAGATATTCCGTGAGGAAGAGAAAAAGAATGCTTCAGTGGACACAATAAGGACAGGTATGCTTGAGAATTAAAGATAATAATTCCTTGAGCTTTTTTGTTTTAAATATCAGGTCCTTTCAAAACAGAATCTAGCAAAATCATAGACTTAACTCAATTGTGCATTATGAATATAGCAATAAAAATATATTGAAATAAATCATGATTAAAAAAAAAAAAAAAGCCAAGTCTTTATGGTTATACAGTATAAATTTTCCCCCTGTTAATTTAGCAAAATTAATATGTTCAAACTCCCAACCTGCATAATTTTCTTTTTCTTATTGAAGTATGCATGTCTATCTTTAAACTTGTACAAAAGCAGCTTTCCCAGCTGTCCAAGATAAATGCAAATATAAAACATTTGGGCACCTATTAATTATACAAAATGTACATTTTCTTATTTTCCTACATTATGTATTCCATCAATAATCAATTCATTTCTTGCTCACTTTTCTAAATCATATGAATCAGATAATGCGGAAGTTATGGTGTCGGCTGCTACTACAACTGAAACAATTGAAAGGGAACCTGAATTTCTTGCTTCAACAACTGTAGGGTCTCAAGTCCTTAAGGAGTCACCAAAAGATGGAGACAAGACAGAAATTGTTAAGAATGGTTATTATTACTCTTTAGGACAAGGAGCACAATCACCACTTCAATCATCTGGCAGTGCAGTACTAGCAAATGGTGTAGCTAGTAATAAACAAAATTCTGGAATAGATGTTATCTTGCCATCAAAACCAAATATTACGCTACTTGATAATGTGAAAAAGGAAATTGAAAAGGGAATACATCCTCCTACCGGACATGAAAATAAAGGTATGTGCATGAAATAAATATCATAAGTTGATCACCAGTATACAGCATCACTTGCAGAATTTGTTCCCAGAAGAAATCTTGCAGGTTTGCTTTTGTGATTACTCCCTCCGGTCTCAAATATAAGAGAAAATAAATAATTCACGCTAACCAAGAAAGTTAGTTAATCACATTTAATTGCATCAATCTCAATTAAAAATTAAGTTTTTCCCAACTTACCCTTCATTGGAACTTAGTATCAGGAATAAAAAAGAGTAATTGGAACTAAAAACTCAATTAAATGAAGGTTATTATAGAGATAGTAGTATTAAATGAAGTAAAGTTAGTTGAAATTTTTTTATATTTGAAACCAATCATTTTTTTCTTCTTCTGATATTGAGACCGGAGGGAGTAATAATAACCAAAGTTATTATTATGGTGCAGGTGGTGATGTGATACTTGATGTAGAGAGAGGAGCATTTGAATCCACAACATCTCATACAGCAGATAATATTCCAGCTGAAGATGATATTATAACAGAACTACAAACTCAAGTACAAAATGGTGAACAACCAAGAGATGAAGTTGGTGAACCCCAAGGATGGGAAATACTTAAAAGCATTGTCTATGGTGGTTTAGTTGAGTCAATTACTAGCCTAGGAATTGTGTCATCTGCAGTTAGTTCGGGTGCTACCCCATGTAAGTTTCTCTCTTCCTTTACTTAAATAGGTTGATTTCTTAATATTAAAAGACTTTTTAGATAGCCTAAAGCCTACCCTTTTAGCTAAATGGGCTTATAAAAAATCTTTGGCCTAACTTAGTAAATGGGCCTAGGCTAGGCCATAGGCCCCCTGGCAGCCTGACATAATTGAAGTATAAAGTTATTACTTGTATATCATATAAAATGTCAAATGCCTTGTGGTAGATGAAAAGAGATTCATGTCTTATGTTTAAACAAATTACATGGTTACAACTTACATTCTGCTTATGGTACTTGAAGCACATTTTATAACTTTTTTTTTTTGGTGAATAAATTTTATAACTTTAAGCATACATCAATTTTTTTCACCCAATTGGTACAACTTTGATATCTTTTTAACAAATTTTACATAACTTGAAATTTATTTTCCTGAGTTGTGTAATTTAATGTAGAAGTTTTTTTTTAAAAGCTCGTTGTGAATGCCAGATAGGCAAATACAACTTATACTCATGCTTAATTTTTTTATTATTACTTATATGTGATTGAATGCATGAGGCACGGCTCAGTGACTTTATCACATGAAGACGACATCGGTGTGGACCTTGAGTTGTACTAAAGTTGTGAATTGTGGTCATGATTCATCCAATAATAATTCATGGAATGGAGCTAGAGCTCTTGCAATTTATGGAATGGAGTCATGACATAAATGACTTCTATTTCACAAAGATTTTGCGGCTATAGGTCGTGACTTTAGTGCAAAGTGTTGCTCCTCATCTATGACCTCTATCATATTTCACACATATGATATGATTCCATGTGTTTGGTGTCCACAACTTTGCTAAAAATTATCTAAAGATAAAAGTGTCATGGATGATACCATCAACTTTATATGCTTATTAATCAAATTCAAATCTGTGTCCTTAATGTAATATTTTACTTAAATTTATAACTGCCTACTGTCTTCTGGTTTTATGAGAAGGTTTGCTGCATTGCTACGATTAGTATCTATACTTTTGAGGGTTATTTCAAATTTGCAATTTTTTATTTCTTATCTTAAAAAGATGAAAATTTGGTTGGTGACTAATTAATTTCCTGACCTTGTGTTATTGTAGTGAATATTATAGCATTGGGATTTGCAAATATTGTCGGTGGACTTCTCATCCTTGGTGATAGTGTGAGTGGCCTTCCATGTACTCCTCAATCTCATAATTACAATTTCTATCATCATATCTCTGTGGCATTCTCTTATCACATATTTTTCACGCATGAACAAATTATAGTTGAAATATCATGTTGAGATAGTCTTATTGAGAATGGAAGTAGGAATGCCTAATATAATATGGTAGGTTAAAATTAAATCATAGCTTCTCTGGTAACCTGTCTTTAAACATCTTGCAGTATGTGTCTCTTCTATCCTAATAATACTGTTTTATGCTAAGATTAGTTATTGGTAAGGATGACTAATTTTTTATGTTCTAGTTCTACATTATCATGTGTAGTACATTTTAGAACATAATGCATGAATGTATGATCTGATAGCTGAGATAGCATGTTTTGAATATGATTAGTTGATTACCATGATTTTCAATGTTCAGTAACAACAGAAGTAGAGAAATGTTATTTTCACTATTAAACTTGATTACTCCATGCAATTTCAAAACATGGTGGCATGTCCTTGATGCTATGCAGTTCCATTTCCAATTGTATTTCTCTCTGTTTAAAACTTGTTCAAGAATGCCACCTTAAGACAACTTGGTTGATGGAGCTATTTGATGTGTGTTCAAATCCTGAAATGCACTGTGGACTCATTTCAGTCAAGCTTTTTCCTCTTAAACTAATCCAACTCAAAAACTTAATCAAGGCTCTTCATTTTTTTTCCCTTTCCCAGCTTATTGACTTGAAAAAAGATAACTCTGGAGGGGATCAAATGCAAACGAATGCGCAAGATCGGTATCAAGAATCACTAGGGCGCAGAGAGAACTTCTTGCTTCATGCTGTTGTAGCTGTTTTATCATTCCTGATATTTGGTGCTGTCCCTCTTGTTATCTATGGCCTCTTAATCAATAAGAATTACTACACCGAAGTTAAGCTTGCCACAGTAGCAGCTACATCTATTGTGTGCATCATTCTACTTGCTATTGGGAAAGTTTACACCAGCAAAGCACCCAAATCCTATATTAAAACTGTGTTATACTATATTACATTGGCAATTTCGGCCTCAGGAGTCTCGTACATAGCAGGTAACCTAATCAAGGAGTTCCTAGAGAAACTTAACCAGCCAGAATCAGGTTTTGCTATTACCATGCCCATATCAGACACAAGTATGGGATCAACATGGATGTCTTACTGAAGCAGTGGGGAGTAGGAATTTTGGGAGTTTGAGCTTCTTCTTATGCTGAGCTTCAAAGTTAGTACCTAGAGGAACTTGGTTAGAATAAATATATTTGTAGCAAGACATGAAGGTTCAAGAAACCTTTTTATTTTATGTTTTGTTACTCAATGGAAATTAGGAAAAGAAAATTCAATAAAATCTTTGTATTCCATCTTTGTTCCAAGTTGTGATTTTGTGAACAGTTTGGCTGTGCTACTTGTCCAATGGCATTACATTTGTGACAATGACCAAGTTACTGATACACTGTATGGGAAAGGTGTGATACATAAATACATAACATAAAGTCTCTAGTATTTAAGAGGTTAATTGATCATCCATGCTGTTTTTGTATAAAATTGTATGTGTTGATCCATCCACAAGTCAGACATTAAATTAAAGCAATTGGCGCATAAAATTTTAAGGATTAATCTATGGATTTACCTAGAAAGAAAAGAAAGGATCAATCTATGAGATTAATCATCACCAGCGAGGATGTTACCTTTAGTCGCAACGTTTATTTCTGCTTATTTTCACTTTTTAATAACTTTTGGATTGAAGTAGCATTTCGATATACTTTGACACAACATTTTAATATTTTATTTATCTGAATAGAATCATGCTAGGGAAGTGAACGATAAAAAGAAAATATTGTTATAGTGAAATTTTTAAAATCACTAAGTTTGGTACAAGAGCTTTATAGTGAAATTTTTAAAATCACTGAAGTTTGGTACAAGCTTCTATTTCTTGGATAATATGCTTGTACGTTAATTGTTTTCCCCTAAATGTATAAATAAGATTATATGTATCTTTAGATTTTAATAGGTTAAGATAATCATATATTCTAGAGTACATTATATGGACTGGGACTGCCCTTATTACACTCGATATCCATTTGTTTTTTAATCCTATAGAAAACTCTAAGTTTTTCCGCTTTTAATGGGATTTGTCCATAGAGTATAAATTGACAATATCAAATATTTTCCATTTTTAATTAGTTGTGTTTTGTTTGTATATTAAGGGGATTGTTACAAGGTGTTTTTGCCTTCATTTGATAAAGTAGTTGTCTTTAAATGTAATTATTGACAGATTTGTGCCTTTGGCCAATGAGCATACACAGATTTGTATATGGTATCTGACAAGTTAGAACATAGTTTTCACTTAGGTGTTGAAAGATAAGCATGTATAAACATACTATCATACAAAATACTTTGTGAACATAACCGACATATTTCCCTTCAAGAAACCCCCCTTTGATAAGGTAGGGAGGGGATTTGGGGTAGAACTTTTATAACTAAAGTGAAATGGGGGTAAAACTTGTTGAATGTCCCACTTGGAGAGAGAGCTTGTTGCAAGATCGGAAACTGATAATAATTAGTTTGGGTTGATCACGTGATTAAATTGATTCACATTAAAAAAGATAAATTCCAAAATCAAATCAACTACAAATGATTTACTAGTTTAGATTTGAAATAAATGGACAAATTAATTAAATTCATCTCAATTTTATTGATTTGATTTAAACATTCATTAAGTCAATCCAATCTAATCAATACTCACTTTCTAATAAATTTCAATCAATGTGAGGGTTTTAAAAAAAATTATCAATAATTTGTCAAGATTCTCCACATGCAATTTGATCCATGCCAGGAACAAAGCATCTTTATTCTTAATTATTTTATTGAATACCGTTTTTTTTTTTTTTTTTTTACTTTTAAAGAATATTTTAATTATTTTGTTAGAATAAAAGAATAAAATAAACTACGTATACATAATGTTACCAATATGATTGCTTTCTCAAGTTTACACTATACAAATAAACTCAAGTCTTGAATTAAAATTAAATAGTGCATTTCAAGTATATCAAGATTCAAGAATGATCTTCCACTTACTGAAAGCAAATTCATTTTATAACAATGTCCTTTTCTATTTGCTTGGCAACTGACTGGGATAAAAGCGATAGAAAAAGTTAAGATATAAAAGGAACAAAAAGATTGAATTGATTGAAATACCATCAGAAACCAGAGTGTAACAGCTACAATACAACACTACCAATAGCTTTTTTTCCCTTTCCTTTTATCCTCACAGATTTGGCACTATGGCTCTAACAATCCATGTGAGAGCAAACAGGTTAATCCTCTCTAGGCCCCCACAAGGCAAAGTATCAAAGAAAGAATGAACAGATAAAAGTGAACATTTATTCACATTTCACTACATAGAGCTGACTCCATAAATGTAAATATAGATTACATCTTAAATATTGTGGTGAGGTACCAGCATACTATTACTTTAATACAGGGGTGTTGCCACCTACGGATTAAACTTGCCTAAGACAGATGACAAAAATACCAAAAAACGAATGATACAATAACATTTAATGGTTATAGCTTTCCCAAAGGTTCTTATTATTAGGTGAGGACTATCACCACAGCCATGAATAAATGCTAATGAGAAAACATAAGACAAGAATAAGCTCAACGGTGCATCAGTTAGACCAGACATGAACCAGACCGTGCCTATTGCCGGTATAGATCTCGTTACGCTCTTCATCGTAGAAGAGAGCAGTAATGTCTTCCAAGGCTTCCGCAACTGTGCTCCTAATTCTGGAGGAATGCTTTCGTTTCCCTGAATTGCAAGCACTACTTGAACAATTGTCATCGCTGCAACTGCATTCCTTCACCATGGGTAAGCCATTACTTGCTCTTATTTTTGCAAGACACTTACCAGTTAAAATGTTGCTGACATTAATAGAACCTGCTGCGTTAAAGAAGCATAACTTGTTAGTAACCTTCAAAGATGGTGCTTGCTTAGAAATACATAATGATCACTGACACGTTGGAGAATTATATATGATTTGCTACCCTGTATTACATTTTTAGTTTATCAGGTCAACATGTAAAAGACTTCGCTAAATCAGCTTTTATTTAAAAGACTAAACACATTTCAAAATATTCATCACACTATACCTCCAACGACACAAGGACAAAGTGCATAAAAAAGGGTAAACAAAAAAATAATTGAAATAAAAAAATGTGGGAGCAACTAGGAAGGGATAAAAAAGAAGAAAAGTACCATTTCCTTCGGACAATGAATCATCAGAATCAGCCTTGCAATATGATATGATAAGATCCTGGTCACTGGTTATATATATGTTGCTTGTGTTGCAATCAGGATGCCACAAGAGGTGATCCTCAAAAGAAGTTACAAGTTCTCCACGGAAGTTCCACACAGCCACAGTTCGGTTTCGAAATGTAAGGAATAATTGGTTCTCATATAGAAATATAAATGCAGATGGTGTCATAAATTCGCTTCTGCTAACTTCTGTTAGCTCAGAAGTCCTTACCTAGATTTAATTAGAAAGTCAGATATCAGGGTGTCAATATATAAAACTAATCTCATGTATAAACCAAAAAATTACTTACATCAAGAATTTGGAGATTCTCGTTTTCTTGTTTAACAAGGAGCTTTTCATTGAATTGTTCAATGAAATCCACCTTCTTATTCCGATGAAGGAGATGGTTGAACGATTTCAAAACAGTACCATCTTCTATTGAGAGGATTTTCAGTGGGACATGGCTACTTGATTTAGTAAAAATCAACAACATGATCCCTGGGCTGATAAAAAAATCACAAAACAATGAGTTAAATAGTGTAAATCATGTAGAGCCACACAAATATGAAAAAGGAAGAAACTTCAAGATAATGCAATATAATTTTTTTAAAAATGTGAATTACCATAGACCACACACACACACACACACACACACACACACACATATATATATCCACATTAGAGTATTGTAAATGTCAGGAAAATCAACAAGGAAAAATACCTGATCTTAATCTCTTGTACATTTTTGTCTGAAATGGAGTACAACATGGAATAGTTTTTCAGGTCAAACACCTTGTATATACTGTACAGGGGAAAAAAAAAAAGATATGTATCACATCCAAGAAGCTTTAAAATATTATATAACAATATCACCGTACAAATGCATCAAAACAACAAAATATTTACCTATCTTGTGCAGAGTATGTGAGCACCTTCCCATTTACATCATCAAACTCTACAAAACCTGGCCACTTCAATGACTCGGATTCAAAAAGAGCAAAGCCAGCATCCGGTTTAACCCTCCTTATATATCTGGAAAGTGGAAAACAGATATTTTAGCATAGAACACATCAGCACAAAATTGGACGGGCAACTATTGCTATCAGCAGTTTTTCTTTAACTCTCCTGACAAATTTATTCTTCCTAAAGCTTTCTTTTGTTGAGCAAGGAAAACAAGGGTAGGAGTTACAAAGTAATAGAAGTTATACTCACTCAATCCTTGTACTTCGGCATTTTAAAGAACTGTAACTGTCAGAAGCATAGACAGAGACTGTGATAAGTGAGTCATTATTTTTATTATAAAACAAACTCCTTATGACTTCATCAGGACTGACATTCAAGAAGCATATTCTTTCATTGGTCTCTGCAGTGCAACAAACATGTAACATATATGATGTAACAGCATATTCAAATATAAAATAAAAAAATATAATTACCAGTAATCAGTTACAAGAACTACCTCGGCTAAATGCTGCACAAACACCAGATTGTGCAAGTGCAAAAACAATGTCACGTGCTGCTACGATCTCAATTATCTTTGACCTCTTTCTCAGAAATGGCAATACAACAGACGAAGGACCTTTTGGATCATGTGTATCATATTCCTCCTGTAAATAGATCCATAAGACACAATCAAGAAGTGGGACAAAGGGGTATAGTAAATCAAAGTACACATCTCACTAGAGAAAACAGGAGGCAGGTAGTTTCCTCAGCATCCAACGATTAAAAATAGTGGTTTCAAATGATGCATTACACAAATATATTGGGAATTTCCGCAAACAAAGTAGCACAATACGTTTGCATTAACATTGGATATCAAATTTTCTACTACATATTCCCCCAGAAAATTTTCTACCACATAATCATCTTGCTCTCTCAACACATATTTTTCTCAGCATTCAAAGATTTAATAGACTGGTTTCAAATGTTGCATTACACAAATATATGGGAAATTTCCACAACACTTTGAATATTTGGATTTCCACAAACAAAATAACACTAAAAAATTTTCTACCACATAATCATCTTTCTCCCTCGGCAATGACCATTCTTAACCTCAGACAAATTTACACAGACCTCTAAGTAATCACACAACCACATTAACCTAATTATTTATTCCTACTCTCTTATTTGGATTGCCTGTTGTTTTGCACTGCATATTGATCAAGCATATGACACGTCCATATTAGTCCTTAACATCTGTAAAATCACCATAGACCGTAAAACTACATACAATAACAACGCCGACAAAATCTTAACGGATAATCATTTACACGCAAAAGAATTCATCATTCAAGCAACAACTCGAGACTTTCGAGTACAGTTTCTGCTAAGACAAACGGACAAACCTAATAACATTAAACCCTAAAATTGTTCCGTTTTGAAAATTTTCACAAAACACTCCGCAACTAATTAGATATGTTTGAATAAATTCATCACTCTTACTACGCATATAAATTCAATTTATCACTATTGATAAGCGAAATTGAAACGAACCTGCAAGCGAATGTTGCGAAACCTCTCTTGCGCGTCCGTCATGGAGAAAGCGCGGTCGCGGTTGGAGCTGATTTCGCGGCGCTGAAGTTTCTTGACGCTGTTGACGAAGCCGTCGACCAGACGCGGCCTCTTCTTCGCCACCACGCGCCGGCCGCAGCACGGCCGCGGACTCACCGTGATCCGCCTCCCGCCGCCTTCCATATCTCAGCGAGCGAAGGAGACCGCCGCCGCCACTCTAAGCCGCACCGAGCGCAGGAAAAGCCTAAATCCGGCGATAATTTTACCGCGAAAAACGTGGGATTTAGATTCGGAGAGCGCTGGTGGCAAAGTGCATACTCAAACTCCTCGAGTTCAAGTTTTCGATCTCGTTTTCAAATTTTTGGAAGGGAAACGGAAGAAAAATAGAAGAAAAAGAAAAATAGAGAGAGAAAAAAAAATAATATTTAATGCGAGAGAAAGCGCGTGTAGAGTGCAGAGGATTTGAAAAGAAAAAAAAAAAAAAAAAGTGTTGTGTTGTGAAGGGGTTATTATAGGGACACTGTGTCGTCGTAGCCGATAATGATAATGACTTAGGTCTACACTCTGGGCCCACCGGCACAGCATGGTTAACCTCTCCTCAGCCCAACTTATCATAAATTCATAATAGGATATTTTATTTTGTTCATAGTATGTTTTTTAATTATTAATGATATAAACATGTTACCCTAACTTTATTCTATATTAAATGTTACTAATTAAAATACTAAAATAAAAAAGATTAAAAATTAAGTGGTAATTTTGTTGTTTACCATACATTATAAATTTAAGCTTTAATTTCTAGATTGGAGTATTTTTTAAAAGTCATTTTAGTTTTTTTTAACTCGTGTGACTTCTCATGCATCAGGTGTTTCATTTTATTATTTTACTTGGATCGTTTTTATTCCTCTTAAATATTATTAATTAAATTTAGTTACCTTGACTTTAAATTGAAATTGTATTTTAAGTTTTTATTCAAATTAAAGATATTTTCTATAAAATATTTTTTAAAAGTTATTATAATTTTACTTAATCCTAATTTAAAATACCTTTTATTAATTTTGACGCATTACATTATATTAATAAATATAAATATGATGTTTTAAATTTAAAAAAGTATCATATCTTTAATAGCATAATTAAATGTTTTCTTTATTTTTAAAATTTTAGTTAACTTAAAAATGCCTATAAATATAAGAGAAATCAATATAAATAAAAATAATAACAAAATCTCTATATGCACACATGCAATGTTGTGAAAATGGGTTTGAACTTACTAATTATCGATTATACAATCGACCCAGGTTAACTCGATTTCATTGGTCGTGGTCAGATTTTTTTTATATAATTCTTGAAAGATGTAGCTATTTGAAATTATTTTCCATTGTACCATTTGAAATTTGAAAGTTAAAACCCGTGAAAGGAGCTTAGTAATTCAAATGTTGAATGCATGCTTGGTATCAGTAATATTATAACGAAGATATTTTAATAAAAAAATATTCTAACGAATCTTTTTATAAAATAGAAAGATTTTTAATCGTTAATGATTGAATAGAATAAAATAATATAATAATATGTTCCTATAGCATATTAAGGATATGTTTGATTAATTTATTTAAAATTATGATACTGGATAAGATAAAATCTATAATTTTTGTTATACAGTAAATTATGATGAGACAATTTTTTATCCCATAAAAAAGACACATATATTTATATATCTTTAATAAAAATAATAATAACTAATCAATATAATCATTTTAAAAAGGAAACATTATATTTTTTATTTTAATCTCTCGTGTTAGTTCGGTAAACATATTAAATATTAAATTTGATATAAAATGTATTAAGATAATGAATATTAATTATTTAAAAAAAATATTATTTTAATTATATTGTCTATTATTTGTCAAATGATATATAAGATAAAAAATTACCAAGTAACTTATATCTTTGTCCTGTATTGTGTTTTTTTTTCTCATTTAGTATCATATTTTAATAAATCAAACTGATCCTAATTGTTCATAACTAATTGTTGAATATTATATAAAAACATACTCTTATAATATTAATATGGTCTTCATGACATTATGATGTGTCATTCATTAAAAAAATATATTATTATCTTCAATTTGTTATGATTTAATATTTATTTGTTTTATACATTTTTACAAGACTTGTTCACCAACCTCCAACAACTTTTACATTTAGCAATAAAAAATAATAAAAATTTTCTGGGTAATATTATGAAGATACTCAACAAAATAATTTATAATAATAAATGATAATATAAATCATGATTTGTTCAATTCTCCTTCAATTTTGATTTACCTTATCATGACAATGATTTTAAAATTTGAAATATGAATTCATCATATCTTATTAGTTATATTATATATCATTTTAATTTTTGATATATATTAAATTATCTTATTCAAACTTTTTAATCAACTACTAATCCATCAATCCAGTGTTTCAATCATGTGAATAATTAAATGATCAATTTTTAAATCCTAATCTCTTATTTTATTTTTTTCTATTTCTCATGTACCATAAAAATAAATAAATTAATCTCCACTCAAACCTTAATGTGTCATTGGTAAATTTTTATAATTTTTTCAAATATAATTTTTATAAACTTCACTTACGTAACATTAGTAAATTTTTATAATTTTTTCAAATATAATTTTTATAAACTTCACTTACGTAACATTTGGTATTTTGGTTACAGTTTCGACTTTACCCTCCCCTTCTCTTCTTAAAAAGAAGTTAGACTATTAATATTTCTTTTAAGAAAATAGATTTATTTCATATAAGTTAATTTAATTAAAGAAAATTTCACTTGAAGAAAGCTCAAAAAATTAATTCTAAAGTCTAAATTAAACCTTAACAAACCCAATCGAAAGACCGACATCGCCATCAATAACAAATTATTATAAAATTTATGACGCGTGCTGAACCATTTTTTCAGGATGAATTCAATAAAACATTATCATATACAGTAAAATACTACTAGATATTGTTATTTTTTTTTCTCAAATTAAAAAAATTAACTAGATGTTACTCCAAACACTTAATTATCTTGGACTATCCAACAATTTTTCATACATGCTTTCTTTCATTTTTCCCAATGTACTTCATATTATAAAAATAAATGTAGACAGATTCTGCCTGGCTGTGATGCACTTAACACGTACTTAAGAAAAAGATGGCACTCACAAGGGCAACCCCTAACACCGTTCATATGTAAACCACACCAAAGCAACCATCACCTAAAGTAGTAGTAGCCTTTGAAAATTTGACACAGTGCAACAAAATCCCTTCACCTTATCTCTTTTTCTTCATGCACAGTCACCACCTTTGTCTTTTCCATGGCTAAAATCTGGATTGAGGTGTGCTTGATATCTGCTCGTGGTGTGAGGGGTTCTCCCTCACTTTGGAAGCGTCAGTGGTATGCTGTAGGGTGGGTTGATCCTAAGAGCAAGTACTGCACCAAAGTTGACGCTTCTGGGAACGCCAACCCTGTCTGGAGAACCAAGTTTGCCCTTCAGGTTTTTTTTCTTCTTCTTTTTTTATGAACAAATATTAGTTATTAGTTGTTAGTTTTTTATTACTCAGATTCGAACTTACGATTTTTTTCTTTTTTTTTTTCTTCTTTTCATCACTAAATCAATCTTATAACTGTTGTTTGTCAGGTTGATAACTCTGAGCCAGATCTTGCACTCCACGTGGAGGTTTACAGCAGAGATCCTGTGTTCTTAACTGAGAAGCTTCATGGCTCAGCTACCGTTGTTCTCAGAGAGTTTCTGACTAAGGAGGTCCACAACAACTCTGAGGAAGTGGGGAGCTACCAATTGAGAAAGAACAAGTCTAATAAACCAAGTGGCTTCGTTGATGTTTCACTCCGTGTTTCTGAGGACAAGGAGGAGCTTAATTTCCACCCACAAGGTATGTATATGTGTGTAGAGAAATTATTGAATGATCTGATATCACCACATGTTTATATTTTCAACCATTTTTTTTATGTGATTTGTGGCTGAGTTTTATTAATTTAACTCTTTATTGTAAATTGAAAAAATTAATTAGTTGTGTCAGGTAAAGATTAGTTAAGATCATAGACATATTAATCCTTAAGACCATAAAATAGTATCTTGTGTGAGTTTTTATTATTAGTGTGTTTCGAACCTGTTAAAGAAGGAGCAAATGGGATGTGAAAACTACAATTATAAGGGTTTGTTTAATTTAGAGAAGAGAAATATGATAGATAGAAATAAAATAGAGATAATTTGAAAAAGTAAAAATAAAATGATATGTTGGTGTGTTGTTTGGTTTAAGAAAAATAAATGAAAGATAATATTTTTTTTTTGTCTTGAAAATAGATTTTTGTACCTAAAACGTTGATTATTTTGCCTAAAAAATCGGTTCTTTATCTAAAAATAAAGAAAATCGATTTTGTTGTTGTTTGGTTTTAGAAAATTGAACTTTTGTTGTCCAAAAAATCGATTTTTATGTCAAAAAAATAATTTTACTATAATTAGAAATAGAAAAATTTGTAATTTCATTTCAAAATCTCACAAATCAAACATACTCATTCCATTTCCGTCTTTGCTAACCTATTTCTCTCTTTTAAATCAAACACAACCTAAGTTTCTTTAGATCACTTCTAAAATATGAAAAATCAAATCCAAGATATGGAATCAAATAAGTTTATTTTTTTTGTCCTCTTATGGGAGTGAGATTTTGATTCAGCAAGCTAAAAAGGGTTCCACATTTTAATGCCAAAGCTGGCAACTTTGAGTGATTGGAGGCTTTATGTTTGTTATGCGCAGGTGATGGGGGAGGAATAATGCTAGATTATGGCAATAGTACTCACTTGACCACAGGGGCTGGATTTGGGCAACCCTATCCACAGCAAAGGGCTCAAGGTTCATTCCATGGGCCTCAAAAGCAGGCCCAAACAAATTTTCCCTACTCACATCCAATGCCATTTCCTGCAGACTATGCTACTGACCCTTATATGGGTGGACCAAGCTATGCACATGCTGGACCAAGTTATCAACTACTGAGAACAAGAACCCCTCCACCACCACCACCCTCAAATGTTAATTATGCTCCCAATTTTTTCCCAAGTAGGGGTGGCATGGCACCTAGTTATTTCAACATGCCATCATCATCATCATCTGGGGCAGGTCCTAGGCCAAGGGGTCCTCCAGGATTTGCAATTGGGGCAGGTGCTGGAGCATTGGCTGCTGGGGATGTTATGTTTGGTGATAAATTCATGTCAGGATTTGATGTTCCTTCTGGTTTTGGAGGTGATCCAACTCTTACCATTGCAACTGATCCTCTATTCTGAACTAGAATTAAGCACTTTTGTAATTATTATTATGTTGGGCTGCACATATATATATGTAGCCTACATTAGATATTTATGGTCGTTGTGCCATATAAAAGAGTTCTAGCTACATGCTTTGGGATTAAAACTAACCTGTTAGAGAAAATGCATGAAGAGTTTTCTTCTTCTGCCCTAATCTGAAAAACAATTTTTTTGGCGGTATTACTGTTGTTTTTCTTTAGTTTCATGGTGCACATTGGCTAAAAGAAAAAGAAAAGAAGGTGCCTTGTGTTGGGTTTAGGGGAAAATATAATTAAAATGAATACCATACTGTGTCTTGTTATATAGATCCTAGGTGAACGTACCAAATAATGTTGGTCCAATTGTTTAACCGTGTGTTAGGATCCTTATCCTTGTACAACTTGATCTCTCTCATGTCATTGAAATAAGTCAAATAACTATTAAATGTTTCCCTAAAAAACTATAATTTTTTAATGTGCATTGTGAGTGATAATGTCTGAGACGTCAATCAGGATGATAATTTAAATATGCACTAAAAAAAAGTTGCAAAATCTTTTGCTGGATGAAAGTGCTACACCCGTCACGTACCATGAAAATTTGCTTGCAACTGTTTTTCTGCTGACCGAGGTTTTCTTCAGCAGTTGGAAAACTTCTTTTCTATAATGACGACAGAGATTTAGCATCTTTAAACATGTGATCGAAGAAATGATTATAATACCAACATGAGTTTTAATGTTTATATATTAATTACTTGTCAAAAAAATTAATGTGCAATCTTTGTGGAGCTGCTGGTTTCTTAGAAAATTTGTGCAATTAATTAATGTGCAACTTTAAATCATGTTTTCAAGACACATCGATCTAAACATGATGGTCAATGAAAAATTAAGTTTGTCCTTAGGCCATCCAATTATAGCCTAATTAGAATCTCATACAAAATACCAAACTTTCCATTACTAGATGAATTCTAGTGGGTTAGGAGGGTTTTAAATTGTCCTATTCTTTTTCTTGTAAAATTTAAATCTTATATATTGGAATTTTACATTTTTAAGTTTAATATTTTTTTCTTATAGTTGTTACTTTTTTTATGAGTAACTATTAGTGATACTTTTTACATTAAATATTTCCTTAACACATGTATAATTTTCTTTTATCTTTTTTTTTTTATCACATTATATCATCTATCACATTTATATTTTCTTTTCTCTCACCAAGTGTCATTTAGGTATAAGGTCACATGTTTTAATAAGAAGCCAAATCTAATGAAGCATGACCTTTATCTGGTTGATTGGGCTTCATTAACTATATCGTATCTTCTCATCACTAAGAGCATATTTACCAATGGGTT
This sequence comes from Glycine tomentella, assembly GCA_007407185.1. Lineage (NCBI taxonomy): Eukaryota > Viridiplantae > Streptophyta > Magnoliopsida > Fabales > Fabaceae > Glycine > Glycine tomentella. The sequence continues at coordinate 727,954 of PYAF01002102.1, forward strand.
TGTCATAGTTCGTAACACAGACGAACTCACCCTTGTTGTGTTCAACCATTGCAACATCGAAGGAGTTCGACACGTCGGACGAATGGTTCATCACCACGAATGCGATCATAGGAATAAAAAAATAATTTATTTCAGTTGTAAAAGGCAACTGAGAAGAAGAGGGAAAATAACCATAAATGATCTAGAGGAAAACCCCAAATGAACCAACAAAAGCATAGGAAACCATGGATGAACAACAAATAAAAAATAACTAAGTCTGAAAATTAAAAGATCGATCCAAACTAAGACCCAAAATCAAGAATGAAATAGAAAATTAAAAATCAATCCCAAAATGATCAAAAAATATGAACTGCATACCCAAAATCATAACCATTACAACAACATAAAGAGGATTAAAAAGAGGAAAATTTCAAATCTGGGTAGAGGCTTCTGGTTGTATGGTGGTTTTTGTGGTGGATCAGATCTGGGTCGTGGCGGTGTGTGGTGGTGCAATGGTGTCCATGGCAGTGCCGATTTGGATTAGAGTCTTCCCCTCCACATCATCTTCGACTCCATGGGCACAACTTGGTGTGACGATGCACATCATTTGTTAAATGTTTGGAGGGCACGGGGGTTGGTGTTGAGGAGTGTAGGTGGTCAGGAACTTTTTACCTGTTTTCCCTTTGGAGAGTTGTTGTTAGAGTGGAAAAAGTAAGAGATTGAATGAAATGATCTTTGTGGAGAAGCTATATATTTTATCCGTTTCCTATTGTTTGTAGTTGAATTGTTCATATTTCCTATTACGTACAATTGATGTAAATTAAAATTACTTTAAATATTTATTGAAATTAAAAAAAATTATTTGTATTAAATTGTAGCTGTTATTTTATAAAAAAAAAAAGTTTATGAAATATTGTACTAGCTTTTATTTTTATTAAAATAACTTGTTACTCAAACTAGCTGTTATTTAAAGTGTTGCATATACTTTGAACATAGAAGCAAATTTTCATCCCATTCAGTTTGTGATATTCTTACCCAATTGTGCTAAACATCTAATGGATCCAAGCAATCCAAAGTACTACAATAACGCTGGAATGACAACTCATGAAAGAAGAAATTATGAACAACACTAAAGAAGAATACATGAGAAAAATAATTGAGAGGCGAAAACAATGTGAAGCTGATAACTCTAGTAGACAAACACGTAGAAGAAAAGTGATCGATTGAGGTCATGAAGAATGACATCAATGATTGTTTGCTAACTACTTCATTGAAAAGAAAGTGTACACAGATGTTCAACTTTGACGAAGGTTTTAAATGCGAAGACATTTGTTCTATTGAACTGTAGTTGTGCTGGACAATCATGATGAGTACTTCCAAACAAGGGTCGATGCAAATGGTAGAACGTGTCTTTCACCATTATAGAAATGCATTGTTGTTATCCATGTATTGGCATACGGATTGCCTGTTGACAGTATAAATGACTATGTTCGAATTGGTGAAACTACTATAGTAGAATGCTTAAAGAGATTTGTAAGAGGTGTGACTGAAATATTTGGTACTAAGTACTTGAGAAGACCTAACAACAACGACATTCAATATCTACTACAAATGGGGGAGGCACGTGGCTTTCCAGGTATATTGGATTCAATTGATTGTATGCACTTAGAATGAAAAAATTGTCTGGTAGCTTGAAAAGGTCAATATACTTGAGGTGATCATGGTAAACCCACAATTATGGTCGAAGTAGTTGTTGCACAAGAATTGTTGATTTGATATGCATATTTTGATATTGCAGGTGCAAATAATGACATAAACGTCTTAAATCATTTTGATTTGTTTAATGACGTTTTGCAAGAAAAAGCTCCAACTGTGCAATATACCATGAATGGAATCCAATATAATATGGGGTACTATCTAGTAGATGAAATATATCCTCAGTGGGCTCCGTTTGTGTAGACGACCCCAATATCATTAGGAGAAAAGATACAACTATTCACCCAACGACAAGATTCAACTAGAAAGGATGCCGAGCAGATTTTGGAGTGCTTTAATCTCGATTTGTAATTATAAGTGGTCTGACTCGTGGTTGGTAAGTGAGGATAGACGATCCATATATAATAATAATTTTGAATGCATTTGATCATTTAGACAATGACATGTCAACCATTCCAACAACAAATGGTCAACATGCTGATTTTGAAAAATATCTACCAAGGAGAGCACACGTGTGAAAAGAAAATTCATTGGCAACTTTAAACAGATTTTATTTTAGTTTTTATAAGAAGAAAAAATCTACATTTTAGTATCTGCCTGCAAAAATATTCGCAACTCGATTCCTGTCATTTGCCAAAATTATAATGGTATTATATTGATTTATTTGACACCAGTTTTATTTTACTCTCCGTGAAATAATTTACTTTATTAATTTTGGTCCTTTCATAAAAAATTTAATTCTTAAATTTGATATATATATATATGTGTATATATATATATATATCATTTTTTGTTTTTTGTTCATGTATAAAAAGTTTTAATAACATATAATTTCAATATATAATATAAGCTAATTTATAAACGTCACTTTTTCATGTAAGGACCAAAATACTATTTTTTTTCATGTAAGAATTAAAACAAAAAAAAATGTTAAATATATACACTAAATTTATAACTTAACCTTACTTTATCTATGTTTATAAATTTTAATTAAAATAAATAAATTTTTTTTTGTGTTCAACTCAATTAGATGTCGTAAATATAAAAAATAAAACTTAGATCAATGCCATGCATGCATGTGGAAATACTTATTAGTAATAGATAAATACTAATTAATGTTCTTATATCATTATTAAGAAATTAAAAATAAATTATTTTTATTAAGATATAAAAGTATATTGTTTATAATTTATTTATCTTTACATTTTTATAATAAATACTTATTATTTAATTCCTTAACCATTGTTAACCATTATTGATTAACAAGATCCTTAATTATATTATATTCATATAAATTATTTTACCACACACATATAAGTAGAAAATTTAATATAGGGTCAGGTCTCACCTAAATTTAATATAGGGTCAGGTCTCACCTGACTGTACACTCATTCAAATGTTCACAGTCTACTTGAGAAAACAAGAAGTTTCAGCTTTATGCTGTAAACATATATCTGGATTCTGGACACAATGTCAGAACTATTTACCACTAATTTCCAAGCCACATTTTGAATAAAACTCATTATTTTATATAGACAACTATCTATCCTAAGCAAAAAGACATACTGCCAGATTACTGCTTAGGTTTAATGTTAATTCAATATGTTAATGAAAATTGTGCAGATGCAACTTCTCGAGGTGTAGAAGAGAAAGTGGTGACCAGTGAAATCGTGATGGCTGACACAAAAATATTAACTAATGCAATTTGCTCTGTGTTAAAGCAGGAACATCAAAACGTGGATATATATCCATTTGTTAGTGACATACTACCTTGGAAAATGAAAGAGATGGAGTAATTGGTGCATAGGAATGAGAAATACATACCGCCAATGCCTTTGATCTCACTCCAAAATAATTTGCTGCTGTTCACACTCAATAAAACATGTAAATGCAACTATTATGAAGTACTCTCTTTTATTAGAATTATTGTTTAGATTATTTTATATATATGAACAAAACAAGTTAATAAATAAATAATAATAATAATAATTTTAAATAAATAATGAGTACTTATGAATTATATATTGATTATAAATGAATAATAAGTTTTTTTTATTTTAATTATGATTTTAATTTTGTATACTGTAATAAAAAAATTATATTATCAATTAGCAGATTTGAATAATTATTATAAAAATTAACACTTTTATCGTAAATGGTATATAGTTTGTGACTAAATAGCAAATATTAGTGTAATAGTTTTTTTTTTTTTTTTTTTACTTTCAGAATATACACCAGTGTTTATAATTTTATTCATTTACATTAAGGTAAATGAATAAAATTATAAGATGGATAAAAAAGAAAGATAAACACAAATATAAAGTGAGTGAAAAAACCTAAACCAAAGTTCAAAACCAAATAATGATTTGGCATATGTTAATTATCTATAAGGTCACGGAACTAGCTAAAATGGAAAAGATTAGACAGCTGCAACAATTCCAGTGAGTAGTACAGATACAAGTGAACTCTTAACCAACTTTGACCAAAAATTTTGCTTTCCCAAGCCCCAAAGAAAGAAGAACTCAGAAAAGTGTTGAGAGAAAAAGAGAGGAGAAACTTGTACCTAATAAAAATTAACAAGCAAAGTGGCATACTGTATCATTATCTACTTCATGAAAGAAATTAACATATGTATAAAATAGTAAATAAGTTTATATATATATATATATATGTATATATATATATTGGAGGTCATGATTTTTTTTTTCCTGTAAAAACAGTACCAAGTGGGGTGACAAGGCTTTTAAACTCATATGCAACTGTTCAGATGTTTGCTGAATCTATGGCAGTTGTGATAAAATACTTACAAAGAGCTACAAGACGAAGTGTAGCATCAGCTACTGTGTACTGGCCTCACCATTTTTGTGCTGAGCATCATATTATGTAGATTAAGCTTTAGACAACAACATGCATAAAGCCCTTTGAGACATGGATGATACAAATGGAGGGAACAGAAAAAGAAGGAGCTCCCTTCAGTCCAAGCACAGAGAAAGAGGGTTCCAATATAGATACTAAACTCTCTTCATTCACCCAATATTACCCTAATTGAATACTAATGCATGAATGAATCAGTTAAGTCACCAACCCAATCTTTCATTATATCCATGAATGGGCTGAGGGAAGCTCCTTCACTCTCTTTCCCTCCCAATGTGACTAGACTAAGCTGTAGAACAACTGCACATGTATATTTTTCCTTCTTCCTGACACAAGATGAAGAAAGTATAATCAGATCAACCAATTTAAATTCCAATAATGAAGGCTAGTTTTCTTTTGTGTTAAAAGAAATGAGAATCAATTATAACAAATTAATCCAGACTCATATAAACTTTATGCACATATATATGATGAAGTGGGAAAGAGGGGTATGAGTGTACAACATCAAATTAAAGGTTATGACAGAATGGACAATTAGTAATAGTTGACTTACAAGTAAATAATATATAGTAGATTCAATGAAGGAATTTCTTTAAGCATGTTTACTAACTTTGTCAAATAACTCAGTGAATATGAAGTAGATAAGAAAATGGAGTTTTCAGAAGTTAGAACTATATATATTTGATCCTGATCTGAAACCAAATCCGAAGTTATATTGCAAAGCAAACTAATTAATATGAAAATAAAGATAGAAATACACTGAAAAGACACATGTTGTTGGCCCAAACTTCCACAAAGTATTCAAATAAAAGAAAACTTTATTAAAACAAGAAATAGGAGAGAGGACGTACTTGCAAGGGCGTGAAGAAGGGAAAGAAAGGTACCATAGCAGAAAAAAAAATCAGATTCTTAATAAAGAAGCCAGCAAGTATATATATATATATATATATATATATGTGTGTGTGTGTGTGTGTGTGTCCATGCAAGTTTATTATAAGCTCAGAAAATAATAAATATGCAAACCAGTTTTCAATTGATAAACTTTTTCACAATAATTGGTACCAATGAACCCATTAGACCATGCTACAATTAATAGCCAGTGGCACAGATAACTAGAGATTAGAGAAGAAACCCTACTTTTGAGAACTGGCTAGAGAGGATCAGCGAAGATCATATAGAGGGAAAAGTGAAAAACAAACAAAACCAACATCATAAAATTTCCATCACAAACGAAATTAAATCTAGAAAAAGAAGAAATTAAAAATCTCTGATTTCCTCATATGTAAGAGAAAATCAACTTGAAGTTGAGTAATTAACTATATAGCTAGAAAGACCAACCTTATTAGAGCTTAAAACTCAAAAGCAGGTGCTACCAGAAACCCTAATTCTGGTATTGTTGTATCGATTCCTGCGCTGAGGAGAAGCAAGACAACCAGAGTTATTATAAAGACAAGAAAACTGTAAAGACGAAAAAGGACTCGCAGGTTGTAATGAGTGACCATATGAAGAAAAAAAAGACAGAGAGATTAATGAATTGTTTATTTTATTTATTCAAACGTTTTATGATATTGAAGAAAGAGAAATTCATAGACATGATGATGGGTCATTGTCCCCATGAGAGTCACAGACAGGAAAGTGAATCCAAGAAATATTCTAGTGGAAGAAAGGTGCAAAGGAGAATGGGGTGTGGCAGATGAAGATGTTTATCACAGTCACATTTTCTTTTTCTGGCAAAAATTTGCACTCTTCTCCTTGTACAGAGTTGGATATCACACATTGATTAGCGAATTCACATTATATAATGGGATAGTTAATTTCTCGCATAATTTCAAGTGTAAAGCCTCATAGTTTCTGCACTTTATTTTCCCTTTAATTAAGTTTAGATTTTTTAATTGATCACATGTATATGATGTTTCTCTATATTCATTTAGGTAGACTATTATAAACGGGAAAAATATTTAACGTGACTTAGTTATTTCGAATTCAAATTAGAGATTATTTGTTAAACTCATAAGAGAAAAAAAGATTATATACTAATAGAGTAAAAAGTTTTGCATTCTCATTCAATTATAATTCATATATAATAAAATTGTTAACTTTTATGATAATTATTTTAAAAATCATATCAATGATAATTTGTAATTGAATGATGATATAAAACTAT
>PYAF01002102.1:734786-763380 GCA_007407185.1 Glycine tomentella
AATTTCTAGTTTTTTATATTTTCTTTCACTTTTATCTCCAATGTATTTATTCATCTTCCTTATTATTTTTTTAAAATAAATCATGATTTTATTATTTTCTGTTATTTTAGACTTTTGAACTACTTTAACAACTAATTTTATCGAACACTTATAATTTAATAAACTAGTTTTTTTAGTTTTCAACTACTAGATTCCAACTTTCAACTATCAATTAATTTTTCAACTTTTAATTAACTTTTTAACTTTTTATTAATTTTTCAACTGCTAAAAATAGTTGATACCGATAATACATGAATTTTAAACTCTAAAAACTAACTATAAAATTTAAGAATATTGACCATAATCCTTACACTGTCTGCCAATAATTATAATATTATATTGATAATATTCTTTACACTGTCAACCAATAAAGGACATTGTTGACATATTTTTCATTGATTTTCAATATAAAAAATACTTTACACATTGAACTTTTAATAATTTATTTTCTATACACATTTTTGTTGGTACATACTTTATGTACACGTACACGTACACGTCTATTGTAACGTGATGTTAATTTATAGTTTTCTAATTAACGATTATTTATTGTATTTCATCTTGTAAAAAATACGCCCAAGAAAAGCCAAGTCCTCCTGTGATACTATTGGCCGTGAATTGGTAATTAAAAATTCCGACAAACTTAACGTCATTATCGGAACTACTGTTCATACGTGAGCTACTCTCAACAACTTCTTGAAACACCTCGCCTCTATTTTAATAACCGTGATTGTTAGGTTTATGTTTTCAAATAGATAATTAAATTTATTGGACCAACATTTATTTTAAGATTTTGAACACTTATCTGTTTTCAAATCCCTTCTTCCAACTCATAGAATTGACTAAATGGTATGAAGTTCTATTGCATATATATGAGAAAAAATCATCTATTTAATAGAATAATTTGTGTTTAATTTTTAATGTATTTAATTTTTTTTGAATTAATGACAATCATCCACCATAAACGAAATTGATCTTTGATTCAGTAAATAAAAAGATAACCGTGATCTAGGAAAAAAAATCTTCCAAACAGCGACAATAATTGAGGATTCATACTGTGAGAATGAATCATTTTATCCGTATACTTTCTTACTACTATTTCTGCATTTTACTACATTTAACTTTGTTTTTCACTACGTGCTAATTCTATCTTATGATTATGTTAAAATTTTTTTGGAGACAATGGGAAGTACAACAGCTGAAAATGAAAATGATGAAACTATTTGATATTTTGTATAAGAAAGATGAATTAAAAATGGAACGTTCTTTTAACAATCTGCCTTACACTTGTAAATGAAAATGTATATTGAGACTAATTCAAAACAAAAATACGTTTAAACGATAATTCAAACGATTTTTTATTTATTTAAACCTAATTTTACTATTACTACTAGCAAGGAAATGTTGTCAGGGTGAAAATACTATAGTGCGCTTTTTATTTTGATATTTTTACTACTTCTGTACTACTGTATATATAGTAAAATGTGCCAAAGTAAAATGTTATATATCAAGATGCCTACAGCTCCTCATAAATGATGCCAGCACTGCTCCACTATATGTGTCTCCTTAGCTGGAATTTGCATTTATTCAGACGTGCCATATTTTCCTATCTAGTCTTACTTCTCATTATCAAAATTCAAAACACACGCTGACCTGTCAAAGTACCTTACCGGTATCATATACATATGGGGCTCCAAGACAAGCTTGCAGAACTTTGTATTTTAAATTAATATTAATTTGTTTTAATTAATTTTTTATAATTAGTTTTGAACCGCTAAACATTGTGATTAAAATGGATATTCAAATTCATTTCAATCATAAATTTATATTAAAATATAGATTTTTTTACAACATCCTCTTATTACACTTTTGGTATTCTAATTTCTAAGGTCATATTTTGTGATTTTTTATTTTTGAGTTTTAATTGTATAAATTGGGATCCTTCACAAATTCAAATTGTACTATTTTAGCTTTTTGATAAGTCTTTCATTAAATATATAATAAATTTATCGAAGTGGATAATGACATAACAACTAAATACTATTTAATATATATTTTAACATGATTTTTTTCCTTGAAAGTAAAGTATATATGCTCATAACATAAAGTCATGAGACTAATGTCTTGAGCTTAAAGATTATTAAAGTGAATTTTATCTCTTCTGAAAAAATCTTTCATATATATATATATATATATATATATATATATTATTAGATAATTGAACTCCTGTCAACATATTTAAAGAATCTAGATCTAATTATCCATCAATGAACTTGATTAGTTACTTAATTACACCTTTAGTCTTTCACCATTAAGAACAATACTAGAGAACAAATGTACATACAGAGTGGAAATTTCAATTTAAACCAAAAGTGGCCTTATTGTAGTGCCGATTCTCACATCTCCATCAATTGGGATGTAATGTTTATGTCCAAAGTTGCTGGCTGAGAGCTGAGTATAACTATTCCATCGTTAATTTTAATTTTGATAAAATTGATTTGTGTGGGGATGGCATTTTAAAAAATTTAGGGAAATTATTTTTATTGGAAAATTATTTTTGGAAATGGAATTTGTAAAAAATTATTATGGAAATGTGTTATTGTTAGAGAAATGAACGAGGGTTATAATTGTAAAACTCTCCACGTTTCAACATATTATTGTTCAAAGGAAAATGTACGTGCATACCTACCTATTCAGGTGCTCAGACTCCGGAAATCAGAATGATAAAGAAATAAGAAAAGTGATAAATGTAAGAAAAAGGTAAGAAAAAAATATGGTTCATGAATACCCAGAGTATTTCATGAAACATTTTTCTTTCTTGTTGGAGTATTATAAGGTTTATGATATGATATAACATAATGAGTGTTTATGAAATATTTTTCTTTCTTGTTAGGGTATTATAAAATTTATGATATGATAAAAAAGAAAGATAAAAGAAACAAAAAATATTAATAAAATATTTAAAACAAGTGAGTATTTGGGTGTTATAATTTTATTTATTAATGTAATGTGTGATATGGTAAAAACTGAAAGACATCAATTTTTTTTGCCTAAAATACACAACCCCTTCGGCCTTGTCCAAAAGCAAATCTTAATAGTAAGACCTCCCGTGATCGTGACCCCGCATAGGCAGCGGAAATTTACCAACTGAAAAATTACTATTGCCAATATTTGACATTGGAGAGGACCATTCAGGGGTTGAGAATTTCAACCAGTTACTTATAACGTTGACTTCTCATGAAATTATTCGTCTTAAATTTTCTTAAGATCCCAAAGGCCAAACGGAGGCCATTTTGGTCCTTTTTCCTCAATTTTGTTAGACTATATCCTAGATATTTATCATTAAGATACAATTCTAGTTGAATAGACAACTCTTTTTTAAGTATTTAACATGCCCAAGACTAGATCCTAAAATTAATGATCAAACCCGCTTCAGTTGATCTATTTACTCGTTTATTTCTTCTCCATAACTTTGCATGAACTACCCAAAGCCAATAAATATCAAGGAACAATGATGCTAGATAGAAATTAAGATATTAAAGGCCTTCCTAAGAAATACTAGTAGAATTTGTTACCACCACTACTGATAAAGCTAGGTCATCGTTCATTCCGTTAAAACATCCAAAACCAATCATAAATAATAAAATTAAATAAAAAAGCCACTATTGCAAACATAAATAGACAGGAGAAAGTAATTGGATTTCATGTTCAGAAGTAAATGACATGAATGAAATGGACCATCTTAGTATTTGGATTAAACATAAAATGCATATAGGCGACAGTGTGCTAATCACAATCCATGCCCCTAACTTGACAAGCCTCTGACTCTGTCATTTAAGTTTCAGGCAAAACAAACAGTTACAGTATCTACATAAAAGGCCTTATTCATATGAATAAAACAGAAAAGGAAAATGAAAGATCAACAAATGAGAATGCTAGTTTCATTAGCCTCTCCAGTTGTCTTTCTGCTTCCTTATCTCTCCTAATGCTTCAACAGGTGACTTGCAGCCCACCCTCTCCTGCAAATATTCACAGTTCAAGAAAAGCTTCATGTTCAGCCTTGTGTCACTTTATTTTTATCCCGGAAAATAACTTGAAAGACTGCCACAAATTGCAGCTTCTTTTCTAAGAAAATATGTTAGAATTTCAATTTGATTATAGAAAGCACAGATAAACTCCTGAAAGCATTACTAAGTATACACTACATTTACCATATGAAATCATCTATTTGTTTCACACTTTGAAGAGGGGCTGGAGAGGTGACAAACCTGGATCTCAGGTAGATCAACCCTCATAAAGGGATTTGTCTCCAACTCATCCTCAATGGTTGAGGGAATTGTTGCTTGGCCAGCTTGCCGTTGATTCCGAGCCCAGGTTAATTTTTGTTGTATCCTCAAATTGTCCGGCTCAAGTGTCAGAGCAAATTGCAAGTTGTTCACTGAGTACTGGAGAAGAAGCAATTTCAAACTCTTACAAGTGATTAATGATAGAAGTGGAAACTAGCATATAACAAATAGGCCACTAAGAATTTAGGCTTTTCTAGGTCAAAAGTAAAACAATCTAAAATTTCTCCTTCCTCACCTTGCATGTTCTCTATGCCTCAGCTGCATTTTTTTTATTTAATCTAAGTCATAAATTTTGCATTTTAAGCAGAAGTGCACAGCCAAATCAGAATTTTACACCCAAGCAGCTGAATCTTAAATATTCAGAACCAATTATATCTTATTTCCGAAAATCATAGAAGTATGTTCTAAAAAGTGGAGGATTTCTGGTTTTACTTGCTAAAGGTTATTGTAACAGAATGCTATCTCTTAACTAGAAATATAACTTTCCATTCTAGACAAATTAATAGACAAACAGACAGAAGCATAACAAAAGGATAGGAAACAGTATTCATGAATACTTAATGACCCTAACTTCAGCATGAGTTCTTATTGTTATACTCATTTCAAGCTGGCTAGTCTATGCTGCACCGATGGAAATATAATCCTTACATTTACAATACTACCCAGTTTTTACATATAATATTAACATGTGTGGACTAGCCCAAGAAGCTTATGTCTAACTATTTACAACTTCACAACCAACAATTCCTAGGGTAGCACCACTAACATCCTCAAGAAGTTCATACATATTTTGTGGATTGATCCAAGATGCTGAAAGAATTCAGGGAGCTACACAACATCTTCACCATCAAATAAGATATAAATCCTCATTAACTGTAGAAAGAATTAGAACTCATAAATATTTGCATCATTCCCCATCCTCCTATCTCCATTAATTAAATTAGAAATATTTACCAGGTAAAATCATACATGAACTAACTGAAAGAAGCAGTTTTGTGGCTCAATCCCATTCATCATTTATACTTATAAGATCAATCATCAATGACACTCCCATAGAATTTATTTTTCCAGCATGGATGGAGATTTGAGTATGATTTACCTCATGGCCACAGTATACTCGAGTTGACTTTGGTAATGAAGCTAGTGTTACATTAAGTGACTGATACATCTGTTCTGCAGTTCCTTCAAAAAATTTCCCACAACTAGCAATAAACTGTAGAGCAACAACAACACAATAAATCCAGAGATTTAAAAGGACCACTTCAAAATTCATATACACGGAAGTGTTTAGAGAGAAAGAATGAGAGCCAAAAATACAAGCACTTGGCACAGCTTTAAGAATAAGTTTATTACATGCTTTCCAAATAAATACTTCTTTGTGATATTAAAAAGATTGTGCAGTCATCTTACCAATGTATCTCCAGTAAAAACAGCCGGTTGCTCATCCTCTTTGCCAGTAACATAGTAACTTATATGACCTTGTGTGTGGCTGAGCAAGTCACAGAAATAACTTAGGTTAACAAGAGAGGTAAACATGCAAGCAAGGTTGAATCGCTACAGCAAACTTCAAACAATACCAAAAGAATGATAAATATCAACAACTAATAACTCACCAACAAAAATGAATAATAATAATAATAACAAAAATAGGAATAATATTAATAATAACTGATAGGGCAAATGAAGCAAGGCAATGCCTTCTTGGTATTGTTTTACACAATTCCGCGCATCTATTGTTTTTTATCATCAGATAAGCAGGGCTAAATCCCTCCAACAGAGGATGAGAACAATTGTCTCAATAAGTTCAACAAGCAGTACACAATTGATTCCACAATGCAAGACTTTTCTAGCAAGAGAAATACATTACAAAAATTTATAGCTGGTTGTTAAAGACTAGCACAATATTCACCCTGACCTGATCACAATTTTCAGCATTCAAACACTATGATAGTCACTAAGCAAGCTTATGACTTGTTGAAATCAGTTCCGGCCATGAGTTAGTCTACTTGTTTCTTCTTATTCTTCTTTTGAAGGTTAGACTAATTTTATTTCCTTTGAAACAAGTTAAAATATCGGGAGAATTTCTATAATTTAACTTTCTCATAAACTAATTTTAACTTGTGAAAAATCTCATACCTTGTTTGGGTAAGTTTCTCCACAAATACTTACAAGAGAAGAAAACAAGAATGTAAGATGAAATAAGCTTCTCTCATAAGCTAAAATTAACTTCATCATAAGTTAAAATCAGCTTTTTGGAAAAGCTTCTCTCATTTAACTTTCCCAAAAAGCTAATTTTAGCTTATACAAGAGAAACTTATTTATTTATTATTTTGTTTTTTGTTTTCTTCTTCTAATACAAGTGTCTATAGAGAAGTTTATCCAGGCGTAATTCATTTTACTTTTATACTTTCTTCACCTGTAAGTGCTTAATGAAATGTTTATCAAAAATTAGTGCACAGCACAGTAATTGGAAACAGTTGATAATAGCAAGGGCCATAGTGCATAGCATATTACCAAGGCGTGTGAAGGGCCAATATAGTGACGTCAGGTCCAAGAGAGACCTTATAACCATTTTCAACTTTATCAGTGCAACCTTTGACGTTGTCAATGGAACCGCCATAGACTTTGATTCCTGGCACCAGTTGCTTTATTTTCTCGTTGCCACCAGCATGATCCCTGTAACGTAAAACATCATAGTGAAGTGAACATACATATTAAGTAGAAACTAGAAAGAGGATAAAAAAGAACAAGAGGTGGAAAAGGGAAGTACCAGTGATGGTGGGTGGTGAGGACGAGTTTGAGAGTGAGGCCGTGCGTGTTGGCAACTTCCAGAACCTTCTCCGGTTCGACCGGGTCCACCGCCGCGGCTTCTTTAGTACTCTCGTCAACGATCCTGCGCCACTCAGATGATTCATTCATTCATTCAGCAAAATTAAGAGACAAATGAATGAATGTTAGATACAAATACAAAACATACAGATAGGAATAATTGTCTTGGAGGCATGCTATGTGATGGATTCTCATCTTTTCTTCCTTCCCAATTGCCCAATTTCTTCTACCAACAACCCAACACCCTTATCTAACCGTCACAGAGATGTTTTAATATATAATGGAATCAATTTTATGAGAATAAAAACAGTGTAAAATAAGCTTAGTCTGTCTTTGGTTTGGCGTGAGGGAATTTATTCTAGAGCACAATTGATTTTAGATCCAATTTTTTATTACATCTTTCCAAAATTAACTTTGTGTTCAGAATTGATTTTTTAAGTTTAATTATGAGTAATTTTTATGTTGATTAGAAAATCTATATTGTATTTTATTAATAACTTGATTGATTTTATAATAAAAACATCCAAATATAAATTACGTTATTTCAAAAATAATTTTATTTAAAATTAATTTGATCTAACATTCATTCAAAAACATACTTATATTAAATCAAAGAAAATGTTAAAAAATCTATCATAATTTATACATTTATTCAATTAACTGATATAGACTCATTGTACTAGTTTAGATTGACTATAATATAATAAAATTAACGAAATTAAATTTCGGTTGTTTTCTATTTTACTCTTGTTAAAACATTTCTGTTAATAGATCACATCAACATTGTTCAATCACTTGCTAAAACAACATTTATCTGAGTTTGCTTTATATAAAGAAAATGTTGGAAATAAATTCTTTTAATACACACCTTTGAACAAATTTATAGTTATTGATTAAAATTTATTAACAATTATAACATTAAAAGACATAATCATTAAATAATAAGTGAATCGTACAAAAATTTGTTTTTTCTAATAATTTTTCAGCTAATAATAAAATATTTTCAAAATAATATATTAGAAGATGGGTTAAAAAGTATATTTCTAACCTTTCTTTAATATAAATTGCTCAAAAAGTAAATTAATTCAACATGATTTATATTTTTTTAAGAAAAAAGATTTAAATATATTTTAGTCTCTTATATTTAGTTATAACTTTTTCAGTACTCCAAATTAAAGGTTTTTTAGTTTACAATTTGAGAAATTTGTTTTAAGTTCATCTCCCCATATGCTAATCCGTGAGTGTCAAATATGAAATAATAAATTCATAATTTATGACAACTTTAATTATTAAAATTTGATTTTTGTAATTTAAAAATTGAATTATAATAATAAAAAATTGATACAAATTACAAATTCAATACTTCTTGTTTGACACATATATGAAGAGAAATTAAAAAATAACTTTAAATTTGGGAGGCTAAAATAAGAATATCCTTATGTTTTAAAGAATAAAAACATATTTAAGTAAAAACATAATAGGAGTGAGTAGACTTAAAAGTTGTCCCACTTGATTAATTTTAAAAATAAAATATTAAAAAACATTACTATCAATAAAATTATCATAGTAATCGATAACAATGAGTTCAAATAATAATAAATAAAATAAATAAATAAATTAAGAACAAATAAAAGAGAAAAATATTTTTTAAAAGAAAAACATGGATTAACACAAATTGGCCTAACTGATTTGGATTGACTAACCTCGTTAAGTAAGTTAAATAAAATCAATTTTAAAAATAAAATAAACAAACCATTTTCTTAACCCATTTAACTCACTGGTGCTCACTTTTACATCTGTAGACTAAAGAATATGTTATGCCTATTGTAAATTTTGAATGATATATGTTTTGCCATTAAAAAACAAATTTATTACTTTACTGAAGAAACTGGACCTAATGGACCATTATGGGCCCAAAGCAAAGCCCGTCTCTTAAACAGGCAAAAGCCCTAAGCAACTGTCTCTATATAAACCAATCTTTCTAGGGTTTATTTTTGCGTACACAGCCTCAACAACCCTAACGAGTGCAGAGCAGAGAGAGACGCAGCCATGGGACGAAGTAAGTTCTGAGCACCTTTTCCCTTTCGAAAAATTTCGGTTATTGGTTTCAATTGCATATCTGCTATGATGAAATCCGCTCTTGTTTCATTGAGTTTCTTAGCTGAAGCTCAAAAACTGTTTTTTCTTTTTAATTTAGATTTAACTCGTTTTCTGAATGTGATTTATTTTACGTGTTCGTTGTCGTTACTGTTAATTAAATCTAGAACTAGGTGATTGTTTTATTTTGTTCATCAATCACTGTATGAGATATTTTGTGTTGTTGTGCTCAATGAATTGTTTTGTTTTTTAATTTGTCAAATTCTAGTATTAATATCCATTAAAAATGTATGTTATGTTTTGGAATAATCTGGTCCAGATTTTGTATGTCATATTCTAAGTTGGGAATTTCTAGCATTAATATTCGTTAAAAATGTATGCTATTGTGTCTGAAATTACAATCTCAATTTTTGGTACGAGCTAGTTCAGATTTTGTGTTATTGTTGTGATTGTAATTGTGAATTGTTTTTGATTTAGGACCTGCGAGGTGTTATAGGCAAATTAAGAACAAACCATACCCCAAGTCACGTTTTTGCCGTGGTGTTCCTGATCCCAAGATCAGGATTTACGATGTTGGTATGAAGAAGAAGGGTGTTGATGAGTTTCCTTTCTGTGTCCATTTGGTTAGTTGGGAGAAGGAAAACGTTTCTAGTGAGGCCCTGGAAGCTGCTCGTATTGCTTGCAACAAGTACATGGCCAAATTTGCTGGAAAGGATGCTTTCCACTTGAGAGTCAGGGTGCACCCATTCCATGTTCTTAGGATCAACAAGATGCTTTCGTGTGCCGGAGCTGATAGGCTCCAAACTGGAATGAGAGGTGCTTTTGGAAAGCCACAGGGTACTTGTGCTAGAGTGGCTATTGGACAGGTCCTTCTTTCCGTCCGCTGCAAGGACAGCAACAGCCATCATGCCCAGGAGGCCCTTCGCCGTGCCAAGTTCAAGTTCCCTGGTCGTCAAAAGATTATTGTTAGCAGGAAATGGTTTGTGCTTGTTCTATTAGTTGATGTTGCCTATGCATCTGGAATTAGTTGATTTGGACTGTGTAGTTTCTTGCATAGCCTTGTTTTTGTTGTGTTTTAACTCTAATAATTGTTTGAAATGCTTGCTCAGGGGCTTCACCAAGTTTAGCCGTTCTGATTATCTCAAGTTCAAGTCAGATAATAGAATTGTGCCCGATGGTGTGAATGCAAAGGTAATATGAAGCTGCATATGAATGCAACGTGTAGTATAATTGATACTGTATGGCATAGAGATTAAGTTTTGCCGAAGTATTTATAATTTATTAACATGGAAGTTGGGAATTCATTTGAGGACGTTTCTGTATGAATTTTGCTTTGTGCATTCAATTGGTTTTTCTCTTTAGTTATTTTAAGTGCATGTTGCCCTCTTTAGCTTACAATTTTTTTTTTTTGTGATCTTGCAGCTTCTTGGGTGCCATGGACCATTGGCCAACCGTGAACCCGGAAGAGCCTTTTTGGATACTGCTACTGGTGCTTAGTCTGTCTGTTAATTTGGAAATACTACTAGACTTTGGATAACATTAGTTTTGCAAGAGTGAATTTGAGTTATTTTGTCAGAACATTCCAATTACTTAAATTTTGTTTGCGAACCTCTTCAATTTGGTTATTTTAATGTTATATTTTGTTATGATGCACAATTTGTCCCTTTTACTATTTGATATTCGCTTTTCCGTCAGTTAATATTGGAACACGGACGGTATCTAGTATTGTGTTTTCATTGTTAAAGGGAGTTTGATGGCACTCGCAGAATGTGAAATTTCATTAACAGGACAAAATATCATGTTTTGGGAGCATGTTTTAATTTGAGCACTGCTTTGCCGATATCTTTGATGTTTTGTTGGATAGCTGCGTAACATGCCTGCTCACTTTCATTGTGGTGCGTCTGATGGTGAGACAGGTCAAGTAAACCCAAATCAAGTTTTCCTTTGAACACACATAATTTCTTACTGCTTATGAAAATCCCCAAATCCACGTCTCCACATACCTCGTCAACAGCATTTTTCCTCATTTTATGCGCTATAGCCATTTTCTGTCTAATCAAATCAAATTATTGTTCTGGGCATCCTCTCAAGATGGACGTTGAGAAAATGGTGGAGGATGGCTGTTGAATCTGGAAAACTCCTTAAAGCAAGGCAAAAATCATGTCGTTCAGACCAAGGAAATAACTACTGTGATAAGGATACGAAAGAGTCTCTAACAAGAGCGCAAAACATTGCTCACAACCAAGCAAAACGACAAAGCTCCAATGCTTAAAAATGAGAAACAAAGATGAGAAAACACCTCCAAAAATAAAGTATGTTATTGATGCAAAAGTATATACAAGTTTTGCAGATGACTAATATTTCTGGAAGAATTTTTTGGTGTAATCTTTTTTTCTAATCATATTTTTTTATCTATAAGATTCAAACTCAAGACTTTATTTAAAGGAATCGAACATAGTATCATTCGGACCATTAGTTTATTGGTTAATTTGAATTTATCTTAGCATTAGTTGATGGTTTTTTTTTCAGCATTAGGATAAGAAAATGTAGAAAATAAAAGTTTCTTGGTCCTTTTAAAATGATATTTAATCTAATGGTTTCTTATAAGATATAGCGTTCAGTTGTTTCAGCTTTTTTTAATAAATTTTTTGATGTGTTTGTCTGAACTTTTTTTCTTGCTTTTTTAAGCAGCAAATTCTATTCGCTTCTTAGGAACGTTCTTTTTTTTAAAAAATGTTTTTTTTTTCACTTGTTTTTTTAAAGTTTAAACAACAAGCCCTTAGCATATTTTAATAAGTGCTTCTTTGACAATTTATTAACATATTTTATTTATTATTCGTAAGTTTGAATTAATTAATAATTATTATTTATTTTTCAAAGATATAAGGATAGATAAAAGTTGAATACAAATTACTGATAAGACAAATCCTTTATATAAAAGAAATGAGTTTGTGAATTTCTTGAATTTACATTTAGTGGTTTTAAGAAAGGAAATCTTCTTTGCTGTCCATGTAAAAAAATAAAAGATTGATCTAGAAAATTTACATATGAACACTTGATCATAATTGGAATATGAAAGAGACTATATTCGAGCATCATGAAAATGTTGTAAGTGAATATGATATATGATGATACAGAACAATTATAGTCGTGGGATTCATGACCTTGAAAGTGTTATCGAAAGTCAAAACATCGCAAGATAGCTATTTGAATGAGAGTGATTTTAAGAGTTTTTCTTCAGAGTGGGTATAAAGATTTTTCTTAATCTCGTATCTCTTTGAATTTATCTTTTTCATCTTTATTTCTAGATCAAATCTCAATATTTTTAAATTTTATTTATCAATAATTAAAAATAACCTTATTTCATGCTATAAATTATTTATCACAAATCCAAAGTATAATTAACTATATAATTGACACAATGATGTAAGATTATGTTACACTCACACGAATGAAAACGATCTATTTATTCATGACAAAAAAAAAAAAATCTAAAGTATGATTTATATATTAAAAAAATTATTTATTATAATTATAATATAATTTATATATTCAAATTATTATTTTATATAAATTTTAGTTATATAAATTAACATTTATCTTGTGCATGGAATAGGCTAAAATATTAGTTTATCATAAATCAAGAATATATAAAACACTCTTCATTCAAAACTATTTTTAATTAACATAATACACAAAAATTAAGAAATATTTAATTAATGTAAAATATTATTATATTTTAACAAAATAAATTTATTAATTAATTAATGATAGCTAAGAGAGAGAAAGTAAAAATATTAGCAATGAAAGAAAAAAGGAAGGAGTAATTGAAGTTCTAAAAATAATTTTAATATAAATGAAGACATTAATAACATTTCTTAATCTATTGTGTATTATCCTAGACAGATAAAATAAAATAAAATAAGAAAGAGTAACTCAGATCGTCTACTTTAATTAATATAAAGTAGTACTAAAAAAATTAGAGTTGAACTTGAATTTAACTTGTTAACATACTTTTTTTAAAACATAATAAGAGTGTGCATATATGTTTAATTTATAAATTAACTTTGTTAAATTAAATAATAATTCAAGTATCGAATTAATTCTTAGTTAGATATTGTGTAACCTTGTGCTTATTAAAACAAAAAAAATGCCCAGCTTTCACATCTGAAACCTGACATGAGTTATGGCACCCATTAGTTGGTAGTAGTGGCATTTTCTTTTCAAAATAGCAATGACAGAAGGAAATTAGGAGAAAAGTTATTTTATGCGTAATTCATTACACAGATGGCCACCACGTTATGGCACAGCTCTTGGTCTCTTGCCCCTCTCGAAAACTTGGCCAATATGTATCCCATTAGCATTAATGTACTGAATCACTCATCTAAGTTTTGAGAAAAAATTATTCTAAATCTTATTAGAATATTTTTGTACTAATTTTTCTATTTTATTTGAAGCTTTGTACCATAGAATTGAATGAGTTTTATATTTTTAAAATATTAAATATATTTTTCATTTAATATTTTATAAAATAAAAAAATATAAGTAGCATATAATCCCAGAATCAGGGACGGATCCAAAAATGTTAAAAGGGGGGCAGAAATATTTCTTGACAACAATTTAAATCTCCAATTTTTAATAAATAATGAGTTTTCTAAAAATATTTATTATTAATTTTATGTGTAAAATTGGAAGTAGGATCCACTGCTAAAAGGAAATTAAGGAAACATTAACTCAAACATCCTTATTTTACTCAATTTTATAGTTTCGTAAAAATATATGATACGATATCACTTCAATGTTGCTGACTCGGACGACCATGTATTCATATTTAACTGTAGAAGCAAACAAAGTTAATTTTTTTTTTACTAAAATCTGATATTTCTAAAATTCAGGGTATCGAATGCAACTTTTTTTTTTAAAAGGAATAAATTCAATTCTAGCTCCTAAAAAAAATAAATTCTGATGTAATTTTAAGGACTTTTTTTTAATTATTATTTTAAGTCACCGACAGTTCTATTGATTAATCAACATATGGATTCAATGTCAGTTCTCATTAACTATCTCCCTCAGCATATATTTACTATCACATTCTCACCATCCCCAAAATCATAGAACACCATAATATACTTTATTGGTGATCATACGGGTTCTGTCACAAGGCATGGGATTCGGTATCACAAGATAATTAATAAACTCCGTTTTATCTTCATTGAATATATATATATATATATATATATATATATATATATATTTTACCATAGTATTTTTATTGGTACAAGATAGTTCCCACTAAAAAATAATAATTAATCTTTGTTGTTGAGCTCACATAACATGAGTATTTCCTGGCAACACCATCTATTCCATATCAAAAGTCGGGATTCAAATTCACCACCTTGAATCACTTGATTAAGAGAAATAAACAGCTACAATTTGTGTCAAGTAGATATTTTATCTTTGTTACACTTTGGAAATAAGCGCTGTCTTTATGCTACAAACCACAGGTAAAGTTCTCTTGTACGTTGTTTAATTAGTTAGTATTAGTACTCTATAGGGTCCATTCCCGAAGACATGCCAGCTAATTTCTTGCTCTTTGATTTCAAACGTTTAGACTTTAAACCCATGCTAACTGTTTTTTTTTTTTTTTCCTTATATACGTTGAGCTAATTTCAACAGCAAAAGGTGCACATTAATGTGATTGTTAGTTAGATAGAAGATTTTGTAGGTTAATTAGCTCCCTCATTATTGCTGTCATTGCAGATTTGTAGTTGAGTAAGAAAATGATTCTTTCTTTCTTTCTTTCTTTCATCAATGATATATCATAGTTGTGTGTGAACATCTTGGTGTGACCAACTCCTAAGTGCTCAGTTTTAATCTTTTTATTTCATAGTTTCATGTCATATATTGCGTGCTCAATAAGTTTAGTTTAGCCCTGTTGCACATTTTATTTGATCCCCATTAAATGGCAAGTGGGAAATTTTGAACTTCATAAGACTTTCTCTTCTCTTGCTGAACTGGATTGAATATCTCCTACTTGTTTTTGTGAAGTGATCATGTTTCATTCTGTTCTTGGTATCTTCACACTGAATTTCATACAAAGGTATTTTCTCTTAGTTCCTGTAACTTATACTGCTTCATATAACATTTTCCATGATTAAGGATTGGAAAACAAGGCATTTCCAATGAAGCTGGTCCATTTGTAGTTGGTTATCTCTGCTGCTCATTGTTGAGTCATCATAATTGTTTTTTGAATCTGATCCCATGCTTTTAGCCATCTTCTTCACAGATCTACATATATGTTTTTTTTTTTTTTTTTTTTTTTTTTTTTTTTTTTTTTTTTTTTTTTTTTTTTTTTTTTTTTTTTTTTTTTTTTTTTTTTTTTTTTTTTTTTTTTTTTTTTTTTTTTTTTTTTTTTTTTTTTTTTTTTTTTTTTTTTTTTTTTTTTTTTTTTTTTTTTTTTTTTTTTTTTTGTATATACATGCTTGCAATGATCCATATATCTCTGAAAATATGGTCTCTAACTAAGGTGAATGACGTCCGTGTAATTCACGTAGTTGATCTCACTTAGTGGGAAAAAGGCTTTTATAGTTGTTGTATACAATAGCTTGGAATGAGTGTTATTCTAGCATGATATGTTATTAATTCTTCTAATTCCTTCTCTCCTTACAGTTTTATCTATTTAATATTTCTAGTAATGTTTCTAACTGGAATGATGTTTTGTTTGCATGACTTCACTGGAGGAATCAGCAAGTTGTATCTGTTAAAATATTAATGGTATGATTGCTTTGAGTGTGAAACTTTGACCCATTTGCATCCCTTTTGATTATCCATTGTCCCCCCGTTAATGTCTCAATCTGGTTCCAAGACAAAAATAGTTTTCAATATTAGAAGAAGAATGAGGATGAGCTTTTTAGAGTATGCATTGATCAGGTATGGTGGTAAAAACTAGAAATCAGCACTCATGATTCACAACATCATTTTAAATTATGAGATTGCAGCCTACTTTTAGCAATGAATGCTTTTTCTTTATAAAGTACAAAAGAGAGTCAAACTTTAGCTTTTTCTTTTTTCGAGTTCTCTTTTTCTTGGATTCTCAATTAGTACTTTCCTTTTCCCCCTCTTCCTTCTTGCTTGTTTTGAAACACGTAAGAACTGATTTCATGTAAGAATTTCTTTATACTCAGTTAAAAGTGCACTTTAGTCCCCGATTAACTAAAGTACGCAGTGAAGCCTTTGTCTTTTCCTTTTTAATTGAAAGAGTTCTGATAACACGACAAATGATGAAAGAATGAACTTTCTTCAACTGATTTATTTGAATTTTTTTACCACATGTAACATTCTCATACTAAAATTCAAGCTCTCTAATAAGGAAATGATTCAACTCATTTGACTTGATTTCTGCACAATTTCTTATCCAATCTTTAAACTAATAATCTAAAACACTATTTCATGTTTAAGTTCTGCATCACTTTCCAAGTGGCAAATCATTGTTTCTAGACTAAGTTAATGCTTTCTCAAATGACTCCATGACTCTTGAACAAAAAAGTAGTTAATTATGACTTTGAAGTTTGAACAATTTTATCATTCTTAGCTATATGATTAGCTAACACTTTACCATTATCTTCCAAAGCTGAACCAAGCAAGAATGATGAACAGCTAAGGTCAGAACTTGGAACTACCACTTGCCTCCACTTCACAGTTCACACCAAACAAGCACCAATGAAGTTCCAATTCCATGCAGTTCCATTTGTTCTACTAAGCTTCACAGTGTCTCTCTTTGGCCTAATTGAAGCTGACTTGAACTCTGACAAACAAGCTCTCCTTGAGTTCTTTTCCAATGTTCCACATGCCCCAAGGCTAAACTGGAGTGAGTCCACTCCAATTTGTACTTCTTGGGCTGGTGTCACTTGCAACCAAAATGGTACTAGTGTCATTGAAATCCATCTTCCCGGGGCTGGATTCAAAGGCTCCATTCCAGAGAACAGCCTAGGAAAACTAGATTCTCTTAAAATGCTGAGCCTTCATTCCAATGGCCTTAGAGGAAATCTTCCTTCTGACATTCTCTCCATTCCTTCACTCCAATATGTAAGCCTGCAGCAGAATAACTTCTCAGGCCTAATCCCTTCCTCTATCTCACGTAAACTCATAGCATTGGATATTTCCTCTAACAACTTCTCTGGCAGTATTCCAACTACCTTTCAGAATCTTAGTAGACTCACCTGGTTGTATCTCCAAAACAATTCAATCTCTGGAGCTATCCCTGACTTGAAAAACCTTACAAGTCTCAAATATTTGAATTTGAGCTATAACAACTTGAATGGCTCAATTCCAAATTCCATCAACAATTATCCATACACTTCTTTTGTTGGAAACTCTCACTTGTGTGGACCACCTCTCAATAACTGTTCTAAAGCTTCCAATCCATCTTCTTCCACTTCCTCTCTTTCTCCTTCTCATTCTCCTGTTTCTCAACCACTCTCTCCAGCAGAAACTCCACAAAATAGAACTGCTAACACTTCAAAGAGTTACTTTGGCCTAGCTACTATACTTGCTCTAGCAATTGGAGGCTGTGCCTTCGTCTCCCTCCTAGTTTTGATCATCTTTGTATGCTGTTTGAAGAGGAACAAGAGTCAAAGAAGTGGCATACTGACAGGAAAGGCACCTTGTGCTGGAAAGGCTGAGATTTCAAAGAGTTTTGGGAGTGGAGTGCAAGAGGCTGAAAAGAACAAATTGTTCTTCTTTGAAGGTTGCTCTTACAGTTTTGACCTTGAAGATTTGTTAAAGGCTTCAGCTGAAGTTCTTGGAAAGGGGAGCTATGGAACAACATATAGAGCTGCTTTGGAGGATGGAACAACAGTGGTGGTTAAAAGGTTGAGGGAAGTTCTAGTTGGAAAGAAAGAGTTTGATCAGCAGATGGAGGTTGTAGGAAGAATTGGAAGGCACCCGAATGTCATGCCCCTTAGAGCTTATTACTATTCCAAAGATGAGAAACTTCTAGTCTATGATTACATTTCCAGAGGCAGCTTGTTTTCCTTGTTGCATGGTACGTTTTATTTACATTGATACATTGTCTTTTTCTGTTACATAAATCCATGCATGAACCTCTTTTATTAATCAAGAAAATAGACAAAGGATGTTTTTCTTCACCATTCTTCAATTGCATTATATTTATCTAGCTACTTGATGTGAGTAACCAAAAGGAAAAGGCTGAAGTTAATAGTTAGTAAAGGAGAAGTTAATTGACTTAATGTCATGTAAAAGGTAGCATGTTTATGATTTTTACATGAGAGTCTAAGTTATAATTAAACTAGGATACATTAGCTTAAGTTAGAATCAATCACCATTTAGGATTGATTGAGGATTGCTTGGCAGTAATTTTATGGATTAGTCAAGATAATGGACAAATTATGCTATCTTTTGTTCATCATTCTACATCTGCATTATGTTATTTATGTAGCAATAAACAATTCATGGAACTAGCTGACACATATTTTCTATTGTATAAGAAATCTATATCTTTGGTATAATTCTTCTATCCTCTTCCTAAATAACAATAGGAAACCGAGGCCTGGGAAGAGCTCCGTTAGACTGGGATTCAAGAATGAAGATTGCACTTGGAGCTGCAAAGGGAATTGCTTCCATTCACACTGATCACATGGACTCAAAACTCACTCATGGCAACATCAAGTCCTCCAATGTGCTCATAAACCAACAACATGATGGCTGCATCACTGATGTAGGACTCACTCCTATGATGAGCACTCAATCAACCATGTCAAGAGCCAATGGCTACCGTGCTCCCGAAGTAACCGAGTACCGGAGGATCACTCAGAAGTCTGATGTTTACAGCTTTGGGGTGCTCCTATTAGAACTGCTCACTGGCAAGGCCCCACTAGGATATACTGGCTATGAGGACATGGTTGATCTTCCAAGGTGGGTGAGGTCTGTGGTTCGCGAGGAATGGACGGCCGAAGTTTTCGACGAGGAACTGCTTAGAGGGCAGTATTTTGAAGAGGAGATGGTGCAGATGCTTCAGATTGCACTTGCCTGTGTGGCAAAGGTGGCAGATAATAGGCCAACAATGGATGAAATTGTTAGGAACATAGAGGAAATTAGGCTACCTGAATTGAAAAACCGTAACACATCATCTGAATCTGATTCTAATGTACAAACTCCATGATTGTTTTGTACATGTATGCTTGCCCTGCCATGATGCACCTGTTATTTTCTGTACAATGCAAGGAATAACCTTGTTTCGTCTCTAGAATTATGGTTAGTCTACTGTATGTTTAGATGACATAGTAGTATCTTATCTTATTCCCCAAATGTAGTAAGAAACGTAGTATCAAGTGAGTGATCCTTGAAGAAGTAAAAATTTTAAAACCTTACATTCTTGTATAATTCATTTATGTATTTTGCATGAATTTTCATTGTCACACTGATCCAAATAAGAAAGACGGGAAATCTTTGAATTCCCGTATCAGGGTATGTGTCATATGCCTCTGAAAATGCCATCATTCCAAATGCAAAACAGTGGAATTCGGACAGAATGTTTTTGCAACTTTTTCTTGTAAAATGATTTAAGATTATAGAAATGGGGTCTTATTTTCACGGTTAAAAGACAAGAATAGGTACTCCATTGGTGTATCCACTTATAGTCTGGTATATATGGGAAATGCTAAACACACTTTTTAATTTCAAGACATTCTGTTGAACATATTTTTTACTGAATTATTTTGGAAATCAAGTGAGTCCCACTTTTTATTTAATGAGTTTTTGTCTTAATTTTGTATTTTTTAATAAATTTATTTACAATATATAAGTTCTGAACTACAAAATCATACGCTATCATATCATCATATTAATTAGCCTTTTACTCACGTGTCAACATATCAAATTTTCTACTTCCTAATATATATCTCTTCTACTGAAATAGCATCTCATTGTTCCTGTAGACCTAAATTAACCATTATATCAACATAGTATTTCTTTTCACTTTTTCATTGGTATTATTTCTCTAGTTTTAATAAATAATAAAGAGTATATTACTAGCATTCTTCATAATGATATTAGGGATTATTAGGCTTCACTTAGGAATGTGATGTCTCCCCTTAAGCTATACTAAATAACAAGTTTTTTATTGGAAAAAATAGTTATTAGATCATAAATATGAAAGTCATATAATATTTGTCTTTTTACGTAACCAGGGGCATTTAATAAGGTGTATTTTGACACTCCAACAATACCTTGGTTATGAATATGAGGACCCTAGCTATAAACAAAGCATGTAGGACTGTAGGAGTGTGGGGATTAAATATGTCAGCTTCAAAACTTGTACAAATTTCATGTCCATAGCTTGTGTTGTTGCACTATTGCAACATGCAGAAGTGTATAAGGCTATAACCCTAAGAGGATATTATTTTAACTTAAATTTATCTACTCATCAAGAAATTAAGTTCTGGTTGTTGTCTCAGACGATGTATGGGAAGCAATAAAGGAAGGTTGACATAAAGCCAATATCGATGATATTAGTCAAATTCCATACATCTAGCTATAGAGTTTGTAGCAGATATGGCAAAAAAAGTTTTGCTAAAGATGCCTAAATTTTACCTTATTTGCTTCTAATAATCCATATTCTCATTTTGCACTTTTTTTTTTATGCCTTTAATCATTTATAATATTAATGATCTCATGATGCTCTGCACGTCAAACTTTCCAACGATAATTGGCAACTTTGTTCTCCAAACGTTTTTTAAGTCAAAACTTCCAAAATTGGGGTTTATGGCAAAGCGATCCTTTTAGCGTTATATGGACGAACCTCACATCAAAGCTCTTAGGAAATCCCAAAACATTATACTCCTTTTGTTTATCAAATAAGAATTATTGTTTTCATTGAATTCTTGGTAATCACCTATTGACTGGGAATTCGTAGAGGAAAATTCAATCTCTTTGGATCTTGTGATATAATGATGTGTGGTATAATTAATATATTTTTATCATACAATTTTATCAAGCAATGTATATACATGTTGAGAAGCTTGAAGCCATGTGTGCGATCTCAATCCAACATCGTAGAATAATAACGAGGTGAGAAAGAAAAAAAAATGTTCTCCATCTAAAGACTAGAATTTCTCTACAATGGCACGCACTAAATTGTCTGAAGCCTCAACAACTTAATTTTATAGTTTGGTCAAATAAAAACAATAACTTTTGATAGGATAAGGATTTCATGCAATTGTAGAGAAAGAATTTTAGATATTAAACCTTATTTTCATTTTCTAACTTTATATAAAAAATTAGCCATGTGATCATGACTGCACTCTTAGATTATGTGAAATTTGGCTGCAGTAAATCCAGGTTCCTTTTCAATGAACATTACTTACTAATAAGGTAGCAGTTATTTCTTGTACCTCTAATTCTGCTTTTTGCTTCTTGTACTTTTTTAAGCTTTCGAAATATTTAATTCAAAATGTAAAATTATATTTTAGAAATGTCCAAAATACAATTTTACATGTAGGATTAGGTGAAGGAAACAATTAGAGAGGTGCAGGAAGTAATTGTCTAAATCTATTATGGGTGATTCTCTTTTAAAGGCCCAATAATATATTATTATAATTAAAATATTATAATATTAATTTCCATAATTAATATTGTATAATAATTAATATATCAAACAGGTAACAAATATTTGTATGTTCTCATGCCCTCCATGTTTTTGTAAATCAAATGGACCCTATGTTTGATAAAGCAAATAGCTAAGTCAGAGCCATTTATATCAGAGAAAGGGAGAACAACCTCAGCCCAATAATATTGGGTGTTACCTATGGTGCTTAATTGTGTCTGTGATGTGCAGGAACTTCTTCAAGTGGGCAATGGGGTCCTTAAAGGATAGATCCCTAACTTGCCTATAGTTCTACACCATGTG
The DNA here is from genome assembly GCA_007407185.1 of Glycine tomentella. Classification (NCBI taxonomy): domain Eukaryota; kingdom Viridiplantae; phylum Streptophyta; class Magnoliopsida; order Fabales; family Fabaceae; genus Glycine; species Glycine tomentella. Next base: position 757,023 of record PYAF01002102.1, read on the forward strand.
CAAGTTTCAGTTCATCTTATTGTCACCCACCTTAGGATGACATATGTTGTCAGTCACCTCCAAATATAGGATGTGTAGGACCCATTTTGCTATGCATTAATGTTTAGCTTGAATGAAATAAAGTGCAAGATATAATTAAATTTGTTTATGTGGAAAAAATTAATTAAATGAGTTATAAAAAATTTATTTGATTTGATGGTATGATTGTTTTATTTTATGTCACGTATGTGTTTATTTAAGTGGGAAAAGACTAAATAATTCAAATAAATGGTAAAATCAATTTAATAATAGTAAATAGTTTCTTTTGTAATAAAAATAAAGATTTTGAAAGTTATAAATCAAGACTTATAGATGAGTTGAAAAGATTAGAAGGATTATTAATTTCAAACGTCATTAATATATAGAAGGGTTAGCGAAAAGATTGAGTTATACCCATGAGTCAAAATTCAACACTTTTGTCATAAAAGAGCTAAAATCTTAAATCTTTCTCATTCTCTTAAAAAGTTGTGTCTCATTCTTGTTCTCCTTTGATTTCTCTTTTTCTCTCCCATTCTCTCAAGGTTTTTCTTCCGGTTTATGGAGCTCCTAAGCTATGTGTGCAGTGATCACTACACATACCCTCTTGGCAAAGAAACCTTGAGAAATTGATAGAGGAAGAGAGAAATGGAAAAAAGACCAAAGGGAGGAGAGAGAGAGAGAGTAGGATACTACTCTCTAGGAGAAGGGATAATTTAGGATTTTAGTTTTTTTATAACAAAGGTGTTGGATTTTAGTTCAAGGGCCTAATCCAATCCTTTAACTCATCATTCTACTAATGACCCTTTTATCTAATACTTATTCTAATCTTTCTTGCTTACCTTAAAGTCTTGATTTTCAAATTTCAAAGTCTCTATTTTTATTATAAAAACAATTACGTACTATTATTAAATTGATTTTATCATTTACTTGAATTATTTAGTTTTTATCCACTTAAATAAACATATCCATGGCATAAAACAAATATATATTTAAACCATCAAACCAAATAAACCATCACATAATTCATTTAATTAAAATATGTCACCTAAATAAATTTAATTATATCTTATTTTTTTTGTTACAATACTTGAGTATGAAATAAATTGTGTTAGAAGAAGAATATTCATTTTATATGTGTTCTAGATCCTAAAAAAGATTAATGATGACTTTCAGCTAAACTTACTTTATATCATTAGCATGCTAGTAAAAAAAATTAAAACATATATGACGAAACATGTCAGGATGAAGTAGTCTTGTAGAGTCTGCTACTATTGTTCTTCCTCAGCCACAGCTTTTCACGCATTCTTGTTACTGTGAGCAGAGCTATCTTAATCCCAGGATTTATTGTAACACAAGTACCTAAGAGTAGGTTAGCATAAACAAGTAAAAACAACCAAGAGATTAACAATAATTTAGGTTAGCATAAAATAAAACAAAAGAAAATAAGAATAGAGATGGAAAAAAAAAATAAGAAAATAAAGTATACACCTCCCATTTAATATGGATATATCCCAATTAATAGGCCTACTGGACCCAAATTCAAAGAGAGGTGTCATATTTTACTTATCTTTTGGTTAAATTTAAAATTAATAATTATTTTTTTTATTTTTTAATGAATCAAAAGATTAAGATAAAAAAAATCTAAAGAAAAAAAATACTTAACTCGCACTCCACATTATTTGTTTTCGATAAAAAAAAAAAAAAAAGTGTCTCCTACTCTCCTTTGTGCATTTCTCGCAGCTCTTAAACATCATTTATCTTTCTCATAGCAACAAAGAACATGCAAAAAAATTCCAGATCATTGCCCAACACACTCTTATTTTGACTTTTTATGAAACACGAAAAGGTTTTTACCTACTCAACTAAAATAACAGCAATGATACCACAAGCAATCTCAGCCACGTCAATCAAATCATCAATAGTAGAAAAATTCTTGATCAATTCCAAGCAAGAAAGAAAAAAGCCAGTATGGCCAATAAGAAGGAGCGGGCATGCATATGCGATGGAAGTTTATGATCAAAAAGATGCGAAGGATAAAAAAGTGTGAGAAATCAAACATTCTAATGTTTCTTAGCATCTCAGTAGTAGCACTTGGGTCATACAACACTTTAGAAAAGATGATAGATGTAGATTCATTCTTCCTTTCATCGTATGATCGTTCTTAATTGAAGCAATATTATAGCTTAATGACATAATCTTTACCTATTCTTGTCATGATATTTTTTCTTTATCTATTTTAATTAATGATGTATATGTCTATACTTAAGCGATTAAAACAACATTAGTTATTTATATGAATGAGAATATCATGTTTTATGTGTTTTTTGTGTGGTCACATATGTTTAATTAGTTATAAAATGTTATATTAACTACATAATAATACCATGTTTGTTAAGGCAATGATTCAGCATATAAAAGGAAATGACTCAGCACACAAAGATCAATTCAAATCCACTGAATCATAGGCATCTGATTACATCTAATTGATTGAATCATAAGAGTTGTTTCATGTCATTTATTTTAGATTCCAATCAATGATTTGTTGTTGATTTATAGGAACTAATTTAGCTAATTAGTTTTAAATACAAATGTAAATAACAATTATGTATCTCTCTATATATTGGTATTGTCATTTCTGAATAATGAATAATTAAGTTGAATCTATTCTTTATATGGTATTGTGATGTTTGGGGACCTTCACCAATTCCCTCAATAAATGACTTCCGTTATTATCTCATTTTTGTTGATCATTTCACCTGATATGTATGGTTGTTTCTATTAAAATTCAAAAGTGAAGTGTTTGACGTTTTTCCTAAATTTTGTGCTCAAGTATAATCTTTTTTCAATCACAAAATTCGATCTCTTTACACCGATGGGGGCATTGAATAGATAAAACTCAAATCATTCTTTCAAAACCATGGCATTTCACACTACATTTCTCCACCCTACACCCCTGAACATGTTGGAATTGCAGAAAGAAAGCACCGACACATTGTCGAAACTGGTCTTGCATTACTTAAACATGCCTCCATGCCTCCAAAATATTGGTGTTATGCTTTCCAAACAGCCGTGTACCTCATAAATTGCATGCCCACCCCAAACCTTCAAAATAACACACCTTTCTCCAAACTCTTTCACAAGCCCATATCCTACACAAATCTAAAGGTATTTGGATGTTTATGTTATCGTTGGCTTCGTCCATATTCAAGTCATAAACTTGATCACCGCAACACTCCTTGTGTCTTTCTTGGCTACTCTTCACAGCATCACGCCTACAAATGTCTTGACAAACCCAACAATAAAATTTACATTTCTATCCATGTGGTGTTCTTTAAAACAAAATTTTTGTTCTCTTTCCCTTCAAAAGGCATAACAATATCTTCACTCCCTCACCTCACATCACAATTCACTCCTCAAAATTCTCCACCCTCGATGACACACCAACATACAAATCCCATTCAAACACTTGAATCTCATCCCTTAATTCGGCGTCACTTATCCCTCATCTATAAGAACCCACACACATCACCCTTTCACTCAACAACTCCCCTACAACCAGCCTAACTACCCTCCCTGCCAACCCCCATTGATGTCACACCAACAAATGTCATTGCCTCATCATCATCAAATCACTCACCACCACTTGATTGTGCATCAACGCTAGCTCCCTCCAGGCCAATTACTCGATCCATGCACAATATCCACAAGCCAAACAAAAAGTTTTTTTTAACCACCAAGCATCCCCTTCCATCCACCATTGAACCAACATGTGTCTCCAAGGCAATAAGGACACAGAATGGCGTGAGGCTATGACTAATGAATTTAATGCATTACTTGCACAAGGTACTTGGAATCTAGTTTCAAGTGATCAGTCGCAAAATGTGATTGGATGCAAATGGGTCTTCCGTATCAACAGAAATCCAAATGGATCAATTTCAAGATATAAAGTGAGACTAGTGGCCAAGGGATTCCATCAAAGAGCATGTCTTGATTATACACAAACCTTTAGTCCTGTTATTAAACCTGCTACAGTTCGCTTGGTACTCTCTATTGCTCTACAACATCAATGGGCCATTAGACAGCTGGATGTCAATAACGCTTTTCTACATGGTCACTTGAAAGAATAGGTGTCCATGGCTCAACCACCTGGGTTCATCAATCCTGACCTTCCCAATCATATTTGTCGTTTAAAAATCAATTCATGGCCTCAAGCAGGCACCTCGGGCATGGCTCAGTGCTTTACATTCCTTTCTAAGTTTATATGGTTTTCATGCCTCAAAATCAGACTCCTCTCTTTTCATCCTCAATCAAGGTAACATTCTAATGTATGCACTTGTATATGTGGATGACATTTTAATTACAGACTCGTCTACTTCAGCCATCAAACACTGCATTTCTTCTCTGGCCCTACAAATTTCCATCAAAGATTTCGGTTCTTTTCATTATTTCTTGTGACATTCTCGAAAGGACGAAAATGGCAAAAGCGAAAGAGGTTCAAACTCTACTTTCCACTAGCACATCTCTTACATTAAACGATGTCACTGCATCTATAGACCAAGCTCAGTACAAAAGCATTATTGGTGCTCTCCAATATTTATCCATGACTAGACCAGACATTGCCTACTCAATCAATCAGCTAGCACAATTCATGCACAAACCCACCATTATGCATATGACAGCTCTAAAATGCCTCTTGCGATATCTCAAAGCCACAATATTTCATGGACTTCATCTCCACAGAGGGTCTTCACCATCTCTTTATGCCTTTGGTGATGCCAATTGGACAGGTAACAAGGAAGATTATACTTCAACTTCCGCTCATCTTATTTTCTATGGAAGGAGCCTCATCTCTTGGAATTTTTCCAAGCAATGTGCAGTAGCTCGTTCATCCACAGAAGTTGAATATTGATCCCTAGCAACAACCTCAACTGAACTCACATGGATTCGATCTTTATTTTCTGAACTTTGCATCCAACCTCAACATGTTACGACCATCTACTGTGACAATCTCAGTGCCACCTATCTTTCAATTAATCTGGTAATGCACAGTAGGATGAAACATGTAGCAAATGATGTGCACTTTGTTCGTAACCTTGTTCAACAAGGCACTCTTCGAGTTCAACATGTCTCCACCACGAACCAACTTGTCGATTGCCTCACAAAGCCCTTATCCAGGCAGCATCATCACCTTCTCAAGACCAAGATTGGTGTCCTTGATGGCACACCTCTATTGTAGGGGCGTGTCAAGGCAATGATTTAGCACACAAAGATCAATTCTAATCCACTGAATCATAGGCATCTAATTGCATCTAATTGATTGAACCATAAGAGTTGTTTCATGTCATTTATTTTAGTTTCCAGTCGATGATTTGTTTGTTGATTTATAGGAACTAATTTAGCTAATTAGTTTTACGAATGTAAATAACAACTATGTATCTCTCTATATATTGGTACTGTAATTTCTGAATAATGAATAATTAAGTTAAATCTATTCTTTATAATCTTAGAATGAAATATTAGTTATTCACATGTAGGACTTGTTTTGTGAATCTTTTGTAAATTTTTCGATTTTGCTTTTTCAACCACCTTGCATATTCTACATCAAATGTCATAGCACCTATAAAACAACATAGTTATGGATTATCTCATGTAACGGGAGAACTTAAAAACATTCCTAAAGATACAACATAGTATACATAATTATACTACTACTCTTTATGGACATATTTTGGTATTAAAACGTGTGGAATGAATAACATATTTTAGCAAGAAGGATATATACCAACTCCACTCATTGAATCTGCTTGATCACCTTATCTTGTTATAAAGATCCCCCTAAAGGAAATGAACAAGAGACTTGAATTTAAAATGAACATTTATATTGGTCAGCAAATGTGCCATTAAAAACAAGATAGAACCTAATTCCAAATTATTGTAATAGAACAAAATAAATGTCCATAACACTCTCGGTTTGCTAACATACATGCCTAAATAATCTATAGATCGAAATTAAAAACCAATGATCATGTAACAAATACTATTTAAAATTTTAGATATTAGCCGCATAATAACATCCAAATAAAGTGAATATTCATTTTGGTCCTTCAATGATATACACAATATTAGAGTGGTATATTTTACACAGTGCCGGCCCTGGGCCAGGGCAAACGGGGCACCTGCCCAGGGCCCAATTATTTTCTGTTTATATGTAGTGAGTAGTGAGTACAGCTGTAGCTAGCTAGCCGTTGGCTTACATTACGTATATTGCGGAAATTGCAGAAGGAAGTTACGGAACCCACATATTTGATTGGTTTACTAAAAATATTTTTTTTCATCCAAT
>PYAF01002102.1:763480-777342 GCA_007407185.1 Glycine tomentella
TTTTGCGTCAAGAAATGTCCGAAGGAAATGCTTTTTATAAAGCATTATATGTATCTTTAATATACAGTTTTGAAAATTATTTGGGATGTAATGAATTTTTATATTTTTTTAATATTATTTGTATTTCAAAAAAATTGTGTTAGGGGCCCATTTTTTACACTTCGCCCCGGGCCAAAGAATTTTCAGGAACGGCCCTGATTTTACATCAACATTGGTCCTTCATCAATGCTTAACTATATGTTTCATATTCCCTCAAAAGCCCAATTTGATGTATATTTAATTGGAGATGCAATGTAATGTTATGCATGTATTTGAATCCATCCGAAGTTCAACCAGTATCATGCAGTTGAATCACACTAGACTCGCATTGTAAGAGAAAAGTATGTGCACTTAGTTAACCACACCAGTCCACCACAGAGTGATAACTAGGAGCACTAAAAAATTTTAAAATCCACATAGCATTTATTAAAATTTATTTTTTTCCTACTTATAATTTTATACGATCAAAGAACCCAAAAAATAGATATGCTCTTTTAAATATTCATGCTTTCATTCATGAAAAAAACAAAAGATTAATAAATAACAAAATTTTAAAAAAATTACAATTACCTCCTAAAGGCTCATTCGAATAATTTTTTTTATAAATGTAATATGTTTTCCATTTTTTCCAGAAAATTATACTTTATTTTTTAACTTTTGAGAAAAACTTTAAACTAGTTTTGTTCTTTTGTTTCTTACAAATATTTATCCAATTAAAAATCATATAACTTTCAAATAATTTTAATTTTTAATTAAATTTTCAAATATAAAAAACAAATACAAAATGGACCTAATTATTTAATTCAAACTTTTTTAGCTTGATCCCAACAAACCAAACAAGTAGTCAATCCAATAGAATACGCCAATGACATAGAATAAGAATTATTTGTTTGAATATTATATTCACTTAATAACACGTGTTATATATTAAATAATCAAGTCTATACACCATAGCCAAATTATTAAATTTAAGTTAGCTCCTTGTCTCAAAACATATACTTAAGGAATAAAATTAAAAATTAGAATCAGAATTTTATTCCATATTAACCAACCATCTTATTAAACTTCATCATTCAATTAAGGAGTTTATTACTTCAGTTAATTAAGCAGTATATATGCAAAAATAGTTATAATGTCTCTGATATGGAAAAAATTTCATTCTTCAACATTTTCTCAGTCCTAACAAACACATTATTATATATATGGGATTATTATAATACAATATAAATCATTCATTGTGATTAATGGAAACACAATTGGAAAACTATTTACCAAATTGATTCTTCACAGCACATGGTTTGGATATTGGAAGCAAGCAAAAGTAGAGAAAAAAAAGAAGAAGCTAGGAGGGTGGCCTAGTCTGAAAGTTGCATCCAACGTCAAAAGCTGCAGCTTTTACAAGCAAACCAAAGAGGAGGAAAGGGGTGGAGAAGAAGGGGCTATGATCACTGTCTAGTTCATACACATTCAATAGTGGCCACCTCTTTATCATGGCTTCTTGTTGTTCTGGCTTCACCACATTGTCATGCATTGTCCTTATGTACACCCTCGGCACCTTCTCCACTTCGCCATCCTCTACGAACCTTGCACTTGTCAATGCTAGAATTGGCCCTGGCCTCAGCAGCATGGCAGCTAAGGTTGAATCCTAAGCCACAATGTTCAGTTTGATCAGTACGTAGTGACATCACAATTCAAATATTCATAATTGGTAATAATATAAGACTGGTCCTATGTTCTTTGTCTAGCTTTGATCATTCAGGGGTAATAAATATTAGGGTAATTAATGATGCATGAACACTCTGTTATTATATACACTAGTTCAATATATTTTTTTTCACATCATATCTTCTATTACAATTGTATTTGGATACAGATTTCAACTAAGGAAATCACGTCAATTTTCGTAAAAGACGTGAAAGTTTAAACTATTTACTTTTAAATTGATGTAAAAAATCACATCTTCACAATAGTTTAATGTGTTTGAATTAGCTTTATAATAAGAAATAATCAATTAACTTTCCATAATAAAGAGAGAGTAACAATACTTTTTTAATGCAGCATTAGGATTTTGTGGGATAAAATTGATTCTTATATATTATCTAATATTTCTTTCTCTTTTAAGTATTGATGGACACATGGGTGTCTATAATACATTACTTTATATATTACTATCACTATGGCTAGAATGTTCTAAGGATGCTTTGATTTGGATAAATTTTCTGGTTTTTGCACCCTTTTCCAAGAATATTGCCATAAATGGTCCTACCAGTGGCAAAAGCAGAAGATGATAATGAAATAGATGATAGCAAAAAGTACATGGCATGTGGGGCAAGCCTAGAGCCAAAAGGTCTGAGTAAGTGAACATGGGCTAAACAGTTGTGTAGATAAAAGCATAACATGCATTTCCCTTTATCCCCTTTTAAATATATTATACCTCATGTGGGCTTAAAGGATAGATGATTTTGCGTTGAAACTCTTTCTTCACCAAAGCACTGGTTGGAGGCTTATCCTGTCCCAATCCAAATCCTAGCCGGTATACATCTCCAAACTCTGATAGGTCAGGTACACCCTACTTTGACACAAATCAAAACCACCATCACTATGTCATATTATTTTACACATGAGGCACATAAAGTAATTAGCTATTCTATTTGTCATGCAAAAATAGCAATTAGGCTCACTGATTGTTTTGTTTCTTTTCAATCATTGGAGATATGTTTGAATTGACAATAGTGAAAATTTTCTATTATACCCTCTCTCCTTTGGAACACATAAAATTACCTGTGGAACAGGCTGTCGGATAAGTCATAAACAACCATATTTCTATTGAAGAAAAGCAAAGAAAGCTAACGATTTGATAATTTCTACAGTGAAGAAAGCATGAAAGTTATATAAGTCATGTCTGCAAACAATAAAACATGGCTAAGAAAAGTGATTATGAGTATTTGTAGAAGAGATTGGTGTTTTGGTGAGGGTTTGGATTGCACAAGATTTTTGACAATGATAGGCACAGTTTGAATGGGAAACGGGAAACTTTATTAGATTGATTGAAGCTTAGTAGCTTAATGTGATTAAGGGTGTGTTTCCATAAATTTTTCAACAAATACTTATAAAGAAGAAAATAAAAAGCATAAGGGTATATATGTACTTTAATTTTTAGAGAAGTTAAATGAGAGAAAATCTATAAAAGTTTAAATGTATGAATTAATTTTAACATTTGAAATAAATTTTAATTTATTTTATTGTCATCTTTTTATTTCTTGAAAAATTTATCCAAACTTGATTAAATGAAGAAAATTAGCTATTGGCTCTTAAATTGTTGTGTCAGATTCCTATTCATTTTCCTGATTCGAAATCTGTCTATGTTTCATCCACACAGAATAAATAAATAAATCTATCTCAAATATGATAAGTGAAGTAATAAAAAAGGAAGAGAAAATGCATGTGATAGAAGAAGATTGAAATTTGAAAAGAAAGTGAAAGTCAATGGATATAATTATTGTAATTAAAAACAAATGCATATGGGTCAGAATGCATTTAGGTGTAAAGGATTGCGTGCATACCTACTTCGTTGACCATAATATGTTTGACGTCAAACAGTTAAAAACGAAGAAGCTGCCTTCTGACTTTGTAATATATGGCATAAATTCTCTTAAATGTATCATCATATCATATTGTATTTTTAAGATCAGTTGGAGAGCAATTTAGTTTCAATTGACGTAAAAAACATCTCAAAGATACTCTTATAGTACAATAAAAAAGTCTAAGAAAAAAACTCAATTTATATAGCAAAGGTTAGCTAATAATGAACATAAAATGAAGAATTGACTCCCAAAGGGAAAGAGGAAACTCAGTAGAGGGAGACATAATTAAAATAGAATAGAAAGAGGGAAATTAAATTTCATAATTTTTATTATATTTTCCTTTTGTTTAACCCTTTGCCATATTGCTGAACAGCTACTAACTAGTTTGTTTGTGTATGGAACTATGATTTTGAAAAATGTGAGAGTTGGTGCGTGTGCCTCAGATTTTTTAAGACAGTTTGGCCATCATATTGTTTCAACAGAGCATCTACATCAACTTTGCTGGAACTTCATGAGTTCAAAAAACAATGCAAACTCATAAGCATCACTATCAAATACCAAGTTTATGTTCATATACACCCGAGTAAGGTTTTTAGAATCATTATGATTGCAATTATGGTCGCATAAGCCGAATTCCTCCACAATTTCTTCTAATAATAAGAATTGCGACAAAACTACAATTGTGGCCATAATTTTTCATAGTATCAAGAATCGCAACAAAACTGCAACTATATAATTCAATGTGCTGAGAAAGAGATTTGATGAACAGGACTCACATGTTTTAGATCTTCATCTGTCAAGAATCCCAACTTGAGCATAGTTGCTGCCACATACACTGCTAAACGAATCTTCTTGGCGAACTTGTGACAAGCCTGGGTAACACTCAACCCTCCTGCACTGTGCCCCACCAATATCACCTATATGTAACAATCACATAACTGATAGGATCAGTTTGTGTAGGTAATTAAACTAAGTCACTCTACCAAGAGGGTCAAGTTTAGTTCGTTGATCAGGTGCATTAGTTGTTGTAAATCGCATCCTAATACTCATATTCGATTCGTACAGATTAAAAAAAAAAAAACTAAAACTAAGTCATATTCTAGTTGAAGATCGTATATAATTAAGGCCAAAACCTGTTCATTTTCAGGCAAAGCAGACAAGAAATCCATGAGCGGTTGATTGTAGTCATCAAAAGAAAGAACAGAATCAACATCAGATTGATCAATTCCTGCACTCTTGAGGTCTATGCATGAGACCTTGAAGCCAGAGTTCTCCATTAGGCACCTGATTTTGTACCAGCACCAACCTCCTCCACTAATGCCATGCACCAGCACAAAGTGCTGCTTGAAGGGAACAATTGTTCCTCTTGGATCACCACTTTCCTCCCTCACTGACATGGTTTTCTCTGCCTTCACCAACATGATGCCTCACTCAGGTATGATTTGCTTTCAACTGGTGGTAAGGATACATAATATAAGGGTATAAATACCGGTCCTGATGCCTCCTTTTTTTGTTAAGAGAAATTCATATATTTGTATTGCAGAGTTTTATAAATTTTTTTATAAAAAAAGAAAGAGAAATATAAGATATCAAGATTGAAATAATAGATATCAAGAACAATTTTTTTCTAGGTCAGATAACAACACGGTTATCTCCCAATTCATTGGGTTAGAAACTAATCTCCCTTGCGATGCGTGGTTACCACTGGTTCAAAGAAATTTTGTACATGGTGAGGTGAGAGTCGAACACGAATTCTTCTACTAAATAGATCATTTTCACTTACGTGAACGTAACCAAAAATCTTACATTAATGCATCAATCCTTTAGATTAATAAAAAAATTATGGAATAATTACTACATACACTCACGATATAAAATTAACTTTTCCATTAGAAAACATGATTGATATAATAGAGTATTAAAAAAAACAATAAATAATTAGTGCATACACTCACAATAATATATAGAAAACCCTTTACCATGAAAAAAATTGTTATATAAAATAATTTTGTTAGTTTTTATAATAATTAACTGAAAGTTATTTGTATATTTTTTATTAGTTAATTGTGTAAAAATTCTTTAATTTACAGTACAAGTGCATAAAAGTTAAGCTCAATTATATTATAGATATTATTGTAAAAAAAATTGTAAAAAATAACCTATATAGCTTCTTAACTTTCATTGTTAATAATAAGAGTAGTATTGGACTTGATTATTTTAAGCAAGCCCAAATCTTTTGAATAAAAAAAATATGATTATATTAATTAAAAATGATTAATCAGATTTTTGAAAAATTAATTATAATAAATTTAATAAATATTCTATATTAATAAAAATATGATAAAAAAAATAATAATGTTATTGGATTATTAAGGAGTTTATGGATAAAAACCTATTTTCATGATAAGAAAGTTTGAAAATGTGAACTAGGACTAGTATGGAAGATAACGTATTGCAGTGCATTTGCACTTGCGTCAGTGGAGTGGGATGCACTCACTCAGATGATCAAGTGGTTCAAATTGTTCATTCCGTACGACGCGCACATAAGTAAGGAAAAGTAAACTGTTTGAGAATAGATTTTCCCCTCGACAAGACAGCTAAGGCTGTTATTTTTCAATTCTTTCATTACACTACTTCACAAGCTTTTTAAAGTATTAATTAATAATTAAAGAACTCAAATTACATATTATTATTTAAAAAATAGGCTTAATTACTGTGTTTTTTAATCTTAAATTTGAAATGTGTATCTTTTTTAATTTCTAAAATTTAAAATTGATGTTTTCTGACATTTTTTAGTTTTCATAAATTAAATTTTGTTTTTTAGTCTTTTGATTTGCATTTTAATATTATTATAAAATGCTAAAAATGTCATAAAATATTAAAAACTAACATAAAATATCAATTTATTATATTAGGAACTAAAAAACCAATTTTCAACATTCAAGAATTAAAAGATGTTTTTAAATTTTAATAACTAAAAAAAATACATCCTAAATTCATAACAGTAATTAAGTCAAAAAAACACTGTTGTACATTCGTGCTGACCCTTTAAGTTTTATTAATGTATTTTATTAATACACTTATAAATTTTAATAATAAATTATTTATTAATTGGTGTCTTTATAATATCTGTTAAGACTTTTTTATACTTAATTGTTGAGAATAATGTTTTTTTTTCAACATAAAAATTGGATATTAATAAATTATCTCTTTAATTGTAGAGTACATTTTTAATATGTGTATGTATAAATATAAATAAGATATAAAATAGTTATATACCATATTATGTATAATATTTTTTATTTTATTTTCAAATACTGAAGCTGAATTAACTAGAATCGATGGTAGAACTGGTTAGCTTTTTGACACATTAATTTGCGTTACAGCCATCACATGTCTATTTCTAGGATATCGCTGACCCACCATATCCGCGTTTCTTTAATAATTCAATAACAAAGTAAACTTTTTAAATTCATCCATGATATATAGTTGACCGTATATATTTAAAATTTTAATACTACCAAAATCTAACTTTAACCTTTGAAATTAAAGTCAAAACCCGAGATAGTATATTATAATTGAAAATAAATAAATAAAAAGTATAAAGATGATAACAAAAGAAGCATGGATACTATAAAATTCAATCTCTTCATATTCTAATTTTTTTTTTGGTAGGCTTCATATTCTAAACATAGATAAGAAGAGGGGATTAGGCATGATAATATGGCAGATTAGGGACAAGTTTTTCCATTCCCGCTTCACAAAAAAAGGCATTAGTTTAGGGTTAAGTTTTAGAAAGAGAAGGAAGAATTTTTATTTTCCAGCAAAATGACATAAAAAATACAAAAACATCACAATAGAAATTCTAAGGGATGTATTAGTTTACAATTTTAAAATATTATTTTAACATAAAAAAATCTTTTATGTTTTAAAAATTATGTATGAATATAATGATCAATCATATTTTTTATAATATTTTTATGATAATTTAGATTTTAATGGATTTATATCATAAAAATTTAAAGAATTTGAAAAGATTTTATATATTTATAAGATTTTAAAGAATTATATAAATTTTTAAAAATATATTTAAAATTACAAGAGTTACAGAAAAAATAAAAAAAAAAATGAGATTTAGATAAAAAAAGTAAAACCAATATTCTAGATTTTTCTTCTTTTTTCTCCCATCCCGTTCTCTATTCCGTTCTGTAACAAATTTGTTCTCCGACGGATTCGCCGTTGCCGGAGGCCATTTTTGGCGGCGGCAACGACCCTCCTCCTTCGATCCAATTAACACAACCAAAAATTACTCACAGAAATTTTTTTAAAAAAAAAGAAAAAAACCCAAACACAAACATTCTCAACACACAACAAAAGAAACAGAAACATCAATGGAATTGCAAGTCTAGATCGAAGAAAGAAATCAGTTCTGATTTCAACCCCTCCGGAATCCGTTTGTTCATGGCGCGCTTGCATGGATCCGTAATAGATCTATGACGCTGTCGACTTCGTAGAAGCCGCACCGATTCGTATTTTTTGTCCCAGATCTAGGTTTTCAATCCCGGAAAGTAGCGATGTGGGTACTCAAAGTGGCCTTTGGCGGCGGTTGAAGGTCCGCCGGAGGCAGTGGACGGGTTGCCGGAGGCAGCAGAGAGGGAAGGAGAGGAAAGAGAAAAATGTTTTGATAAAGATGGTGCCAACACCTTGGATTAATCTAAGGGCTGTCAATAGTGGTGTAAAATGGACCACCGTTAAGGTGGTTCACCGAAGTAATGGGAGAGTTTTAAATTTTAATTATCCTCTTCAAGAGAGGTTGAAGAGGAGTTTTGTATTTATCTCTCTCTAATTTATGAGAAGTATTAAAATATTTAAGAGTTAGACAAAAAATAAATACATAATTAAAAAGATAATTAAAACAATCTTAAAATTTTAAATATGTGTAAATAAAAATAAAATATTATAAGAAATGAACAGATAAAATAATAATCGAGTGACTAATAAATATGATTCGTCACGTGAAATTCAAACTGAAGTGGGAAGATGGACTTGGGTAGGTCTGGGTTCGGCCCAGCTGACTCGTATAGTCCAAATAATAGTGATTAATTGGGTTAGTATATACAGAAGCTAAATGTTTTTTTTTTAAAAAAAAAAATTTACCAAAAGCTAGCTGATTACTGCTTTAGCAATACTAGTTATCAAGAGTTTCTTCAAGCTATAAGAGCTTTTGTAGTTTTTTTTTTCAATAAAAAATATTTTTTGATCATTCAAAATAAAAAACAACAAGAACAAAGAATAAAATAACTCTTGTCTAACAAAAGACACTCTCATGGTGTCTGCTAACAATAGAACACTAATTTAAGAAGGACATGATTCTCACTGAATCAATTATTGATCCATAGATAAATCTAATGTTGCTAACCAGTTCACGCTGATTCACCTCTCTTAAAACATGAGAAAAGGAAAAGTTTGACAAGTTTCAATAAAGAAATTCTTAAAAACTCTTTTAGCATTAGATTTAAACATGTTCTTAGTTACATTCAATTGTGCATCATTGGTTCATTTTGTTATTCATGGCGAACATTTTGTTTTATATTGATGATTCAAGTAGACATCTTCATAGGGTATTAATTGCTCTCCTTAAGTTGTATGTGGAATATATTAGGTCACTAGATCCTTTGTTTTGTTATAGTCATGCCAAAATAGAAAATGATACACGGTATTGACCATTTTTTAAGAATGTCATAGGCCAATTGATGGTACACATGTCCCATGCATGTTTGGTTATTCCTAGTGAGCAAGCTAGATTTATTGGAATACAGGGAATTCCAACACAAAACATATTGGTTGCATATGATTGAAACATGTGTTTTACTTTTGTATTAGCTGGATGGGAAGGTACTATCCACGATGCTCGAATCTTCGATTATGCTCTCACAATTTCTAACATAAATTTTCCACATCTTCCTCGAGGTATAATTTTTTTGTATCACTACAATTGAATTCTATTCTCATTTAAATTTTATTTATACAAATTTTTACCTTTCTCAACAAGTAAATATTATTTGGTAGATGCTAGCTATCCAACACCAATGGGATATGTTGGTCCTTACATATTGAATGCTATCACCTTCCTGATTTTAGACATAGATCTGGGTTTGCAAATAATCATGAAGTTTTCAATTATTATCGTTCCAGTTTAAGGTGCACAATTGAAAGAACTTTTGGAGGAAGAACAGATTTGCAATCTTGCGTTGCATGCTTAAGTACAAATTTGAAACACAAGTGTAAATAATTAATTTGTACAATGATGACTATACACAATTTTATTTGAAGGAATGTTGAGAGTAATATTGATTTTACACGATATGAAGATGAAAATATAAGTCTTGACGCAGATGATAATGACGACAATATAGTTAACTTGGATCAAACCCAACTTGTAAATGTCATTTCCTCACCTAAGATGGATCATGTTCGAGATTCAATACGATATGAAATTGTATAAGTCTTAAATCAAAATTAGTACTGTTGTGACAGGACAAAATTGTGTTATATTAAGAATTATTGATCTTTTTTGTATTTTTTGTGTCACTACTTTATAAATACATTGTTCTGTTAATTTGGATTGCAAGTTTTTATTTAGGAGATGCATTTTATTTCACAAACTAATATTTTAATCAATAATTTATTTTTAAAAAAACTTGTTATAAACCTACCTATTTGTTTTAAATTAATATTCAACATATCAATATAATAATAAATAATAAATAAGAATACACGAGACATTTAAAAATAACTAAAATCCATTTTAGTAATTAGATACTCAAAAATAATTTTGATTTAAAGTATCTAAACAACATTCTCTTAAAAAGTCTATAATTAAATTAAAATATAAAAAATGTTTAGTAATTATATTTTAAATAGTTTAAAATATTTAATTGAGTGTATGTAATATTTTTTACATTATGTGTTCTTAATAACATAAGAAATAATTGTCTAAAAACATAATAAATAACTTTTTTTGCTCTTCAACATAATAAATAATTAAAATATAATAAGTATTTTTTTCAAATTATTTCATGAAAATATGTTAATTTGAGAAGCCATAAAAAATCATTTCATGAAAAATATATATTTAAAATAATTAATAATTAATTTTATATAATTATTAATTTATTATAATATAGCACATGAAAGTGCGAGGCAGAAATATGAAAATAAGTAATTGCAGTCTTCAGAAATTGGCGCCTTAAGTTAAAAACATGCTACTTATTTAATTAATAGACAGAATAGAATCTATTATATTCTCTAGCTTCCTTTCTCTGTACGTTCTTTATAATAAAAATATACTACTTTAGTCTTATATTTTATTTCTTCATTATATTTTTTAAATGTCCTAAATGTGGAACAAAATTTATATATTTTGTTTCCTCTGCTTCTAACACGTTTACTAGATGCTACCAAAATAAAAAAAATTCCTTTGGCCAGTTCAGATGTGGTCATGTATGTGGAGTATCGAGAATTCTTTATTTATTTGATTTTGTTTATCTTTTTTCTATGATTCAGTATACTGAAATAGAAATAAATAAGTGTTTCAAAGGAACTTTCTTTTCTACCAAGATTGGCCTTCGAACTAACCTAACATTTGATGAAGTAATAAAGCCTAAAAAACTTATAATTCTATATGAGATACTGATAATACTGAAGAAAAAAAAAATGAATTGGTTTTAATATTTATTCCCAAAAGCTAAACCACCAAAATTTTCATCCTTCACATTTGGATGTATCGTTTAAACATGGCAAGTCCCAATTAACAACGCATATTTGAAGGCATGATGCATATTTTAAGGAGTTAACTCATCTAAAAGGGAAACTATTAAACAAGTGTGACCTTCTTAAAGGGGTTTTGAATTTTGATTATATTCATACAAGTTTTTATTCAACAAATAAATATTCTCACATACACATATAAATCATGCTTATATCCAAATACTTATAGATAAATAATATATATGTATACAGTTTCCGAGAAATATTCATAATAGTCTCTCAAACATTTTCTTTCTAATTCTCACTTTATAATTAACTAAAATTTATTAAAAATTATTAATTTTATAGATTCTTCTATTATAAGAAATGTTAATAATATTCTTTCTAACACTCTTTATATAATTGATTAAAATTTATTAACAAATTTAAATTTTAGTGTGGGTTCCGCCTTCTTATATTTCCAATAAATTTTAATTAACTGTAGAGAATATAAAAAGTTAAATATATAAATACTATACTAATAAAATATTATATTAATAGTTATGTTAAAATTTATTTATTTTTAAGTTAATACCTTTAAAATATATTTCATAAAAAATAATAATTAAAAAATGATTTTATAAATATGTATTTAAATTTAAAATAATTTATAATATTTAAGTTCAATTAATAATTAATGATAGAAATTGAAAGAAATAAAATTTGAGAGATTAATCTATAAAAAATAAAACACTTAATTATTAATTTAGTTTTTAAATTATTTAAAATAATTCAATTTAGTTCCTACATTATTTAAAAATATACATAAAGAAATATCAATATTATATTTACAAGTCTGTTGTGAAAAAAAGACCACACCTTATTAGTCAATTTATTTTGTTTTTAAAAAATACATATGGTTCAGAAGTATCTCTAGGAAGTAGCAAAAGATGTTATATCACAGGACTATAGTCTATAGGAGAGCTTCTCAAAGACCCAGTCAGACGTAACTAGGGGTGAAAACAGGCTAGGTCAGGTCAGGCTTAGTTAGGTCTGGTCTTGGCCTAATTTAAAAATATAAAGTCTGGCCTAGCCTTTTTATTTATTATAGGTTTTTTTTTAGGTCTGGTCTAGCCTATTTAAAAGTCTGGTTTGACCTACGAGCCTATTAAAAAGTCTACTTTAAAATAAATATTATATATTAAAAAAATATAATGACTATATAGTAAAATTTCGAGAATTCACATAATACTTTTATAAATTTAATATAAAAAAGACACATACTTCCCTTTTAATTTGTACATGAAAAAAAATAAAATCAATTAGAGTACTCTAATATGAGATTAAAATTTACTAATCACAACAAATTATCTTTTTTATATTTTATCTTTTTAATTAGATTATATTTGATATTATTTTATTTTATTTCTCTTTAACGTAACAACTTTTATTTTTTTATAAAACTTACACACAAATTATCTTTCTTATCTTTTATCTTTTTAAGTAGATTAAATTTTATATTATATTATTTTATTTCTCTTTTAAAAACAAACATAACAACTTTTACTTTTTTATAATTTACAAACCTACATACAAATTATCTTTTTTATATTTTATCTTTTTAAGTAGATTAAATTTTATATTATATTATTTTTATTTTTTTTAAAAGATTGATTTATATCTTTTAATTATAATATATATATATACATATATATATATATTAAATAGGCCAGCCTGATAGGCCTAACAGACTTTTTTTAAAGTTTGAGCCTGACCTTTTTATTTAAATAGGCTTTTCAAAAAGCCTAAACTTGACCTTTATAATAAACAGGCCAGACCAAGTCAAAGGTCTCTGATAGGCGACCTGACCTATTTTCATCCCTAAACGCAGCCCTCAATTCTTTTCCACGGCAAAAAAATTTAAATAATGCGTTTTTAATAAAAATTTACCAAAATATGACATTTTGAAAACTAAATACGGATCTACTGCTGTTAATCACGCTCTGGCTAAACGTGTTGAATCACGTCATGGTTAGACGTGTTCAAACACGTCGTGGGTCGACGCGATTCAGCCTCTAACACGTCCTCCATGGACGTGATCTTGCCCCAAACACGTCCTGCATGGACGTGATTAAACACGTCATGCAGGGACGTGTTTTACCCCCACTGTTGGTTAAAATTGAGTCATGTGTGCATTGTTCTCATATGTTGACCTCCACTGTTATTATCATATATACGCTGCCAATTCCAAAGTATAAATTTACTGAAATGCTATTTAGTAGTAGTGCTTAATACGTGGAAATCCTTACAAAATTAAGTATGAACCAGTAGGAATCAATGATCATATATATGATACTAATAATGGATGATCTACTTGGTATGTTTAAACCCATATTATAATTAACAATCTAAAGTTTTAATTAATTCCTCTTATGTTAGTATCTTCTTGGTGAGATATAAGAATTTTGTTGATGAGTGATTTATTAATTT
>PYAF01002103.1:0-26044 GCA_007407185.1 Glycine tomentella
GACTTAATTAGACCGATAATTCAGATTTTAATTAATTTGGATTATTTTAAGTTTAATTATTCCAATTTTTATTTTCAGGACAGATTAATAATTAAATGGGCTTGGAATTAATTTTTGGACTTGAAGACTGGAGTGCCACATCAGCATCATTTTCAACATCAGCAGCTTATTTTCGTTTTATTTTATTTTAGTGATTTTTTTTGGGCCAAAATTGTTAGGGAAGACCTATTTTTCGTTTGTGAGACAGTCACTAATATTTGGGAAACTGTGCCCATGCACAAGGGGACAACACTATTTCGTTTTAGGGTTTTTTAGAATATTTTCGTTTTCTGCTTCTTCTCTGTTTTCTAGTTTCGTTTTCTGCTGTGACTCTGTTTAGGTTTTCACTTTCGTTGGTGATTTTCTATTTCAGAATACAATTGCTAATTTCATTTTCTGTTCAGTGCCTATTCTGTTTCGTTTCGTTTCGTTTCTGGTTTCTTCATTTTCAGCATTTAGGTTTTCGTTTAATGTTCAGTTTCGCTTCAATTTATGTTTCTGTTGCTATTTTCGAATTAATGGAAGGATAAACCCTAGGGTTGGACCCTAGGACAGATTGTAGACCTTTAATGGAGGCTCCTTGTATTTGCAATTCGTTTTCTGCTTGGTTCTTCCTTGTTTGAATTTCTGTTCTGTGTTTTTTCGAGTTGGAATCATGCTTAATGATTCTGAGTTGAATGATTCAGTAATCTCAGGTTGCTTAATCCTGAGAACTTGCCCTAACGAGGTTCACGTTTGCTTAATTAGTGTAATGAAGTTTTAGGTTAATCTTCGCTTAGTAGATTAATCTGGACTGATAAGGATTAAGCAGGACAGATTATCTTTCGTGAACCAAGGATAATAGAGGCGCAATCTGTTCTAAGGTCTGACTTGTTTTAATCACTGCAATTAATTTTGGTATTTCTGTTTTGTTTTTAGAATTTCTGGCATTCTGTCTAAAACCCCCCAATTGCACGTTTAATCCCTTAAACATAGACAATTGATCCTTGAGAGACGACCTGGGAGTCACTTCCTAGTACTGCATTTAATTTGTATAAATTTGACCGAGTGCGACCTCGCGATCACTTAGTATGTGACATGTATGACTCAAAGCATTAATGTTTTAAATGTTATACCTTAAAGTACCTGTTGCTACACATTCGTTTTTCTCAACTATTGCAGTTTTCAATGGACTAAACTTCTCTGAATGAAAAGAGCAAATTGAATTTTACCTTGGGGTAATGGATTTAGATTTGGCTCTTAGAAAAGAGAATCCTAGTGCTATTATTGATGCAAGCACTGAGTATGAAAGAGTCCATTTTAAGAACTGGGAAAGATCCAATAGATTGAGTCTGATGTATATGCGAATGAGCATTGCAAGCAACATTAAGTTAACTCTTCCACAAACTGAAAGTGCTAAAGAAATGATAAAACTTGTGGAAGAGTACTCCCAAACTGCTGACAAGTTTGTTGCTGGGACACTAATGAGTACACTGACCACCATGAAATTTGATGGTTCACGAACTATGCATGAGCATGTTGTTGAAATGAAAAATATTGCAGTAAGCCTAAAGTAATTGGGAATGGATGTGGATGAAAATTTCCTGGTGCAGTTCATATTAAACTCATTACCGTCTGAGTATGGTCCTTTCCAAATGAACTATAATACCATGAAAGACAAATGGAATGTGCATGAATTGCACAGTATGTTAGTTCAAGAGGAAACCAGAATTAAGAACCATGGAAATCATTCCATCAATTATGAAAAACATCAAGGAGTTGAAAAGAAAGGGATTCGTTACGACCCAAATTACAAGGTCAAATGAAAAATTTGTCCTTATGAATAATGGACAAATTCCATCAATTATTCATAAGGACAAATTTTTCATTTGACCTTGTAATTTGGGTCGTATGGAATCCCTTTCTTTTCAACTCCTTGATGTTTTTCATAATTGATGGAATGAATTCCATGGTTCTTAATTCTGGTTTCCTCTTGAACTAACATACTGTGCAATTCATGCACATTCCATTTGTCTTTCATGGTATTATAGTTCATTTGGAAAGAACCATACTCAGATGGTAATGAGTTCAATATGAACTGCACCAGGAAATTTTCATCCGCATCCATTCCCAATTACTTTAGGCTTACTGCAATATTTTTCATTTCAACAACATGCTCATGCATAGTTCATGAACCATCAAATTTCATGGTGGTCAATGTACTCATTAGTGTCCCAGCAACAGACTTGTCAGCAGTTTGGGAGTACTCTTCCACAAGTTTTATCATTTCTTTAGCACTTTTAGTTTGTGGAAGAGTTAACTTAATGTTGCTTGCAATGCTCATTCGCATATAAATCAGACTCAATCTATTGGATCTTTCCCAGTTCTTAAAATGAACTCTTTCATACTCAGTGCTTGCATCAATAATAGCACTAGGTTTCTCTTTTCTAAGAGCCAAATCTAAATCCATTACCCCAAGGTAAAATTCAATTTGCTCTTTTCATTCAGAGAAGTTTAGTCCATTGAAAACTGCAATAGTTGAGAAAAACGAATGTGTAGCAACAGGTACTTTAAGGTATAACATTTAAAATATTAATGCTGAGTCATACATGTCACATACTAAGATACTAACTTCAATGCATATTAATGTTCACCTTTGGGTATCCATTAATACACAACATTCAACTATAATGATGCTAAAAGATTTCACATAATTTGATAATGATGCATACCCCAACTAAAATATTTGTCATCTTTGGACGTCCGAATAAAATTAGAAGTGTATCAACATTATCAACGTTCATGTTCATTTATTATAAAACAAGTAATCATCCTTTGGGTTGATCCTTAACTGTCCTATAATAATGAACTTCAATATGCCACAACATAATCAATAATTTTATATCATTCATAGAATCACAGTCATAGTAATTGAAACATAATCATAATGTTTGGAACTAATCAATTCATCAAGAATTTGGCCACTTTGGTGACTAACAAATTCACCATACTTAATTCCAAACTTGAAATAGACATACAATTTGGAATTAAATCACTCATACAAATTTGGTCACTTTGGTGACTAACAAATTCACCATACTTTAATTCCAAGATTGTAATACTTCATAAAATACAAAATATGTTAAAATCATAAGATTTTAACAACATTCAAAATCATTCTAACATCATAATTAATTTTCAGTGTCAACAAAATATACAATCATTCGATCACAACACTTCAAAGCATATACACTTTATCAAATACAATTTTAAATATGCATTGGTACAATTTTGAATAGGGAGAGCAATAAAGTGATCAATCATTATTATTTACTTTTCATCACTAACATTAATATGTCTTTGTCTTGTAGTGATAGGAAAGATAATTTGCATTTAATATATATATATGTTGAACTGAAAACACCATCAGGATTTTATCGTGATATCCATTAGAACATATGATATACCAAGTGAGAAATATCAATTATGTGATATATTCTATCAATATTATTTGATTAATAATATTCACAACAAGCAGAAAATTAAGATTCAAAATCTACCATAATACTTTATTGTTGCATCAACAAAAACTTAGTAATAGAAAATCACAAATTCTTAAACCATGCTCTGATACCACATATAAGCATTCATGTTCAATAACAATCATATCAAAAATATGAAAATGATCTTGAGAATTCATGAGTTTTACATAAACATACCTATGTCCATAATTGCGGAAAATCTTTATTGGTAGAATGCTTTCGTAGAGTCTTTAGAGAAGATCCTTTAATGATAGAATACTTTCTCAGAGTCTTGACCCTTTCTTTCTTGTATCTTCTTTGATAGGGATTGGATACAACTTTCATGGGTAGACAATGATGGTATTCAGTTTTCTAGATATCTCTCTTTCTTTGAAAACTGAACTACTACGTTTAATAATAACTGCATCTATCAACAGTTATCTTTTAATATAACTGCATATCTTAACAGTTATTTTTTAATATAAATGCGTATCTTAACAGTTATCTTTTTAATACGTTTAAGATAATTATTTTATTAACAATTATCCTTTAATAACTTCCCTTTGTAACCAATTATCTTTATGTCCTTTATTCATTAAATCCAATAACATTTATTTAAATGAGCCACAATGATAAATCTTACATCCTCAAGGTGGATGCTAGTAAGAGAAAGATAGTCAAGTTCATCAAAATCTTTCATGGTACCATTAATCTCATCATACTTAATATAAAAAAAAGAAGAAGCATAAATTGGATCAAACCTTCAAGCAACAAATCACACACAAGGTTTGCATAGTAAACTGAACAGAAGTTATAACAACAAAGATGATCACGAAAAACAATTAAATTACACCAATTAAGCGCCATCTAGCTAGGTAAGAATCATTTAAGCAAGCAATTATACAAACAATTATAATATTAATAATATCACAAATTAAGCAATCATATTACATCATTTTTAGAAGAAGCTAAAGAGATCACTCTAGCTAGCCAGAGCTTCAAGTGCAAATCCTGTGAAATACATGAATATAATTATAGATGAACAAGAATATTTAGAAGAATTTCATAATGTTTGTTTCAATGCAGAAAACAAAAAATCTCAACACATTGCCATATAAATCATTACCAGCAGCAGGATTATCGAAATTATAACGCCATCTTCCATCACCTTGGCTTAGAGTCTGCCAATAATGCAGAATATGAAATCACATTGCAAATGACAGTTTAAATTGCAATTGCAACAAAATACCTTGATTGAATGGAAGGTCCCATCAACATCAATAGGAAATACATCAAAATTAGAAGCCTGGTCCTGTTTACATAGAAGGAAGTGATCAAATGCTTGAACAAATCAAAATGAAATATAGTATGAAATGCAATATGCAAGTAAAAAAAATATTAAGAAATAAAATTGACATTTCCATTATGGTGAACTGGGGAATTTTCTTATCAACTTGATGTGCTTGTTCATAACCACTATTATTTTGCTGGACCTAACAAATATCAAGATATAAGAAAATAAAATATTAAATAAGATAAGTGATATGATGAAAAAAGAATTTTCTGATAATAACTAACCTGTCCACATGACCTTCCAAAGTTTTGAGGCCATAGATAACTCCTTAGGAAAATGTTTACATAACGCTTTTCTCATGAAAGATAACTCTGATACCAACCTGTCTAGATTTTGTTTCATCAAATTCATTTCTTCATCATGCATATTTCTCCTTTGACTTCTTTAACTCCCTCAACTCTTACTCCAACTTTTGTACGACCTCATTACATGTTAGTAGCAAGAATATTAGATTTAGTACCCCATAATTGAGAAGGAATTGGACAATGGGTCTGTTAGGATAAGTTTATTTAGAAACGCTTCTAAAAGAAAAAAATAAGAAGAAAAAATGAGATGAGATTTTTCATAAATAAAAATAAGCTCTCCATTAACTAATTAGAAGTTCACAAATATTGTTTCTCTAAAAGATGAGATGGTATCTACAATTAACTAATGAAAAATTCATTTTAGCTTATGGAGAAATTCATTTCATTTTTTCTTCTTCTAAAAAAACTTTTAGAGAAGCTTACATTCAAGCAGGCCCTAAGTCCTAAGCTACCAACATAGCCACTTCTTTCTTCTCCCAATACTTGGGAATACACATCTCCTTTCCAAGCAACACTACCAGTGGGTTGTGCATTAGATGTTTCACCATTCAACTTTACTTAAATCATATCCTAAGTATTAAAAAAATTTATGACACACTCATAATCAATATAAAGAATTCAAAAGTGTTATTACTATGAAAATTGCTTAAAAAATCTTACCACTATTTTTGCAGACTCCTCATCCAATGGTCTTCCATCCTTACGCTTCTTATGGTTTAATATGAAAATTTCTACCCTAGTAGGCTCTTTCCCATTTTTGTCTTAGTAGAGTTGATTTAATGTGTAAATATTATTTAGAACATAATATTATGTTTTTCAATTTATTCATAAATACCTTTTCAGCCATTAAAGTTTCAATGCTTTTAGACATCTTTTTGTTTTGTCCTATTGCATCTATTTGCGTGGCTACGTTTCTGTCGTCAAAGAACAATAGTTTAGGGTTGTTCACAATTATTAGAAATTGAACTAAATAATAGTTTAGACAGTAGTCAATTTATTCAATCTAAAACAAACTTGTTCAGTATACAGAAAATTTAATCCAACTAACAAGAGTAAAACTTTGCATCACTTTAACTAATCAGGATGCATTAAGCACTAAATTCATAGTTCATATATATAGATCAGGATCCATTAAATCGCTATATATATATAACTGATCAGGATGCATTAAATCCTGACAAATTCACTAATCCTCAACTAAAACATTTGTATCAACAAAAGCAATAAATTTGTTACCTTTTCTTTGTCAGACAACCAATAAGAAACAACACCAATTCATTGGTCCATTGGTATACGTTTTGGTCTATGTTTCATTAAGGCATCTTTGGTCTTGTACTTTATCATATATGTGCACCTTTTTCACATTAGTAATCTTTCCATTTATTCCCAATTGTTTTTTTGACAAACTCTTCACCACGTATAGAGGTTAAGAATTTCCTCTACTAAATAAAACATGTAGTTACAAGGTTATATAATACAATTTAAAAATAAAATAGAATAAAATTGACACCTATCGAGAATAATTATTTCAACCCTCACAAGCTCCATCAATCTTTCTTTTTTTTTTTTTTTTTTTTTTTTTTTTTTTTTTTTTTTTTTTTTTTTTTTTTTTTTTTTATCTTGATCAAATTTTCTCCAATCCTCTATGTTTAAAGGAGCTAGTCTTGGATTTCTAGCTAAAATGCTCAAAAGCTAGAAAGCTTTCGACCCTCCATTCCTATGGCTTGATTGCAACTATTAAATTGCATGTCAATACTCTTTCCAGGAGACATATTCCATATGTCTTTTAACATAACCATATTTAAATGCATGATTCAATTAATGAAAAATTATTAATATAATATAGTTATTCATTACATTAGTGTCACCTGATTCGGCATTTTCTTCAACATCCATGCTACCGTTTGATTGGGACTCAACCATTTTGAGTATTCATTAATTGTTCAATATAAATTCCACTTCATCATGATGCTTGTCAACAACGCTAAGGCTATTTTTACTAAGCATTATGATATAGAAAAGTATTTCCAATAAATAACAATCAGTACATCCTATAAGAGAAGTATGAAGACGTCTAGATTAACAAGAAAATTTACCAAACTAACTTGAATTGTTCAAGGCGATAAAGAAATTCAAATTAAGCTAAAACTTGTGGTCCATATAGTTATCATGTATTGCGGACCTTGTGGTATGGTTGGACAGTTTTGTATTTTGGAATTAGAGAGTCATAATAGTAAGCTGATGCATGTGTCAAGAATGCAAATAATTGCACTACTTAGAAATGTTGCACTTGCAAGTTTAGACTAGAAGTTTTTGAAAAGTGATACATTACCTACATGCAAGTGAACACTCTTCTAAGTGCTGAAATAAACTGTCAAACTTATTTTTCAAGTTCGTGCGATCTAATAAGAAATCAAGATAATATGTCAAATAACATTTAATGTTATATAATGGATAAAATAAAATTTTAATCAATACCAATGATAGCATCACTACTACAAACATTACATTTTAAGACGGCCAATTTAAGTCGGTTGTCGATAAACCGTTTTAAAAGGATGGGTGGTGGCATTTTTGAAATTAAGAAGAACATTTCAAAGACGGTTCACATCAAAACCATTTTAGATGGCTGAAGACGACAACGGTTATCGTGTAACCGTCTTCCTTTTAGTGTTTTCAAAGACGGGTTAGGTACAACCGTCTTAAAAATGTTGAAAAAAATATTTGAAACGCAGTCGTTTTGCCCTCGTCTCCAAAAGGTCCCCACAAAAGTCCGGACCTAACTCTCATTTTGCCTTTCCTCTCTTGTGCCTTAAACCCCTAAAGGTGCTGTCCCTCTCCCATCTTGCTTTCGTTCTCTCTCTAGTGCCCTAAACTCCTCCCCTGAAGTGCCTTAGCTCCACCTCGGTTCGACCTGTGTGCCATCATCTTCATTTCGATTATTGAGGTATGATCCTTGTTCTAGACCGTGACAATTTTCCTTTCTTTTAAAATGTTGGTCACATAGTCTGGCACCTCTATATATATAATATTCGCTCCCTTTTTTTATTCGAGTGCATCATGCATTCTCACTGATGGGTGTGACTGTATGAGCATTTCCATATATGCCAAGTTGTTGTTAAGATTGCCACCAGTTATGTCTCTGGTTTTAGAAGATTGAGCAGTATGTGTATCATTGCTCATAATGATAACATTTTGTGCATTAATGTGGTATTCAGTCTCTGTACCACTTCTTCCAGCCTGTTTTGAGCCGATGGAGTTTGGAGTTGAAGCTATTCTTGAGGGTGGTCAATTCTTTTCAACTCTTTCAGCCCTCTTCTTTGCATTTTCCTTTTCTTCAATGGCCTTGACTAGCAAGGCCTCCTTCTCTGAAAGTTTTTGCCCCAAGGGCCCTCTTCGATTTTAGGTAACAATGGTAATGGTTATCGGGTTCACCATCCTTTTTCTACCTCAGGGTTGGTAAGGTCTTCTTTCCCCTTACCAATACCTACAGCTTCCACAAGAACACACTACTATAAAAATAGGATTTTAAGACGGTTCTTACACCCCTTTAAAGACGGTTCCGGACCCGTCTTTGTAGCAAGCGACGTTGTAAGCTTAGACATACAAAGACGGTTATAAAACCGTCTTAGATTAATTTTTTATTTTTTTTATTTTTTTTAAGGAACCTTCTAAGACGGTTATGCGTGTACCGTCTAAGTATGTAGCCATTCTAAGGCGGTTATTACGTATAACCGTCTTAGATTTTTTTTTTTTTTGCACAGCACCTTCTAAGACTATTATTACGTATAACTGTCTTAGATTTATAGACTTTTTTTTTATTCCAAATGTATGACACCTCTAGTAGCCAGAGCAACAATATCAGCACAAGAGACTTTGTTTCTAAAGATTATTCACCGTAATATCTGTGTAAAATAAATAATTATATGTCATGATGAAAGTAAAAAAATCATATATGAAAATTTTGAGGATCTTTATAGTGAAGTAAAATACTGCAAATAACAATTACATGAAAATATTGTGAAGAAAAAACGTAACTATGCATATTAAAAACATAACTAGGCATTTTCATAGTGAAGTAAACTAATAATTGTGAAGAAAAAAATAACTATGCATATTAAAAACAATATTTAGGAATAAAAATGAAAAAAAATAACTATGTGAAGAAAAACATTGAGGATCTTCCAAGTCAATCACATCCATTTTCTCTCTGATGCATTGAAGTGCAACTTCAGTACACAAAGCAGCTAGATCAGCACCAACATATAAACATGAGTATCCTTGGCTATTTTTTCAAATCAACCTACAAATGAAAAAATGGCCAAATATCTTTCAGGACACAGAAGATTTAATTCAAGCCAAAACATATGGGGAAAGGAGACAAAATAATATAATAGTTATTCTTACAAGACTATACTTATACATTTGTTATTATAAAATAATGATATGATAAGTAGGGTGCAAGTACTATCATGATTCACAAGTCCAAACTATATCCTGGCACCTGTACAAGTGAGCGTGTGCTTCCTTTTTGGTTGGTTTATGTGCCAATAGCTGTTTAAGTGAGTTAAGGTTAAGCAAGACAAAGGAATCTCAAATGGCAGCTGTTTGACTCTTGAGGTGCAAATACAGTTTGGTGCAATTTTAAATTTAATTTAAAAAATTGTGTAAATTGCCAAAAAGCCAGGAAATGTCTAACAGCTAGTAATTATCATAAGCACTATATTGAATCACAATAGAAATTCTCCAAGACGATTTCTTTGTTATTCAGCATGAAACACAAAATGCAACAACCTGAACTAGAAAGTATACCAGTTAACGTGGACATGCTGCTTGACATATTGATTTAGCTTCGTCTCACAATAAAATAGCAGGTCAAAAAACGTACAACTTTTTTTTTGGAAAAAAAAACATAAAAATGATGTTGCTTTGTGGTACGATAATTTCTATAACTAGAACAGAAATCAAATTCAAGTAAAAACTGGCCATAAAAATCCGGAAGCAAGGGAAGTCATTCATACAATCATACTGATTCATCTAGCAATCACATGATAAAACTACAAGTAAATGAAAAGAGCTTCAATGGGAGAAGGTGGTGTACCTCAGATCATCATCCAATAAGAAAGAATTTGAGGTAAAATTCTGATTGTCCTTGCTGACAATTTCGCTCATTTCACTAACTACCTGTTTACCATATACTGTTTAGAACTCTGAAGAAACTACCATCACAGTTGTATTTTGAATCAATTAAGAACACAACTTGCCTCATTCGACACACTTTGGGTTCCATAGTTGTCATCCCAATACATCTTGCTGATTCGATAGATTTGCCTCACAGTCAATACCTGTTGATGAAATGTATTTAACTTTCTTTTCAATTTTAATATGTTTAGATGAACTGTATATCAAGAATATTGTACTCACTACACATGTGAGATATCAGACATATGCTAACAAATGGGGTGAAAGGAATATCTTTGTAGTGAACGAGATCAGACATGTTCGCTTAACAGTGGAAGGAAACTAATTAACTGTTTGTTTCATATTCTTAGAACAGTCAGACATGAGAGGAGTGTTAATGAAGATACCAGCATAATTGTCTTACTTGAAAATAAAATTTTCAACAAATAAATGAATTACTATTAAAGATCAAATAAATGTAATGGTTAGGATGCCTAAGGCCTAACTTCAGAATCACGAGTTATGATGTTTATGTGCCAATAGCTGATAGTGATCAGGAAGAGCTAGATCGGTTCATTGCTGAGATAGAGGATGCAGCAGATAAAGAATATAAAGCTGAAGAGGCAAAAGAAAAAGAAGAGTTTGGAAGAATTTGGTGGAAGATACAGAAGATCAGATGACACTAGAGAATGATGACAACTGGCATGTGATCATTAAATTAAACTTGGGGAAAGGAAATTGGCAGACATAAGTAGCATTACCAACATTTTGAGCTGTGTAAAGAACTAGTGAAGGATATTGGTATAGTTGTACCTTGCAGTTTTGTGCATCTTAGCAGACAAGATAGCTCTGATATTCACAGCACTACAATTTCATTGCATGTTGTCCCATCCTTATATCTAAAATTAAAAGAACGAGTACCTAGTGGGTAGAAAATGTAGGAAAAGAAAGTAAAAGTATAATGCAAGGAAAATGGTAAAAAAAAAAAATAGGGACTGTGAGAAATTTTACCAGAACTTTGACTTTCTTTTGGCAAAGGTAGAACCTTGAGCATCTTATTGTTGTTTACAACACACCATGGACTTTGTAAAATTAAGTAGTTAATATCCTTGGAAAGCTAGAAACTAGAAAGTAGTTATGCTTGAGAAACTTAAAACAGATGCTATGGATTGAAATCCTAAACGACTGATCATGGAATAGAGCAACTCTTAATGTGTTAGTATTTTCATTTCATAGATATAACATAGGTAGACTAAAAATGGGAGGCCATGTGTAATCTATTTCAGAGCTTGTGTGATTGCCATGATTTTTTGTTGAGGGTATTGCCAAGTGCATCAAAGAGAGGCATGAAGAGGCAGAAGTTAGTGTCCTTATTAGTGTGGTGTAGGTGGTGATATCTACATCATAGCATAGAAAGCAAATCAATGATACATACAACTCACAACTGCAAAGAAATGGACATGAATAAAGAGAAGCTTTGGAACCAATCACATTTGTAAATCATAAATTAAATGCCAAACTCACTTGCAATAAAATATTAAAAATATTCCAAACAAAATATTATGCTAGCCAGTCACGAGGAAAAGGAAAAAAAATTATAAATAATTTATTCTCCTGTTTGTAATCAGAAATTCTTAGATTAATATAAATAAATACAACAATTCATTTGCTTATATGGACTAAATATAAGCAAAATCAGTCTGTTATTGACCAATGGTTTCATTCAAAGAACTGGCTTTTTTACACCCCGTAGGTGACTTGCAGAACAGTAGAAGAAGTCCAGTTCATAGTCTCTCTAATATAGTATCAGCTCAATCAATTTTCTTCATAACACAAACAAAATAAATCCATTAAAAAATGGGGCAAACAAGGAAGTACAAATACTTCAAAATATAAGTTGTACCTGTGTGTTGGACACATATTTGTGTCAAATAGTGTTTTTTTTTTTACTTTTATATTTAATTTTTTTCTGATACATATGGGAATGCCACAAAAACTAGAAACATAATAACCTTTTATTATGTCTACAAAGACTCATGTTAACTTTAAAACACCAATTCTCTCTTTTGATTTAAGATTTGTGTTTTTTTTTTTAATTTTATACTTGATACTTAATTTGTGTTACATGCCCATAATTTTTAAAGTTTGATGTCCATTTCATGTTGTTTTGTATAGGTGCCTCGTATCATGTCCAAGCTTTCTAACCTCTCTAAAGTGAGCAAACACGGATACATGAATCCTTGATTTGATATAAACAACATCATGATATAAATAGAACTCATGGTGTAAATGGATGTGCACTCACCAGTCTTGTTTTGCATAAAAGCAGAGAAAGGAGGTTTAGCACAGTTTATGTTCGTATCTTATAAATGAAAACAAAGATGCAAAACTGAAACAAGAGATTGGTTGACATATGTTTAGTGACAGGTGTAAGGCATCCATGATTCCGAAGTCACAGATTTGAATTTTGAAGAAAGGAATCATGGATGATGAATTTGTGAATGGGTGGCTAATCTGAGGTTTGAAAGATACAGGACTCCAGGCATGTGCTAGCAGCAATCTATGGGAAGCAGTAAAGTAAAAGAATTTTAGATGGTCTATAGTTAGCAATTCATGGATAGAATAATGGTTTAGGTTGTAAACCTGTAGAGGTTTTGGGACCTCGAGGTTTGGGTTCCTATCATATGAATGTAACAGAATGAAAGAAAGGCAAAAAAATTTAGCAGCATCCTCCTACTCTGGATCAATGGAACCCAGAATGAGGAGATTTGCTTATTAAATTAGTCTCCAAAGAATCAAAAGTCTGGTCTCTCCCACCCAAGACTAACCAACCAACCAACTAACTCCTTCCACTTATATTCTCTCCCACTATTTATATCCTACCTCTATTACAGCATCAGAGTGCTAACTAACAACAAATCTCTAAATACTACTTTAACTATTTTCCTAATTGTGGGCCTGTTGCTACTCCCTCCGTTCCATTTTATTTAATTTGACGTTTTAGCCAAAAAAAATAAAGGTCCCATTTTGATTGGCATTTTAATATATCAATGAATCCCCCCTGTTGTCAAATAGCTTGCAAGAATTACGACATAAATGGAATGTCCAGACCCAAAAAGCATAGAGAAGAACCTGGAAAATTGGAACACCAGAAAAGCCACTGGAAGCAAAGCCAGATTTTTCCCTCTCCTGAAAAGCACGAGCATACATTATCATTACTGTACAGCTCAATGACCAATAGCAAGGTCCATAGATTATACAGGGATTACAAGCAAGTTTTCAAACTTTAAAGAAAATTGCATGAAATTAGCTAACTAGACCAATATAATTTGAAAATGACTAGTTCACCAGAGCAGTCAAGCTATAATTCTGGTAATTGGTGAGAACCAATCCAAGCTAAAACACCTGGATGAGAAAGCAAAGCAAACGCGAGAGAGAAATAAAGAACGGAAATACACACACACAGAGAAGAAAAGAAGGACCTTGTTCAAAGAAACGGGGACAACTTTAGAGCCCTGGCACGCGTGGGGGTCAATAAGCGTAACTTGGTTAAGGAGAGCCTCAGCGTCGTCCTTGCTGAAGCGGAAGAGGCCAAGGTTTTTACCGAAAGAAGAACCCGAGACCAAGAGTTTTCAAGTGCTTCCAAAAACATCTTAATTTTTCTAATTATTGAACAAGTACAAAAAAAGGGTTTGCCTTTAATATAAGAGTAGGGCAAGGATTGTATTGTAGTGGAAAAAAAGGGAAATTAAAGTTACCTTGGTCTGGAAATCAGCTGAAGTCAAAGTGGCCTTGTAATCAGCAGTGACAAGTTGTTTCAAGGAAGTGTGAAGAGAGAGGGATTACTCAACCCACACGCCGTCGGCGAAGGAGAGGCGAGGTCCGTCGGCGGGAGCGGCGTCGGAGAGCACGACAGAGATGACCTGAGAGGCGAAGGAGTTGTGGACTTGGATCGGAGGAAGGAGAGAAGCTGATCGAGTAATCGAAAGGGTTTGTCTGTGGGTGCAAAGGAAGCGGCGGTGATGATATGAGGTATGGGAAGGAGGTGTAGAGGGTGCGGTTGAGGAGGGTGGAGGAGACGACGGTGACGAAGTGGAAGATGATATTTTGGGGGCAGGAGGAGTGCTGGAGGCTAAAGAAGAAAGAAGATTTTTCGTTTTTGATATTGATTTCAAATTTTAAAAATTTAAAAGAGGGAGGAGGGTGAGGGAGGGCTATAAAAAGTAAAAATATACTCAATTCTAAGAAGGTTATTACGAAACCGTCTTTGCACACCTGTTTTCAAAGATGGGTTTATGAAACCGTCTTTGAACACTTGTTTTCTGAGATGGTTTCACGAAAACTGTTTTAAAAAGTTGAACTTAATTACAAAAATGCCACCGCGCACCCTTCTAAGACGGGTATTCTACAACCGTCTTAAAACATGCGTCTTAAAATACCCTTTTTGTAGTAGTGACACCAAATCCAACAGTAGACTTCAAAGAAGAGACATATTCTTGTAGAGAAATTCTCCCCTCTGAATATGAATTGGAAACCTTGCAATTTACAAAGGACTAAATCAGAAAAGTAATACAGGAGAATAAATGAATATTGACATCATAGAATGCATTGACACAAGCTAAGTTAATATTAAATCAGGTAGCTAAATCATACATATTGTAGTTCATCAACAACACTGACCACATGGGACACACTAAGAGAAAGCAAGGTTGAATACCTGTTGCAAAACATCTTTAAATTCTTCTGAGACATGGACAGTCAAGCGAGACAATATTATCTATTTTATTCAAATACACCAAGTGCTGAAATAAACTATCAAGCTTATTTTCCAAGTCCATGCGACCTAATAAGAAATCAAGATAATATGTCAAATAACATTTAATCAATTATATATTGGGTAAAATAAAATTTTAACAAATATAAATGATAATGTGAATACATTACCTATTTTATTCAAGTACAACTTCATCAACACCACTTCTTACCCAATCATTATTATCATGTTTTGAGTCACGAATATTTTCTAACAAAGCCAAGTCAATAACATCATTGTTCATTGATAACTCAAACCCTATACTCTTTGTCCCATGTCAAAAATGTCTCACAATTTAATTTGCCTAGGAATAAACCATCCATGATCATGAGGATCTTGTACAAATATCACTTGTTGAGCTTGGCTTGCAAATACAAAAGGTTCATCACTTTCTCATTCACCAGAGTGTATTAGGTGTGAGAAGTTCACAAGTGTGAAACCAAAGGTATCTTTCATGACTTCTCTACCTTGGGTTACATCAGCCAAATCAACTTGAATAAAACAAACTTAAATTCATAAAAATAATTCAACTCCACAATATCATTCAATCTTCCATAATAAGGATGAGGATGGTATGAGAAATTAAGATCACTTGAACTTGGAGTGGGTATATGAGGGTTGGTTTGTTGTTGAGTCAATGCTTTGAATATTAGTATTTTTTGTACTAAAGAAGGTAGACTAGGCTTTTACTTTATTATGTATTATCCTCTTGGATGTGATTTGAATGTGTTTATGTATTATTTTCAAAGATATAAATTTATATTTATACTTAGAAAGTGAATTTGTTTTATTGATGAAATTTGAGGTTTATTTGAAGGAAACCTTTTGTAATTTATTTGTCTAATGAAAGTTGAGCATTTGCATAAAATGAAATATTTCTTTATTTGTGAATATCTTTGTCTAATGAAGGATTTGAGAAATGTATATGTAAGGTTTTATTAAGTTGTAATACATTTTGTGGGAATTGAAGATTTGATTAAGCAAATAGTTTTGAACAAAGTATTTATTAATCGTATGGATATTTTATTAAAAGAAAATCAGATGCGCTAAAGATGATAGTCTTTTGTAAAGTTTATGGGATGTCGTTACATGTGGAAGTCTTAAAAAGTAAACTATATTCTCATGTGCTTTGAAGCTTTTTGATAATTCAAGTTTTTTATTCACTCACTAATTTCGAAAAAGACCAAAAGGTCATTTATAGAATTCAAGATGTTACATACGTGCATTTCCCTTTTTGGTAAACATGAATCCAATACAAAGTTGGACATCAATTATACTTGATACAAAATGATTTGTGTAATTGAATAAGTCCTTTGGACACTTACAAAAGGACATAGTATATATACACTGATTTTCACAAATGGCTAGATGCCTGTTTATAATAGCGTTGGACGCTAGATAGTACTTAATAATAACAAGTTCCAATTACCATTGGATGATTACAAATAAGGTATTATAAAAGAATTTTATTACCATGTAAGCTCATATACAGTAAGTCTTGTTCACTTAAGAATAAACCATTAGTCCATAAATAATTTATATCATTGTAAAATTAAATCATCAAAATATTGGGTATGAATGGAATATCCAATTATAACATATTGGATTATCCAGATCTAACATTTTTAACAATCAAAATTATCTTAAACAGAAGTTGAAGGGAAAAGTTTTATCATCTGTTGTTTCATATTTGACATGAAAACAATGAATAACATTTAAAATCTTTTATTGACAATATGCAGAACTTAGGGATTAAAAACATTTATTCATTTAATTGTAATATAGGCAAAGAATCTTCTACTACTAAAGTATTTTGTTGACAGCTAGATGATATTTTTAGAGATATAGAACTTTAGCTTTAGCAAGGTAAAATGGGAGTGGGAAATCAATCTTTATTACTTTAATTCAGAGATTTGCTATTACTTATAAATAGCATCTCATGTAAAAGGGCAATGTGTGGCTTGGCAGACCATTATCTAAATACATCAGAAGTATTCTAACAGAGAGATTGTTGCGTGTTTGTGTGAGTGCACCAGTGTGTGTGAGGACCTGTGATACCACAAATTGGTATCAGAGCGTGAGAAAATGGAGAGTGGGCCAAGTAGTAGTCTGCCACTACCCCGCCTTACAAAAGGCTAATTACGAAACTGGAGTATCCAGATGAAAGCTCTTTTGGGAGCCCATGATAGTTAGGAGGTTGTCCATGGTGGTTTCGAGGAACCAACATCCACAACAGGATATATGGCGGCGCAGAGCAAGACATTGAAGGAGACGAGGTTGAAAGACAAAGGGGCGTTGTACATGTTATTTCGGGCTGTTGATGATTCCGGGTTTTAGAAGATCGTTGGTGCAACAACTTCAAAGGAGGCGTGGGACATTCTTGCAAATGTCTACAAGGGAGTCGATCGAGTTAGACATGTTCAACTTCAAACTCTCCGTGGAGAGTTGGAAGGAATGAAAATGAAGGAAGGAGAAGGGGTATCCGGTTTCATCACCCGGGTCCAGACCGTGGTAAATCAACTAAACAGAAATGGAGAGGTGTTGTCCGATGCCAGAGTGGTGGAGAAAATTCTGAGGTCTCTCACTGACGACTTCGAGAATGTTGTATGTGCGATTGAGGAGTCAAAGGACCTAGCAACGCTCACCGTTGATGAACTTGCTGGTTCCTTGGAGGCACATGAACAAAGAAAGAAAAAGAAGAAAGAAGAGTCACTGGAGCAAGCACTCCAGACAAAAGCTTCAATCAAAGACGAGAAAACGCTCTATTCTCACAATTTTTGAGATAGAGGTCGTGGTCGAGGTGGACGTGGAGATGACCGAGGTGGTAGAGGCCGAGGTCAAGAAGGAAGGAATAAGGAACAGGCTAAAGCAAGTCGGCAGAATTGGCAAGGCCAAGGTCATGGAAGAGGCCGACATTCAAATCAATTGAATGTAGAATGTTTTAAATGCGGAAAGTATGGACATTACTTGAGAGATTGAAACTTGGATAGATGTTACAACTGTGGTCGAGTCGGACATTTTGCGAAGGATTGCCGAGATGAAAGAAGAAATGAAACTTCAAACCTTTTTACAGAAGGAGAAGTAAAAGATGGAGGAATTCTGATGATGACTAGAAGTGAAGTCAACCAGGGATCTGAGATGGAATGGTATCTAGACACTGGTGCAAGCAATCATATGTGTGGGCATAAGCATTTGTTCAGTAATCTGAGACAAATAGAAGCCGGACATGTTTCATTTGGAGATGCTTCAAAGGTTGATGTCAAAGGCCGAGGTACGATTTGTTTCTTGCAGAAAGATGGACGAATTGGGCGCATCCGAGATGTCTATTACGTGCCCAATCTAAAAAGTAATATTCTTAGTGTGGGACAACTGATGGAGAATGGCTACTCGATTCTCATTACAGACCGAGTTCTCCTCTTGAAGGATAAACAAGGACGTTTGGTAGTTCGAGTTCAAATGGAGAAAATTAGAATGTTCAAACTAATGTTGAGGAGTGTGCAGGTTGGCTATTTGCAAACTGAGATGAGTGATGAAGTATCCTTATGGCATCGTCGGTTTGGGCATCTTCACTATGGAGGCCTAGTCGAGATGATGAACAAGAAAATGGTGGATGGGTTACTAAGTTTTAATTGTGAAAAGAGATTTTGTGAAGAATGTGTGCTAAGCAAGCATGCTAGGAGTCCATTTCAAAAAATGGCCAAATACAAATCTCAACAACCACTAGAATTAATTTATACCGACTTGTGTGGACCCATCTCTCCTGGGTCTCTCAGTGGAAAAAAGTATTTTGTCTCGTTTATAGACGATTTTAGTCGTAAAACTTGGGTGTATTTGCTGGAAGAAAAATCCAAAGTGCTTGAAGTATTCAATAGTTTTAAGATGATGATAGAAAATGCAACTGGAAGGCGAATCAAGTCAATCCATTCTAATCGAGGTGGGGAGTACACATCAATTGCATTTAAAAGGTATTGCGAGGAGCATGAGATAAGAAGGTTCTTAACTGCACTGTACTCACCACAACAAAATGGAGTAGCTGAGAGGAAAAATCGTACCATTCTTGACATGGTATGATCAATGTTAAAAACAAAGAAAATGCCTAAGGAGTTTTGGGGGGAGGCCGTACTGTGTGCTGTATATGTGCAGAATCGCTGTCCGCATTCCAGTCTGAATGGAAAAACCCCACAGGAAGCATGGACGGGTCAGAAGCTATCAGTAGGCCATTTTAGAGTCTTCGGAAGTGTTGCTTATGCACACGTCCCTGATCAGCAAAGAACCAAGTTGGAAGACAAGAGCAGGAAATTTATTTTCATTGGATATGAAGAAAAGACAAAGGGATACAAGTTGTTGAATCCCGGCACCAAGAAAGTAATAATAAGCCGAGATGTGAAAGTTAATGAAGAAGATGAATGGAACTGGAGCACTTCATCCGAGATCATCTTAGATCCCGGACAGACGCTTACTCAACAAGAAGAGAAGGAAGTCGGATCACCAAGTTGGATCCCGGTAAGAAGTGAGACATCTGATGAAGACGAGATGAGACAACCCCGAATGAGGAGCTTGTAGGACCTGTATAATTCAACTAATGAAGCTCACCTTATTTGTTTGTTGACAGATTCTGAAGAAATAACATTCGAAGAGGCAATCCGAGATGAAAAATGGCAAACCACCATGAATGGAGAAATTAAGGCCATTAAACAGAATGATACTTGGGAGTTGACCGAGCTGCCAAAAGGAAGTCAGCCCATTGGAGTTAAATGGGTTTATAAGAAAAATATGAATACTGAGGGAGATGTAGAACGATATAAAGCCCGACTGGTAGCTAAGGGGTATAAACAAAAGGCAGGAATAAACTATGACGAAGTGTTCGCACCCGTTGCAAGAATGGAGACAATCAGACTATTGGTCTCGCAATTAGCACAGTTTGGATGGCTGATTTACCAAATGGATGTCAAGTCGGCATTTCTGAATGGTGTACTTGAAGAGGATGTGTATCTCGAACAACCCCTGGGATACTTGATAGCCGGAGAAGAAAAGAAAGTGTTAGGATTGAAGAAAGCTTTGTATGGACTAAAACAGGCACCGAGGGCTTGGAATACTTGCATTGATGCATACTTCAAGGAGGATGGTTTTGAACAGTGTCCTTATGAGCATGCCCTCTATGTTAAGAAAAAAAAAAAAGATGATTTGTTGCTTGTAGCTTTATATGTTGATGACTTGATCTTTATAGGGAACAGTGAAGAAATGGCACAAGAGTTCAAGAAAAGGATGTCAAAAGAATTTGAAATGACTGATCTTGGCCTGATGAGATACTTTCTCAACTTGGAAGTCAGACAGGACAAAGCCGAAATCGTTGTATCTCAGGAGACTTATGGTAAGGGAATATTGAAAAGGTTTAAGATGTCGGATTGTAATCCGGTTTCAACACCTATGGAACCCGGTTCAAAACTTTCAAAGTATGATGGAGGAGAACATGTTGATCCAAGAAACTATAGAAGTTTGGTGAGATGTTGGAGATATTTAACATGTACGAGTCCGGATCTGTGTTTAAGTGTTGGAATTATAAGCCGATTTATGGAAGAGCCGAGTTACTCTCATTGGGAAGCGGCTAAAAGGATTCTAAGGTATATTCAAGGAACAATCTCTCAAGGACTTCTCTACTCGAGGTCGAAAAATTATAGGTTAAAAGGCTACTCGGACAGTGACTGGTTTTGGAGACGTGGACGATAGGAAGAGCACGGCTGGTTATGTATTCTTCATGGAAAACACAGCTTTTGCCTAGATGTTAAAGAAGGAACCAATTGTGACTCTATCAACTTGTGAAGCCAAGTACGTTGCGGCATCCTGGTGCGTTTGCCATACAGTTTGGTTGAGGATTCTGTTGGAAAAATTGGGACAAGTTTAAGACAGTCCAACCGAGATCCGAGTAGATAATAAGTCAGCAATTGAGTTAGCTAAGAACCCGGTCAATCACGAAAGGAGCAAGCATATCAACATCAGATTCCACTTCATTCGAGATCAAGTAAAAGGAAAGAAGGTGGAGTTACTTCATGTGGTAAGCCGAGATCAAGTCAGAGATGTTTTCACGAAGTCATTACCGACATTGCTGCTGGAAAATTGTAAGAAGATGTTGGGGATGAAAGATGGAAGAAATATTTAAAGTTTATGGGTGGATTTTGTTGGATTAAACTTTAATAATAATAAATTAGATATGTGAAGAGTCATGTCCCTAGTGAAGAGTTACTCAAGTGAAGAGTCATGTCTTTAAGTTTCTTTAAGTTTACGTTAGTAGACAATTTATTAGATATGAATGTTACTTGCTCCCACTTGCTATTACTTATAAATAGCATCTTATGTAAAAGGCCAA
Organism: Glycine tomentella; assembly: GCA_007407185.1. Lineage (NCBI taxonomy): Eukaryota > Viridiplantae > Streptophyta > Magnoliopsida > Fabales > Fabaceae > Glycine > Glycine tomentella. Next base: position 21,557 of record PYAF01002103.1, read on the forward strand.
TGTGTGGCTTGGCAGACCATTATCTAAATACATCAGAAGTATTCTACCAGAGAGATTGTTGTGTGTTTGTGTGAGTGCACCAGTGTGTGTGAGGACCTGTGATACCACAAGATTTTACAAGTTTAATTCAGATAATGTCAATAGAGATACAAAAAATAGGTCTGGTCAGCTAGGAACTAGTTATCTTTGTTTGTAGTATTTAAGAGAATTCTCTATGTTAAGAGTAGGGCAACTAATGAAGAAATCAGAGATGCAGTTGAACATTCTAATGCTCTTCTAAGTTCATAGAGTTGCAGTTGAACATGCTAATGCAAATGAACAATGTTTGTGTTTGCATTCTATAAGAGGCCTTATTATCTCATTAGTTTTTAAAATTACAAGGTTAGGAACTGGACACCACTACTACCAAAACCTCATTCTATTATGCTCCATCTACAACGATTTCTAAAAAAACTACCTTCAACGAAAACGCAGTGATAATTTAGTAAATAAATTGATATGGGCCACGTCGGTTCTTTAAAAATGTCATGGTTTAGTGAGTTCATTATGGTTATTTTAAAAACAGTCGTGGTTGAGGATTTTCAATTATGTTTATTTAGAAACCGACGTGGTTGAGGAATACCCAGCGCTCATCTTTCTCTTGCACTCATATTTACTTTGAATGTCGTGGTGCTCTTGCTTCTTCGCATGCCCTCACCCTTGTCGTCATGCGTCCTCACCCTTGCTATCATGCTCCCTCACCCTGACCATCACGTGCCCTACTGTCTCCTTCAACTCCACTTTCCTCGTTTGTTCCTCCTTCCACTTTCAGGAATCAGGTTTCTTTCGTTTCCTTCTTTTCTATCCATTGTTACGAATTTATAGCATTAACATATATGCTTTTTCATTCTGCTCACTCACTATTTTATCAAGAATATACACTAAAAATAATGTATATTTATTAATGCCAAGAAATAGTGTTAAGAATATTTAGAGCAGAGAATTCTAGTTTCTTTTCAGTTGTATATTTACTAAGAATATCATAAGTGCTAAAATTCAAAGATGCCAATCTACAGTTTTGTTTTGTTTTGATTTACTTATTTCTTTGATCTTCAGTCATCTTGTGTTGAAAATGCACTTCTATTGTTACTTCAAGATCAGGAATCGTAAATGTGAAAGCAATCACCATTAGTGATAGATTTATGGACTGGAATTTTCTTGTGGCTATTAAAAATGTGGGATTTGATATATGTTGTATATGCCTCACATCTTCTTGTTGTCCTTTTCTCTCTCCCCTCCCTCTCACACTCTATGTACTTCCAACTAGTTTCTGTTGATGTTTGATCTGACTTGAAGTAATAAAATAACCAAGACATTTGAATTATGCAGGGATATTGATGGAGCACGATAAGGAAATAGCAGAATATTTCAAGTAGACGTGTTTCAATTATAATTTTTTTTTCTGGAGAAACTTGCTAAGCAAGATGGTATCAATGCTAGCCAATTCATATGATCCTTATGCCAAACTATTGAATGGAACTCACAAGGCTCATGTACAAAGTATGTGCATCACTCACTAATTTATATTTTGCTAATTTGTGCTAAGTTCCTTTTATCTATATGTGTGTTGTCCTTTGCTTCACCCTATAATCAGTACACATCGGAAAGCCTTCACATAATTAGCTGGCAATATTAGTAGGAGAATTGGAGCTTCGTGAATAAAATTAATGGCAAAGCATTGTTTTCCAAGTTTTTGCCTAAGGATCTTCACCTCATCAGTAAAACTTATGGCGTCTTCTTATAGAACGTCGTAGAAAGTGTAGACTTTGACCGACTTAGAATCACATCTTAGAATCATTGTTTTTTTTTTTTTTTTTGTTTTTTTACAGACGTTTTCTAAGAGGGTTGTTAAGAATAACCGTCTTAGAATGTCAACCTTTTAAGACGGTTATTCTTGAGAACCGCCTTAGAATCATTTTTTTTAACAAACGTTTTCTAAGACGGTTTCTTGGACTAACCGTCTTAGAATCATTATTTTTTTTACACACATTTTCTAAGACAGTTTACGCGTACAACCGTCTTTGATTGAATTATTTTTTTTAAAAAAAGATTTTCAAGACGGTTTTTTCAGAAAAACAGTATTCAAAACCCCAATTTTTAAAAAAAAATTATATCTATATAATATATATATATATATATATATATATATATATATATATATATGCAGTGGCATGCTAAAAGTAGGATGTTATGAACAGAAATGAAAAGTGATGATTTTCCATGAACATACTTTGGGGGAGAGGCCAAAATCTCACATAGGTTCTTTAAAATCAACGACCATAGAACTTTGGAAGTATCCAAGTATTTGAATAAAAATATCATTACTAATTTACAGGTGATAATAACCATTTGTGAAAATCCAAAACAAATTTCATTAGAACAATCGTATAGGGCTGTGTGTAAAACCTCACACAGGCATGGTGTTGTATAGTATCAAGCTTTGTTCTAAATAGTTTTCTTTATCCAGCTTTCATTTCATTAGCTTTAGCCTTGGGTCTTGTAGGTACTCGAGCATTACAGAGAAGACACGCCATGGAAAATAGATAAATTGATAACCATATAGCTGGTAATCAAGCAAGTCTATCTGGAAAAGCGTATCTGCGATGATAAATATTTAATAAATTATTTGTTTTTGTGGACATAAAAAGCATGTCATTTTATTTTTGACAATATAAAATGTTAATTAATTTAAAGTTGTTTCTCTATTACTGTAAAACAAGAGATATTGGGTGAATTTAAACTTAAATAATCAGCTGGATAGAGTCTCCTACTAGTTGGCTCTATGAGGGAAAACATATATAAAGCAACTCGAATCTATATAATCACTTGAGGATTCAAGATTGACATACCTGCTCTAACGATGTCATGTTTGTCAGAGCTAGTGCTTGAGCCAGTAGTTCCGTAGCTGGGCCATATGGAGAAGTATCTCATCACGACCCTCATTGGTAACCCTACTGGTCATGATCCATGGAGGCACGAATTGGAAGAAACCTCGAATCAAATCCTGAAAATCATTAACATTTTCTTCTAGTCTTTTGCCTCCATTCTTTTTATTTTTCCGCTTGTCACATTTGGTGAAGATTTATGTCATTGGGATCTGAAACAAAATCTATATTAATAAATCCACTATTGTTACCTAAAGAAATTATTAACTCTATTCAGTTAAAGCAGCAGCACAAGTCCCATATGGCTGGGTGTGAGACATGAACTAGAACTACTTTGTGAAGCTCCCATTAGAAGTAGGGGCTAGAGTCTTTCCATGCTTAATTATAGGGGTGTTCGCGGGTACCAGTCACTGTGAACCCGAACCGATCCGAACAGTTTGGGTTGGGTCATTTATATATTTGTGTCAAAACCGAACCGAACCGATCAAAACCGTTCATGTACGGGTTGGGTCACGGGTTTAGATTTACAGATCCGTTGATCCGATGACCCGATCCGTGAACCCGTAATAATAATATAAATTTTATTATTTATATATATATATATATATTAAAAATTAAAAAAATAATTTGACAATAAAAAAATATATGATATTGTAAATGTTTAAGATTGCATTCAAAAATAAGATAGGATATTTTTTAATATTGCATTAAAAAAAAGGATAGAATATTTTTAAGATTGCATTGCATAATATAATAAAATATCTTTAAGATTGCATTGGATAATATAATAGAATATATTTAGGATTGCATTCAAAAATTGGTTAAAATCATATCTTTAAATTAGTATAAATAGAAACATATTTTGGTGTTCATGTATGCATTCCATTCCAAATAATATTAGAGAGTTTATGTTTGCATCATTGAGAGAATTATTGTGAGATCATATAGAAGCGTTTGACAAGTTTGATTCTTCAACTCTCAATCAGGATTTAAAGGTACCTACTTGCTTAAGGAATATAAGCGTAAATATAACTATTTTATTGTATTCTTCTTCTTGACTTTGGAAAATGTCACAGCTGGGAACTAGGATACCAGTTTTGTCTCTGTTCTTGATGAATTGAGACATGCGACTTCTGGCTAGGAAACTAGGATACCAGTCTGGTTGGGAAACAAGGATATCAGTCTATCTCTATTCTTGGTCAATTGAGACTAGAGTTTTTTGTTGGGAAATAAGGATACCAGCTGGGATAATTGTTGTGTAAGGGTAGACTAGGAATCATATTTATAATATTAATGAATCATATTTTGTTTATTTGTTTGTTTCAGCAAATATGGTTGCAACAAAATTGGTTATAACAAAGCTTAGTTTGTAAGATTCAATTGTGATTCAGACTATTATAGTAAATATTGTTCACAAATCTTTTGTTTTAATTTATATTATAAGTCTATTTTATAATATTATGTTGATGGTATTAAATGAATCAATTTTACTACTTTCATACATTTGATAATATTGTGTTAATTGTATGAGATATTTGAAAGAATCGTGATATAAAATAGTAGT
>PYAF01002103.1:26144-71373 GCA_007407185.1 Glycine tomentella
AAACCGAACCGAACTGTTCATGAACGGGTTGGGTTGGGTTGGGTTTCAATTTTTTTTTTTGAAAACCGAACTGAGCCGAACCGATCAAATTTGATTGGGTTGGGTCCTAAATTTGGCCAAAATCGATCCGAACCAACCCGCGAAGACCTCTACTTAATTATCTGACCTATAGGACAGGACTCTCCTATACATCAAGTGATACTATAGCTTGGTTGTCCATCTTGGTGTAAATGGGCTACTGCCACTACTCTATTCAACACACGACTATCACAAGAGTGCAATGCGAGACACAAAGCTCCTATTTGGATTGAGGGAAAATGTTAGCAAAACGCTCTTTTAAGTTTTATCATTAGGTAAAATTCAAGTGGGAATCATTATACAATGTGCCCCCACCCCCTTCTAACGTAATGGGTCTGACATGAATTTCACCCAATAGCAAAGAATGTGTTGAAAAAAAAAATATATAGATATATTAGAGTGTATTGTTAGCATTCCTCGTAAATGAAAACTCTGCTCTTGACAGCTTGGTAGGAGAGGGCTCTTCTATATAATATTGTCATCACATTTTCTTCAAAGTCTATAATAATCTCAGTTCTTGACAACGTTTTGTAACATCCCCAAAATTATAAAAAATGTGATGATAATTGGATAGAAGTATGTTTAGAGAAAAATAACTATATCACTCTTTCCAAGAAGTTGAAATTACTAGAAAACCCTTAAGATGAAAATATCAAAAATGCCCTTGGACATTTTTGAAGATGACCAAAAATACCCCTAATTTGAATGACATAATTACCAAAATGCCCTTAGGCCAAAAATGCTTAAATAACTTTAAAAATTTTGTAGGAACTTGATGAAATTATAGAATACACTTAGCTAACTAAGTATCAACATATTTTGTGACAGAAAATTTTAGAATAAAATTTCTAGGAATTTTATAAGATGACAACTTTGATGGTCAGAAGAAGTATAGACCAATCAAAAATAAGATAAAGATGTAGTCTAGAATGAAAGGTTTATGTATTGCCCTGTATAAGACTGCTTGGGATTAATTTAAACTATCATTCGGAGAAATTCTTAGGAACATGTAGAATTCTAATATTCAAAATTCTCTTTAGATAAAAGAATTCAAATTAAATTGGATTTCTTTTTATGAAAATACCATATTGAAACTAGATTTTTATTCATCATCAAAAATTACCACATGTAGCATGAAAGGAAGAAAAATTTGTATTCCTTCCCTTTGAGCATTTCATTCACGTGGAGAAGCATGGAGAATGAGGAAGAAGCTTGTTGAATTCAGCCACTTGGAAGATAAGCCATAGGATGAAAATAAGTGGTAAGACACTTGTATGGCATGGATGCAAGGTAACATAAAAATCAAGCCAAGATTTCTCTACACTCTTCCATCTTTCACGTGGACAGCTATAGACATTATTCTAACAATCCCAACGGTCAAAAGCTACATATGTAAGATAGTAGTATACCTTTAAAATTTTAAAGAGATCCAATGGTTAACGAATTCAGAATTAGAATTTTACTAAAATAGGTTTGGGATAAACTCAAGAATGAAAGAAAAAGCATAAAAATCTTCCTTGGCAAGCTACTCCACGAAAATGCAAGAGAAATGGAGAAACTTCATGATTTTGGACACTTGGAAGCAAAGGAGACGAAGCTCTAAGATCATGCCAAGTGGTAGGACACTTGGAAGGAAGAAAGGAAGGAAGCCTTAAGATTATAACAAGTGTAGGGACACTTGTAAAGGAATAATGATGGCTTATGAGATTTTTCTGTAAGTAATCATTTCTTCAACACTATATAAAGGGAGGAGGAGGAACCTAAGTGCAAACCCATTTCCAAGACCACTCATTTCTTCAAACCTCATGTGAACTCTCTCCCTCACACCACTTTCATTTCATTTCATTTCATCTTTCCCTTTAAAGCTTAAATCAAGTAAACCCCATCACTTTGAAGAAATCACGTGTAGAGGCAAACAACCTTAGGAAGAATTTAACAAGCTTAGAAAGACATCAAGATTCAAACTCACTTGAGGTAGGTTAAGCTTAAATCTCTAGTTAATCAATGGTTTGGATTAATTTACATGCTTTAGTAGGCTGATTTATGGTTGATATTTAGGCTTGAATTTCGTGATGTTTAAAGGTTATTCTTTGATGAGAATATGTTGATTTAAGTTATAAGATAGGTTATGATTTATACCCATTAATATTAGTGAAGTATGGAAGTCCAATTGATAATTTTTTGAGGTGATTTCAATGACACTTTGTACTGTCTGTTTATATTTTTATGGACATGTTTTGATTTAATTTTTGAAGTAGAGGATGAATGGTGTGGAGTTGAATGATTTAAATACTTGATGATTTGATTTTGAGGATTAATTAGTGAGGTAGTAGGTGAAAGGAGAATTAAGATGTATACTAGGTGAGAATCTTTGTTTATAAAGGTTTAAAGGAATTAGATATTAATATTGAGGAATATTAGTTAGATTACTAACATAATTTTTCTGTAGTTAAGGTTATTCTCTGGTTATGCATAAGTTAGTAATAATCTTACTTGATTAAGGTATAGTGGTGTAACCATACTCATAAGCTTAATGGATAAGATATAGTGATGTAACCATACTTATGATCTAAATGATGATATGATATATATTTTGCTTATGAATTTGATTTTTATGGATGTTGATATGTTGATCTGATTAAGATAGGTGGATTCATGTTTCCATGTTCCAAGTCCAGTACGAGGCTTTGGGGAAACAGAATCTGATGATACATACAGTACGATATGTAGTACCCAAGTGCAAGGATATATGGCAAAATTCATGCATGTTTGTGTAAGACTATAGCAGCGTTCACACTCAGTGTGGCCACATACAGTACGATATGTGGAGGCCATTTGCCCTGGGATAGTTCATCTCATGCATTCATATAGTTGCATATTGCTTGTGGATGTGTTTGATTTTTTTTTATTTTACTAACCTAATAATAGGGTCGGGATTTAGCTTTGCCTACTGAGAAATTTATTCTCACAAGAATTGTTTCATGTTTTTCTTAGATGGCAGCCATGGTCAGGTTCCTTGAGATTCTGGAGTAGTGTGAATATATTGAAGGAGCGATGTACTAGGCAGGATTTTGAAAAGAGTTTTGTACTTGTATAAACTTTTGTAACAGAGATATTGACTAATGAATTAGTCTTTACATATTTTGTAAATTTTAATGACTTAGAATTTTTACTAATACACGTTTCTTGAAAAAAATTTATTCTGAGTAAAAATACTAGTAATAAAATCAAAACTTTTGTATCAGAAACATTGGCTATGTATATGAGTAACAAATCTTTTGCAAATTTTACGTTTTAAAAATTTTATTATTATACGTTTCTTAGAAATTTACCCTTAAGTTAAAATTAAAATAAGTAAATATTTAGGTCGTTATACATTTAAATTGTACTAACTAGTTAAGTTGTAACCATATTCTTATTTGTCCTCATATCATATAATGGGTTCTTAATACAAGTTATTACTGAATTTTATTTGTCCTCCATATAAATAACCGGGTACTAGCTGAGCAGAGTCAGCCCCTTGTAGATATTATCAATTATCTAACTAAAACATCTCAGTGATTCCAGTTTCCATAACTGAAATGTAATATTCTTGGTGTCATATTCTCACATCACTACTACAAACTAAGCTTTTTACGTCGGTTATTTACCCCATACGATGTTGGTTCAACAACAATCTTAGTAGTGGGTGTCGTTGAAAAGTTTGACTTTCGAAGTCGGTTATTGAACCGTCTTAGAAAGTCACATTCAAAGACGGTTCTTTACAATAACCGTCTTAGAATGCGTCTTTTGAATTTTTTATTTTTTATTTTTACATCATTCTAAGACGGTTATTGAAAAGAATCGTCTTAGAATTAGAATGTGACATTCTAAAACAGTTCTTTGTTTATAACCGTCTTAAAATATCCCATTTTAAGACGGTTCTTAGCCTAAAACCGTCTTAGATGTCTACTTTCTAAGACGATTTTCGACATAACCGTCTTAGAATGTCTTTTATTAAATATAAAAAAATTAACCATTCTAAGATGGTTTTTTAATCAAAACCGTCTTAGAAGTAAATTTTCTAAGACGTTTTTTTTTTAAATAAAAAAAAATATAGGGATTCTAAGATGGTTTTTTCGCAGAAACTGTCTTAGAAGTCTATTTTCTAAGACGGTTTTTTAGAGAACTGTCTTAGAATATCTTTATTAAAAAAATTAAAAATTTTCATGGAAAAAAATTAAAAACTTGGTTAGAGATTTGCTATGGTTAATTGCAAATATTTTGATAATATATATTAGAGTATTCTTACTCCACTAAATAAAGTGTATTGGTTTTTACTTAAACCTTGCAGATAATTGCCTGTCCTAATGACAGCATATTATACAGAAATGAATTTGAACAAATGCATAACTGCCCCACGTGTGGGGTATCACGGTACAAAGTGAAGGACGATGACAACTGTGGCACTGATCAGAGTTCAAAGAAAGCCCACCCCCCCCCCGCGCGCGCGCGCGAAGGTGTTGTGGTATCTTCCGATCATTCCAGTTTAAGCGTCTTTTTGCTAATGAAGATGATGCAAAAGACCTTACATGGCATGTAGAAGGAAGAAACTATGATGGAATGCTCCGACATCTGGCAGATTCTGTTCAGTGGAAGAAGATTGACCGTTTGTATCCGGAGTTCGGCAAAGACCAAGAAATCTCAGGCTTGCACTTGCCAGTGATGGAATGAATCCCTACGACAGTTTAAGTACTCAACACAGTTCGTGGCCTATTTTGCTAGTCATCTACAACCGGTCTCCTTGGTTGTGCATGAAGCAAAAATACATGATGTTGTCTATGATGATATCGGGCCCAAGACAGCCAGGAAATGACATTGATGTTTATCTTAGTCCCTTGATTAAGGACTTGGCAAACTTGTGGGATGAGGGGGTTGTCATGTTTGATGGGTATCGAAAGGAGACATTCAAGTTGCGTGCAATGCTATTTTGTACCATTAATGATTTTCCGACGTATGGGAATTTGAGTGGATACAGTGTAAAGGGCCATCATACATGCCCTATCTGTGAGCAAGACACGAGTTACATGAAACTTAAACATGGAAGAAAAACAGTTTACACTAGCCATTGATGTTTTTTGAAGCCTTATCATCCATATCGACGATTGAAAAAAGCATTTAATGGAAGTCAAGAGCATGTGGAGGGTTGAGGGCATCCATACTGTATTTGGAAAGACTCAAAAGAACCAGAAAGGTAATACTTGCATATCGAAGAAGAGGTCGATACTGTTTGATCTTCCATACTGGTTTGATCTAGATGTTAGACATTGTATCGATGTTATGCATGTGGAGAAAAATGTGTGCGATAGTGTCATCGGCATGTTGCTTAACATTCAAGGCAAGACAAAAGATAGTTTGAACACTCGTCAAGATCTTGCCAGCATGTCACACTTTGTCAAGAAAGGAGAAGATAAGTTTCTATCAATGTCTTCACCGATTGAAAGTGCCACAGGGATACTCTTCAAATATTAAGAGCCTTGTACAGATGAAAGATCTGAAACTAATTGGCTTAAAGTCTCATGATTGCCACGTGTTGATGCAACAACTATTAGCCGTGGCGATTCGAGACATTTTGCCTAACAAAGTGATGCATGCTATAAGTCACCTGTGTTTTTTCTTCAATGCCATTTGTACGAAAGTCGTGGACCATGTAAAGTTAGATGACTTGGAAGAAGAGGCGGCAATTATCTTGTGTCAGTTCGAGATGTACTTTTCTCCTTCATTTTTCGACACAATGGTTCACTTACTTGTTCATCTGGTGAGGGAAATTAAATTTTGTGGTCCGGTTTATTTACGGTGGCTGTACCTGATCGAGCGATACATGGAGATTTTGAAAGGGTATACAAAAAACCTACACCATCTTAAAGCATCCATAGTTGAAAGGTACATTGCAGAAGAAGCGGTAGAATTTTGTTCAAAGTACCTTGAGAAAGCAAAACCTGTTGGTGTTCCCGAGTCGCGACATGACGAAAGAGTGACAGGAAAGGGTACATGAGAGTTGCATGTTATAACGCCTGCTTTGCAGGAATTGCAACAAGCTCATTTGTATGTCCTGAATAACAGTAATGAAGTCCTGCCATATATGATTCATCATGAAGCATTACTCAAGGAAAGTAATCCAAGAATGATGAAGAATAGGCTGTTGAAAGAGCATAACAAGACTTTCTTGAATTGGTTTAAAGATACAATATTTAGTGATGAATCTGCATCTAAAACAATGAGGAAGTTAGCAGATGGGCCAACAAGAAATGTTAGAAGTTGGCAGGGTACGATATCAACAAGTACTCCTTCTACACCAAACAACAAGATGAGAAGAGCACAATGTAAAACAGTGGGGTTAGCCTAAGAGTTGAGTCGCAACACTTCGCTACTGTGCATGACCACAATCCATGTTTGGCATGCTTGCCTTAATTTGGAGTCATTCATGACATCTGTGAGCTTAATTATGTTACTTTCAGTGTGTGTGTTTTCAAGTGCAAGTGGGTTGATATCAATAGCGGTGTACGAACCAAGGACTTGGGATTTAGTTTGGTAGATCTTAATAAGCTAGCTTATCAAGATGATCCTTTCATCATGGCAGAACAAGCTAAACAGGTATTTTATGTTCAAGATCCGCGTGACGAAAGGTGGTCAGTGGTACTACGTGGAAAAACCATTGGCATTAATGTTGACGATGATGACTCAACCTGGGATACAAGTGTCACTTAATTATCGACATAAATATCTATGGTCAATAGAGAAGACGAAGTTGACGACGTTCATGCAAATCGTAATGATCGTGATGAAGAAGAATTAATTAACATCACTTAATGTAATTGTCTCTTTATGTTAACTTTTTTCGACTTATACAATTTCATATGTAACCTAACTTGTCACTTAACTTTACTTATCTGTGTTGTTGTTTTTAACAGGATCATGACTACACCACCAAGCTCCCCTCCTCGTGCTGAGTCACCACATCCTCCTCCTAAATCAGCACCTCTGCTTGAGTCAGGACCTTCGCCGTCTACAACGAAGAAGACTAGGAAAGCAACACGGTTGAGGCCACTGGCTACTAGAGCTCTTGGTGTTGACAGACCGATGGTCTATGTGGATCCTCTGACTGGGAATGCTGATGATCCCCAGGCAAAGAAATTAAGGATGTATCTAGGGATTGTGGCTAGGGACAAGGTGGATGTCACGATTCCTAATTGGAAGGAAGTTTCTACATCACAGAAGGAGTTGATTTGGGAGGACATTTAGGTATTACAACTTAAAGGTCTACTGTCATAGGTTTTAGTTATACAATTTAAATGTTGTTGTAACTGTAAAACTCACTTCATTGTAATGCAGGCTGAATTTGATATACCTGAAGCGTCCGACCAACGGACCAAGAAGAAAATTCTGTAGACCATCGGAGAGCGCTGAAGGCAATTCAAATCAGATCTGACATGTAAATGGGTCTTGACAGAAGGCAACAACGATGACGTCAATGCTGTATGTGAAAAATACGGCATTAGTAAGGAACAGTGGACCTAATTCTGTCAAAGTCGGTGAGCACTTCCTGGAAGGTTAGTTATTTTACATTCTTTTACAATTCCATAATTATGTATTCAAACAGGCTTTTTTTTTAACTCTGAACATGTAAGTCTTACAGGATGTTAGAAAGAAGGCCAAGGCCATCCAGAAGCTGAACACTGCCCCTCACATGTTGTCTTGTAGGGGTTACGAGTTGTTAGAGAAGAGGTTGATGGAGGAAAAACACAAGAAGCAATTGGAGGGAGCAACTCGTGATGACAGCATGGAGACCATCATTCATCCTCCGTCCCCTGTGCGACGACACGTGAAGTGGAAGCTGGCTCGCACCAAAAAAATCGGGCAAATGACTTTTGAGGCAGAAGATGTTGAGGATCCCTTGTTCCAGATCGCAACGATCATCCCGGATCTTTTCTTCAGACCGATGCAGGTGCCATGGGACCTGTCATTGTCCGGGGTGCATAATGACAAGTTCCCATTGTACATCAAGCAGGAGGATATTTTTGAGATAATCCATGGTGGTCAATGTCTAAACATCTCTGTTATACAACTGTGGATTTTGTAAGTCACTCTCCACTACTTGATCCTACATAACACATTGTGTTTATGTTCATGCATTATTGACTTTATTTATAAAACAATAGGCATATGACTGAGTTATGTCTGCAATCGGATAATCCCCATGTGTATGGATTCATTGAGCCACAGTCCATATAGAGATCTGGCCAATCTCAATTTGAATCCGATGACTACATCAAGAAATGGATGCAGAGTTCACAAAAAGAAGTCTACCTTGCAGTGTACTTGAATGGGTAATTAAGTAAAAATGCACAAAACAATTTAATTAATGTGTGCAGTATAATAACTTATTTTTGTCCAACGCAGATCACATTGGCAACTGGTCGTCATATGTCCTAAGGCCAATGTTGTCGTGTAGTTATGTTCGTTGCACAACAGGCCTAATAACTACCTGAAAGGAATTATTAACAGGTATAATTTGTATCATATTTCTGTTATTATTTCTAACACATGAATATGTTAATTGTACAATATGCATGCATCTTTCTCTTAAACAGTGCTTTGAAGGCCGTACATGACACTGAAGGAACTAAATCAAAGGCTATTACTAAATGGATTGCGCTTAAAGTAAGTCTTTTAATAAATCATGGTTTATGTATTCAAAATAATATTTATTACTATTTACACTAATTTTCCGTTTAACTTTGACCATGTTATTGAATTTAGTGTAATAAGCAAAGAAGAAGCACTGAGTATGGCTATTATGTCATGCATTGGATGTCGACGATAGTCCAAGGAGGCTTCAAGGAGAACTGGGACATGGTAATTGTCTAATTTAAAACTTTTTTTTTTACTTGTTTTTGTTTTATACTTTCTAAATTATGTTTTATTATGTCATGCAGTATTTCACTGATAAAAAACCATTGGAAGCGCAGAGATTGAAGGCCATTAGGGTTGAATGGGCTAAATTTTATCTTAAAGTTAGACATCAAATATTAGATTAGGTGGTTAACAGATTTTTAAACAATTGTATAAACATTAGGTTATAGAAAATCATTTTTATGTACATTGTACTATTGAATTTAATTTGTTATTGAATTTTATTTTATTGAAATGTATTTTGAAATTGACTGGTTGGATGCTGGTATTTGATTTACAGGTTGATGAAGAACTGCTAAAATAACAAAACAGAAAAAATATTTTTTTAAAAAATTAAGAAAAGAACATCGATTCAAAACTGATGTCGAATGTCAAAAATAACCGATGTGGAAAGTAGTTTTTCTAGTAGTGATTGAGTCAATATAATAGGGGGGAGCAAGTATTATGAAGAAAATGAGCATTTATTCACAACGTAAACATTGAAGATATCAATCTTTCATCACAATATGCTGGAACCTTTAACCAGAAACATTTACCAGTGAGAGCAAATGCCCCTCTACTACATATGCCATTTTCATTAAACTGTTTCCATTAAAAAACAATATTATTACTATAATGAATATTTCTATCGAGGTACAATAGTCCACTTTGATAAGCATAATCACACCAGAACAGAGATAATGGCCCTAACCCACTTTTTAGGAAGTGTAATAGTCATCGCACTCTTTAATAACTGTCAAATCATATTGCCTATCAAATTACAAGCCCTTTAAGTGCAAATTTGGTGGCCAAGTGGCTAACAAGTGATTGTCACATATAAGCCATTAACTACATCGTCAAAATAAGTTAACGGTTGAAAACCTAATTCCGCTCATTTTCGTAAATATGATAATTGTTTTCAAAGTGTGAGGACTAAAATTAGTTTTGATAAGAAAAAATGAACTCCAAACACATTTTTTTAATATATAAAATGAATGTACATCGATCCAAAACAACTATTTGGATAACAGGCTTCTAACTTACCCCCACAATGATAAATGATGCACATATATTACGCAAAAATTATAAGCTCGTTGCAATTGTTAACAAGCAAAAAAATTTAAAAAAAATCAAAATGTTCACAGTTGTCCTAATTATAAATATAAATATCATAAATAACCAAACAAAAAAAACAGACACTTAACAAATAAGCAACATAGATGGGAAATAAAAAAAAATCCTAACAGCACTGAATATCCCACAATACAATTAAATGCCATAACTGGTGTCAACTAATTTTCCCCATCACCCAGGAAAAAAATGGCACATGAAATGGAAATATCTATGGGGTCTTCATTCCAACTAATAACGGAGGAAATCAAAATATGAGGCACTCAGACATACTCAAACCTTTTATTATATATAATGAATATGCTGGATAGAAGAAATAAAGATTGTTGGATGAGAAATCTAAGAAATAAAACAATTGTCACAGTCATTACAAGATGATTGAACATGTGACTAAGGTATAAGACCTTGCTATTATTTTGGAAGAGAATGTTTTGTTTCCCCTTTTCTTGACCTCTCTCATCAAGAAAACTTCTCTTGGCAAACAAAATTCACTTTCAAATATAAAACAGCTTCTCCCAATCAATAAAACAGGCTCTGTCAGGTTTTCCCCTTACCTACAAAACTAGGTTCAACTTCTAAATAAATGACATCATAAGAAGCACACCTTTTTCTGAGACACTACTTTATGTTCCTATTTGTATAAACTTTTTAGCAAGTTTACCACTGAGTATGAAAGCAAAAATTCTCTCCTTTTACTACAAGACATTGTGTGCCTAACCAAAAACAAATTTAACCTCATAAATTTGAATTTACACAGTCCAGAATACAAAAGCATAATGCTAATTCCTCATCATGCAGCAAAAAAAAAAAACATTGTTGCAACCCCAGATAATAAAACAAGATACAGGGAAAGGAAAAAAAGCTACTTGCAATATTAGGCACCATAAGGATCATATATTTACCGTCGTTTTGAAACCTTTTTGACCCAGGGGAACCTCGATTGTTGACCTGAGAGCAAGGGTACGAGAAACCCACCCAGTAAATTATGATTGTATTAATGAAATATAGAGGCAAGCACCTCTAACAAAAAAGCTGCGAATTGCATTTGAGTCTATTGGTATTACCTGTAGGACCTTCGCAACACCTCAGTTATGAACTAAGTTGATGACGACCATTGGATTAGTAAGGGAGGGTGACGGTGGCAGGAGGAGTGTTTCTGGTTTGGGAGTTAGGGCTACAATGAAAAGTGACCAAAACATGTCACATGTGCTAATTTACACCAATCGAAAACGAAGACAATTATCTAAGAAAATCGTCGTCGTATTGGACACGTCAACATTTAACACTTGAAAACTAAAGTAAAACCATTGTAGTATGGAATCTTCTAAGACGGTTATTGAACGTGGCATTTTATTTACGAAATTGCCACCGCGCTCCCAACCACGACACTTATACTCCAACCGACTTAAGATACGCATCTTTATAGACCCTATTTGTAGTAGTGTTCACTCATTCAATAACTTTCATTTGACAGTAAAACTTAAGTAACTCCCATCTATGCAATTATTGTTAATTCTTAAGTAACTTCTATTTTTGCAATCCGTGTGTTATCACAATGACATTGAAACTTTTGTAACTCTGATCTCTACAATTAATGCATTATTTCCTACGCTATTAAATTCAAAATCACAACCGTAGAAATCAGAGATGACATCATCAATGTCATTAGTTTTGTGTGATCACCTTCATGTATGAAATAGGTTTTACAATTTTTGAATCATGTTTGACACACTGTATTTGCCCAAAACTTTTGGAATTCATTTATTTCTTGCAGGGGTGGCTTGTTTTGGTTTTGCTAGAGGCATTTTTAAAATCCCTCTAATGAGGTATCATTCTTTTCCAAAATATTTTGATTAGTGATCTGTGTTATGATATTAGACTTGAGAAGTGATGTTATATTTTCAAATCAATTTCATTCTTATTAGATGAAGTTATTTTTTTCTTCTAAACTTGCAGAAAAATGCATTAAAGTTGGCCCAACAAGTGAGAATGACAAGAAACAACTTCGTTTTTAAATTACCTTCATCATGTTTTCTCAGTTGTGCAATTTCTAGAAAAATTTGATGTATCTAATATAAAGATTGAAAACTTTAAATCTGTTAGAAGATAGATGCATGCTGTTGTAAAATTCCGTTAAATTTTAAACATGCTCTCTTTCTGTTTTTAATTCAGGAGGATTGTGGACTGCCATTGAAAGATGAGCTATGGTATTCCATCTATCTATTTTTATGTGAGTATATAATTTAATAAATTTACTAATTAGCCATTTTTACTTGGATTTTGAAGGGAAGATTAAGCAATAAACGAGAGGTAAGCTATGGTATTCCATCGATTATTATATGCATCATATTTATTTGTCGTTGGGCTGGTGATGTTTTTTTTTCTGTGACAGGTATGTTAGAATTCTTGGCTAACTAGGGTACCAAGGAATTGATTGGTACTTTATCAGTTTATCTTCTCAAGAGGAGCAACATGGGCTAGGTTTTCTTTTCGATGTATCAGTTTTAAAATTGTGGAAAATCAAATTTCACATAGTCATATTTGTGGCAAATTTATATATTATACTTACTTTCAGATATTTATGGGTTGATGTAATAACATTTTATTTTCATGTGACACGGTATTATGGTACTTTTTATTATTATATATGAAGACTAGTTATGATGGTTCATCCTTCTATTTAATTATTCTGTTGCAAGGTTCATATCTTTATGAAAGTCGTGATTATTGTAAACCTTTTACAGGAAATTTTTAATTGTATTTTAAGAAATGATGTTAATGTGTTTTTATAAGTTTCAATAGGATTTATTTATCCATGTTTTACAATGAAATTTATTCGCATATGTTTTTGAAAAAAATATATTATTCAAGTTTTGAAGAAGAAATTAATTTATTGACTCTACTACAATATGAAACAACGTCGGTCATTATAGTCATACAAAGATGGTTATACAACCGTCTTTGTCCTGGACGTCGTTGAAAACAGGCATCCTACAATGACGGTTTCCGAAGACAGTCTTCGAAAGCTAGATTTTTATTTTTTTAATTTTTGTAATTATTTGTACAATCTAAGACGGTTTTTACGAAAAATCGACTTCGAATTTCATTCATTAAAAAAAAACTGACGAAACAAATCTAAGACGGTTATTTTAAAAAAAATCAACTTTGAATCATAATCTACAAAATGGTTTTAAAAAATAACCGACTTTGATTTTCAACAAATTTAAATAAACAAATTAACGAATTAATCTAAGACGATTATTTTAAAAAACTAAATTTGAATCATAATCTACAAAGACGATTTTCAAAAATAACCAACTTTGATGTTCAACAAATTAAAAAAAATTGACAAAAGGGACTAAGACTACTATTTTCAAGAAACCGTCTTTGATTGATAAGATACAAAGACGATTTTCATAAATAACCAACTTTAATGTTCAACAAACTTTGCAAAAAGGTCTTAGATTCACAATCAACGACGACGGTTATTTGACGAAACCGTCTTTAGTGTCATTATTTTTTGGATTTCCGTTAATTAACAAAATACACTGACTTGAAGTATTTATTGACCATATAATCCAAGAATCAATTTAAGGCAAACTCCAGTTGCCAAAATAAGCTAACCAATATATAAAAGTAACCATATTTGTTGAAATTTAAAATCATAAGCAACATTTTAGGTCCTTCTGCAATTTTGGTGGTGGATGGACCTAAAATTGACATGCCTTTTAAAAGAAATCATATGTAGTAGGCAATATTTAACATTGGATGACTTACTAAAATTTGGACAAGCTTTGATCTTGTAATACAGACAAATCAACAAACATATCCATGCCTAGATTCCACGAATGCATTCCCAGCAAATCTTTTAATTTGAACCCTAAATCATTTAATTTGAAACTTAGTACCCAACATGAGAATAACTGTGGATCAGGTTCATTTTGAGAAACAAAAAAAAGAAAAATATAACTTGATGCTGACCCAAGCTAACACAGCATGTAAGTATCCTATTTTTTTTTCCTTTCTTTCAAGTAAAGACATTAACTCCTTATTAAAAACAAAAGTAACACTACAGCTATCAACGCATCTAACATAGAAAATTAATGATAATTATAATAACCAAGGCTAAATAAATAAAAGAAAAAGAAAAGTTTAAATTTTTAAAAATTCTGTCACAAAAAGCGTTAGCGACGTAATTAGCAACGGCTTAGCGACGGATTTAGCGACGAAATTGGCGACGGAAATTCTGGCGCGAGTAACGCCACAGATGCTGGATTTTGGCGCGAGTAGCGCCAGATTGGCGCGGTTAGCGCCACAGATGCTGGAATTTAGCGCGATTAGCGCCAGAAGTGGCGCGATTCGCGCGAGACCTCAGGCAAGGCCTCTATAAAAGGGTCATTTTACTAGTTTTGACCCAAAATCCTTGCTTCTTCTTCTCCCAGCGCCATTCCTCCATTGATGAACCTCTGAGCTTTGTAAATCTTCATCCTTTGGCCAAAACACCTTCTACCCAACATGAAACTTGTGGGAAATCCTCCTCTGAGCTAGAATCCTTCATCGCTTTTCCCTAAAAACCATCAATCGGAGAGATCCCGTTCTCTAGGGAACTTTGAAAATACTGAGTTTGGAAGGGAAAGAAGGCGATTCAAGGACGCCAAAGCTTGGAAAAGTGATCCTCCAGCCTTCCTCAACTGTTTAGAGGTAAGAAACTTAAGTTTTACCGATTGATTTGAGAAATTGGTAATGGGATGAATAGTAACCCATTTGTGTTAGGACTAGAATTAGGCTTGGGTTCTTTAGAAAAGTATGCTCAGGAGGTTATTCTGATAAAGAATGAATTTTGAAACATGACTTCAGATGAAGTTTGGTTTAGACTCTTGTCCTTTATCCCACCTCACCGTGTCAGCAGTAAGGGGAGGAATCTCTGTTCGAGCGCAAGGATAGCCCTCGGGGAAGCCCCTACTCATATGCGTGAAGCATCCTACCTTAAAAAATCAAGGTAGCTATGTAAGGGCAGTGAAATCAGCTTCTGGTTCTGAACTGCTAAGCAAGAGCCGACTTGAGCTAATAACTAATTCTAACAATGCCCTAACCCGATCCCCGAATTCGCCCCACAGGCGCTTTTAAGCCCGAGATATGAATGAATAGGAAGAATGTGAACTAAATGATGGGTATTATGAGATATATGGGCCTAAATGCTTTTACAAAAGATATTCATGAGGCTGAATAAACGGTGAAAGCATGCTGAAATAACTGTTTTAGCTAAGTTGGATTATTATTGATATATGGCCTGGATAAAGGCAATTGAACTGGTTGAATTGACATATGCAGAGTCTCTGGGAGACTCTAGTGCCTTGGTTAGGTAAAGGTAGATCCTGTTGAGGGTCTGTAAGTCACCAGTTGGGTGACTAGCTTTCAAGACTTGATATAGAGTAATAAAGGATTAGAATGATATAGATAACTGCTCTTCTTGTCTTTTGAACGGTTAAAAGCCGTTATTATTGATTAATTGTGTGCCTGTATATAGGGTGGGACACCGAGACTGTCAGTGACGGAGACCACAGTCCAGGGATTGGACAGCAGAGCACTACCGTGCCAGGTAAGCTCTTTGTTCTTTGGAGTGTTTCCCACTACTTGTGTTCCTCCATACTCCGAGATGGAGTGATGGGTGCATATATGATTTACATGCATTGACTTGGTTGTTATAGCTTTCTTCATGATGATATGTATGCATGTATCTATGCTTTGTGTATGGTTGCCTTTCAGATAGATCTTCTGGCCAGTAGATAGATATGGACCTCCTTAGGAGTAGAGTGCAACTCCTAGTTTGGTTTGCTCCATAGGAGAGATTCCTTAAGGCCAAGAGATAGGTGGTCTCGTGTTGTAGCAGCCTATTCTCGGAGGTACCATATGGCGTGCATCCTTATGTAGGGGTAGCTCCCGTTGGATGACATAGGTGTGAGTTCCGGCCTCACACTGTGGACTGAGATGGTCCACGATGACTTACTGGGTACTGAGATGGTCCTAGGGGACTAAGATGATCCTGAATACTTATGATGTTACACATTAGAGTTTGTGTGTGCCTATATGTTATTGTGATGCCAAGAACCCTGAGCTTACTGAGATTTTTATCTCATCCCGTGTGTGGGGATTATATTTTGCAGGTTGTACAGCTGATAGAGATGAGGGACCCCAGGACGAGAGACCCTAGTAGGGGACATACATGGTATAGCTGCTTTGAACAGTGTTTTGAGAGCTTGGTTGCTCACTGTTGTGTACAGACATATATATGATATATGTTGTTATTTTGTACCCTTGTGGGGAAAAATGTGTATGTTTGCATATATTGTAATTTTGTATATGGTGTACCCTCATATGAGGATTTGTTAGGTGATATCAGGGCATTGATGCCTACTATTTTGTATGGATACAATTAGAGTATTTTGATGGAATGTACATATAAACTATGTATAGGCAGATGCATATCTATAGTTTATAACCTCCTGGTATATCGGTTTGGATATTATAGTCTTTTCTGCCGTTGTGTTACGTTATCTGGATCACTAAGGCTGTTGTGGTATTCTGGCATTCGTTTACTTTACTGTCTATACGTACCATACATAATGAATCAAGAAATATGGTTTTGAAATAGCTTCCGCGGGTTTATTTAAAGATAACTACCGCGCTAATCTGATTAAGTAATATGTTAATACACCATATGCATACAGGGTGTTACAATAATAAATTTTATTGCAGTTTCATATTTTAGATTTGTAAAATATTAGTTTTATCAAATGTCTATTTGTGTATTATTTGATTGAAATTAGCATTATTAGGGATATCATTTTGCAATTATTGTTGTCAGTATAAATATACATGCTTGGGATCAACATTTGACACACAATTACCATACATAATATGGTATCAATAGTTTAGGGTTTGATTCACACAGAAAATTACTAGCACTTACTTGTCAAGCCAATATAGGTCAGTCAACAAGTCCAATCCAATATGGCTATAAAAAATATCCTAAAACTGTAAGAGTGCTAATATTCTATTCCAACCAAATGTTAATGCACCAAATAAGAGCATAAATATTAGTCATCCACAAGACCTTGCCTTTTTTCACTGCAGTCAAACCTGTTAATCTAATAAGCAAAAATTGGTCCACACTAAGTACAAACCAAGGATTCTCAAGAAACACTAAATAGCCAAATTTTAATATAACCAATGACAGCTCAATGTAAAATGTAAACAGAAAAAAGTATGACAAGATTAGATGAAAAGAAAGGACTGAGAAAGTGAGATCAACAATGTTTTTTTGTTAAATAGATATCTGAAAGAAAACAAGACACCAAATTACATAAGCAGCATTGAATCAGTGGTTGGTGTAAGTGTTGCAAAATACATACAGCTTTAAGGAATTCTCTCTCTCTAGCATATCTTGAATCACTAATTTGGTTTACATTTGATATTGGACTTGCAACTCATTCCTGTACAATTTAAATGGTGCCTCTCAAGCACTAAGGAAAATTTTTCCAAATTGCCATAAGACCATTATTGCTTGATAACGGTAAATAGTCCATGAAAAGTAAGTTGAAAATTAAAAAATATTGTTGAAAATTAACAATAAACAATTAAGAAAAGATCATTTATCACCCTCACTACAATATTGATAACTGTTATAAGGTACATTTATACAACCAACCATGTTCTTACTCGGTTATAAGAAGGTCAAGTCGTAGTCGATTAATTTGAGCTACTCCAAGGTGTATCTGGTGTCATATTGTAGTCTTTTGTATAAACCATTTTTGCGTATACCACTTTTGCATAAAACATTGCAGCTCCAATAACCTTAGCATAAAATATGAATAATGGCAAGGTTAAGTACTAAAACATTAATCTAATGCATTGAGAGAACAAAAATATACTCCAACCGCTTCTTACATAGGGAAAGTGAACCTAAAAGTGGAAAAAACGGTCAAATACATGATGAAATAAAATGATAAATTATATTACAAGGAACATTATATCACCTCGCATAACTAATAAAGCTAAGGTAGGGCTATCATGAATGATATATTACAGAATCAGTTTTGGTATGGCTAGAAGAAAGTACAAGCTTTAATTTGATGCTTAACTATAAGATTTGGAATTAATATCTTTTCAGGAATTATAGCCTTGTAGCATACTATGTCAGTCTCCCATTAAGGTATACCATAAGTGGAATAGAGTAAAGGCCAAATTGTCGTGAACCTGTCTCTGTTAATGAGGCTTTGTAAGAGATGGAGAGAGAGATACTTCATACTAGTTGGTTAGGCAGTTATACTTGCATAAATAGGAAATAGGAAGGAAAGCCAATCATGTAAGTGTTTATTAAGACTTCCATTTCAGTTTTCACCAAAGCAAATTAGTAAAATGTTAATGTAGTCCTTTAGCCCTACCGTTGGTTTTAATTATGGCAGAGAATGAATAAAACAGAGAGTGTGATGGAAGAGGATATCTTTATTGAATTCAAAACGTAAATATATAGGCTGAAAAATAACTAACTACTGAAAATATAACTTACCACTAAGATTTTGCCCTTTAATCAAGGCACTATCCATAACAAACTAAACAACCTCCTAAAACTATGCAAAACAGACTTTGACTTATTTAAAATAAAATAAATGGATAATTTCATCGTAACAGCAGTTCTAAAAGCAATTGCCAACACTCCTCCTTGCTTTAGATACTGCAAACTCCAATCTTCTGCCTTAAAAACTCAAACTTGCTAACAGGAAGTGGTTTTGTAAACAAATCTGCTAGTTGATCTTCTGACTTGCAATAGACTAAAATCACTTCTCCATTTTGTTGTGGAGTATAGGGAGTAGTTAACTGATACTCAATGCCAGCTTCCTCACAAAACTGGTTGAATTTTTCTGAGGTGTACTCCTTGCTATTATCAGATCTTAGAATTTGAATTTGCTTGCCACTTTTTGATTTTCTACTAATTTTTTGAACTTCCAAAATGCTCCAGCCACTTCTGATTTGAATTTTAAGAAAAAAATCCAACACATTCTTGTGAAATCATCAATAAAGGCAGCATAATATCGATTACATGCTAATGAAGGAGTTTTTTAGGTCCAGATATATCTGTGTGGACTAGCTGCAGCTTAAGAGTGGCTCTTTTTGTTGTCCTTAAAAATGGCTTCTTTTTTTGCTTTCCGAATAGACAAGCCTTGCATGTCGGTATGTGATCATCAAGTTCTGGAAAATCAGCTGCAATTCTCTTGAACTTCATTTGCAGCAACCCTTGGTGGTGATAATGCCTGAGCCTTTTGTGCCAAATTTTTGTGATATTTTCTTTGATTGGAAAAGTAGCTTGCTCTTCCTCTAATGGATTTAGAGCAAAACTTTTCCCTTTCATTTTTACTTTAAAGATATCCTGATTAGCTGCATCTCTAATCAGGCAAAAATTATCTTCAAAAATAACTCTAAAGCCTCTTTCAATCAATTGGCCAACATTCAACAGATTTTGTTGAATTTCAGGTACAAAAAGGACATCAGGAATAAACTTTGAACCTGAGCTACTTGTTAATGCAACAGTCCCCTTTCCTTTGACTGAAATATAATCACCATTGCCTATTTTGACTTTGGTGATGCTGGTTGGCTTTAAATCTTTGAAAAGCTCCATGTCATTGGTCATATAATTTGTGCAACCACTGTCAATCAGTCAACTCTCACTTTCTTCGCTGCTTGCAAAACACTTGGCCGCAAAGAGTTGATCCTCCTCCTCCTCTTGATCAACGACCTTAGCTTCTTCCTCTTGATGCTGATTTTTGCTCTTGCATATGATTGCTTCATGCCCCATTTGATTGCACTTGATGCATTTAGCATCAGGTCTCTACCAACATCTGAATGGAGGGTGACCCATTTTGCCTCAATGCTGACAAGGTGGGTAACTTTTCTTTTCACCCTTTCCTTTGTTGTAATTAGTTGCACTGCTCTGACTGTTGCCTGGATGAATCTTCTTATAGTTTTTAGCTTGTTGGCTCTTGACTAGAAGAGCACCTTCAACAGCATGATCTTCCCTCATCAATCTTCTCTGCTCTTGGGCTTGGAGAGCATGTAGCACTTCTGCAAAAGTAATTTTAGATAGATCTTTTATGTTCTCCAACAAAGCAATAGATGCTTCGTACCTCTCTGGCACTGTTACCAGAATTTTCTCAACAATTCTGGAATCTGCAAAATTACCGCCCCAAAAACTTTATCTTGTTGCCAATGCCCAACAATTTGTCTGAGTATTCCTTGATTGTATCAGACTCTTTCATCCTTTGAAGCTCAAATTCCCTCATTAAGTTAAGTACCTGCATGCTTCTAATTCTTTATTCTCCTGCATATTCCGCCTTTAGATAGTCCCAAATCATTTTTTCCGATTTGAGAGTCATGACCCTAGTAAAGATGGTTGTAGAGATACCAACAAAAAGGCATGATTTTGCCTTTGCTTTCGGGTTTTTTTTCTTTCCTTATGGTTCTTGATCTGGGCCATGGTGGGATTGTCCGGTAATGGAAGAACTTCATAAGCCTCTTCTACAGCTTCCCAAAGATCCAAAGCCTTTAGGTAAGCCTCCATTTTGACGGCCCAAAGATCATAGTTTTCCCCATTGAAAACTGGAAGAGCTGCTTTGGAAAAACTTGTTTCGGAATCCATTTTATAGGTCTCGTAAGAAAAGTGCTCTTGATACCAATTGTTGGTTTTAATTATGGCAGAGAATGAATAAAATAGAGAGTGTGATGGAAGAGGATATCTTTATTGAATTCAAAACGTACATATATAGGCTGAAAAATAACTAACTACTGAAAATATAACTTACCACTAAGATTTTGCTCTTTAATCAAGGAACTATCCATAACAAACTGAACAACCTCCTAAAACTATGCAAAATACTTTGACTTATTTAAAATAAAATAAATGGATAATTTCATCGTAACATTAGTTCTAAAAGTAACTGCTAACACAATTGAATGCTACCTCACACATCCATCTACATTCTAGAACTTTGAGAAGGCTACCTCTTGCAGATATTCAAATGGATTACCATACACTTTCATTTTATTCTGAATGTTTATAATAAAAATTTGGTTTTCCAATTTTTCAGCATCTTATTTTATTTCATCTTAAATTAAATGATTTAGGTTCATCAAGAAATCAACAAGTTTTTTAGCACTAACAAATATACTCCATGTTGTTGTAAGTAGATGCCTTTTGGGTTGGCCTATAGAAAACAAAATAAAAAAAAAACCAAACTCAAACATTGTCAATGAATAGTAAACTCAAACATTGTAAACCTAAATCTCTCACAAGACGTAGTTTGTTGGTTGTTTACTCAGAGTGCCCAACTCAGGATGAAGGTATGCCTCTTTCTGCTCTTGCTGAAAACACAATCATAGTCAAAAGTTGATATTAGAATATAAACATAAACATGAAATAAGTAGTTATCAATTAACAAAGGGAACCATGCAGGATTAAGAGGTTGCAAGGTCATCTGAGCATACAATTCATCTGTCTCAGTATCTGCCTGATCCAAAAGAAATGCACAAATACTTAAAGAAAAATAAAGTGCAGAAATCACCACATGCGAGAATTTGAAAGAAGGAAACCAAAATAAACAAGCTTATTTCTGTAACAAAGGATAAATAAATAAGCCAGCCTTACATGCATAGTCATATTATGAAGTTGACAAATAACCTGCGGTGGTAAGCTTGGACAATTCAATGTATATGGCCATCCACTTCCTTGTTTGCTAGACACAGCAACCTAAGTAGAAAAACGCTGATTATGTTATGCATATGCATGCAGCTTATGCAGAAAAATAATATATATGTTATAAAATGTTAAAAGTTCAGGTGCTGGTTTCAGGGTGGTGGGTGGAGATATTTTATTTCTAACTTCTAAGAGAAAATTCATTCAACTGCAAGAGTTTAAGACTAACGAATTGTGGTTAAAAGTGAGTTAAGCATTAGTATACACAAGGGTCACCATAGTGAAAGAACAAAGCCAGTTTTTGTTATAAGAGTGTACAAGTAACCCACCCTTACATTAGACAACAATAAGGCATGGCAAAGAAACCAATTCATGTCACAATATACAATGCAAATAACCAAAACAACATCTTCAGGTCCAAGAGTTGAAGATTTGTTTTATTACTTTACGATTTACACATACTATAGTAAAAAAAAAATCAGATAGCTAACACATGGAATTGTCTCTAGGAACTATAATCTAACTCACCTATTGACTATGACCTTCTGGAAAGTATACCACTCGGCTTCCAACAGCTGCTATAGAAACAACAAGACCAACACAAGCATGACAAAGTGCTGAATGAAGGACTTGCTTTTCTCCTGCAAAACCACATCCCAACCTAAAAACAAAAAAACATAGACACGGGAGTACATATCCCATAGGACTGAGGATGAAATAACTAGTTCCCCAAAAATAGAAATGGAGAATACAAAGGGATAGGAAATGGAATAAGAATATGCAAACAAAAGTACATATACCTTCCTGGGGTTAAGGACTAAAACCAGCTGAATAAAGTTTCATGTTAGCAAAGTTTCATCAATTTCAAACCTTAAACCCAGCCCGAAAATCAATCATTCAAGAAAACTCTTAAGTAGACAACCACTTGAACCACCATACAACCATGCTTGAACCACCAATACCAAGTAACACGCTCCAACACCTTATTTTAACCATATAAATTATGAAGATAACTTGTAATAAACAAATATTGTGAATCCGTTTGAATTTAACTCAAGTCAACATACCAAAATACACTATTAAAATTAACTGTTCAAATAAATATAAAATACATCTTACTAGTTTGTCCTATAACATCTAATGGTGTGTTGGTGTGTCAGCAACTTCTCTTTAACTTCTAACAAATACGCTTCCCATTTGTTCTGAATTGTTGTTATGTACGCCATGTCTAACGGTGTTGCATCGAGAAACCACTACATCATACATAAAAACAAGAACATAAACCAATTATAGATAATCAATGATGTAGTTAGTTCATAGTTTACATTAATCTAAACACAGTGAATACAAAATGTAATATACCTTGTTCCATTCACTCTTGACATACCCGCTGACTATGTTCCACATCCAATGCATTACGTAATAGCCACATTCATAGCCTCCGGTTTGAACATGGCTGTAAATCAGCAAGAAATAAATTGTAATCTCTATATCCCACATGAACGCCTACAAAATTAACTATGCACACAATAATCATTAAATGGCTAACCTTGACTTCAATCCATTTTGGTATCGCATTAGATGTTTTAACACGGAATGTTGGTTTCAATGTCTTCATTGCCCTGAATTTGCAGTAAAAAACATGAATGGGGGTTAGGTTATTACATATATGCCTATTGTTAATCAATTACTTCAACTAATCAGGCTTCTTATGTAATGAAAAAAACTAAACAACTTCATAAGACCAAGGACATAGCACAACAAGTTGTCAATGGGCACTGCAATCAATAAAATTTGTAAATGTTATTATCAAAAAATTGGCAAACATATCCAAACAATTACTTTTGCTTACTGATTGAAGTAAGCTCCTAGGTATAGTTGTCTTTGTGATTCCTTGACCTATGTTTCAATGTATTTTTCACATTCTTGACTTCTTTCCTTTGCGCAATGTATTGATTGAGGCTCAAGGAATCCATAGACCGATCCATGCCCTAAGCTTGTACTTTGTTCTTCCATAAACCTAATTTTAACATATTACATCCCAAAAAACCACATCATTCGAATGTTAACCATTAACAAATCATCTTTTTTACCGCACATTGTGAAACTTAATGTACTTACATCATCCACAACTGTAGGATAGATATGTTCTAACATTTGTCGCCTGAAACGATTCGTTGACATCAGAAAAAGTTATGAAGAATGATGTCACTACATTAGAGAGACCAAATTTAGATCCATCCCACAACAACTCAATTGGCTTCTTGTAAAAATCAAAGAGATTCTGAATCAGGTTGCCAAATGGGTCATCTCCACAATCAATGTCCGACCTATAAACAACTTCATTGGGTTTTTTTTTCACACAATTGTGAATCCTATTTTCGTTAATAACCACGTCATCTTAATTAATGATTGAATAGGTTATGTAAAAAACAAATCAGTTTATAAATCAAACAACTTGTAATATAAATGAAAAACTCGATACAAGAATACCTGGGGAGCTACAAGCCTCAAAAGATGTGTGGGCCACGCAACAAATGTGTCAAAGGTTTGTCTCACATATTGGATTTCAGATGACGGGAAAGGGACTTCAGCATCCCCATCGATAATTTCCTTCACAGTAACTCTGACGACATCATCTGCATAAGACACATTGTGAATGGTGGCCACCCCGTGGTTAACTTTTCCCATGGCAAGTCCCATGGTAGGTACCACATTGGTGACATGCTCTTCTACTGATGGATTCGCTGCATTTTCAGCACAACTCCCCTTTGTGCTGACATATGCAACTATTTGCTGAAAATCTAAGTCAACTGGAGGGGATGGTGTTGATGCCATTTGGGACAACTCCATTTTGATTGCCTCTTTCAACTCTTTTTTCATTCTGTCCTTAATCTCTTGTGTGATTTTTTCAATAGTTTTTTTTGTAACTTGTTCTTGTTCTCACCTCCATTCTCTTTCATATTTTGAATAAGGTCAGCCAAATCAGATTGACGGATGGATAGCAGAGAACTACCGGAACCACGGGATGCCTGTCCAAAATATTGACGTATTGTCACACCAGTCCCTACTACACGAACACGACCAGGGTGCTCTGGTCTTCCTAGTGCAGCGTTGAGAATATCATTTCGACCATGGGGAACAAAGCTTCCCTGTGTTGTTTGTTCTTGTAACAAGTCATGCATGAAAATTTACATGACAACCACAGAATCAGAACGTGGGTAAACACAAAAAACACATTAGCTGCTTCAACACAAAAATATGACAGTAACTCACTATTTTATCTGATATTTATTGGTCCGCTATAGATGTCATTCTTCCATATTTCTTTGTTCGAGCCATCTTTCACTTAACACGTCTTGCGATTAGAGATGGTGGGTCATCGAGCAATGTAGGGTTCTCAGTGCATTTTGCTTCCTGTTGTCTTTTCTTGATCTTTTCTTCCATCAGTTTTTTTTCAAGCAACTCGTAATCCCCTTGAGATAGGACGCGTGGGTAATCATTGAATTTCTGAATTTCCTGAGCCTTTTTTCTAACCCCCTGTGTATGGCATAAAATCTGACATTTTTTCAACATATAAGTAAATGACATTGTCTAATGATTGAAAACATCTTTACTTGTGTTAACCAGTCGCCTAACCTGCCAATTAGGATTTTCCATGCTTGCAGCAAATGCTACCTAAGTATTGTGATCTAGCCCATACTTAACACAAGGATTGTCTTTATCTTCACCCTGTTTATCAGCATATATGTATTTACCTGTCAGGGAAGACTTAAATTGCCTCCATCTGGTGGCCACCGATGACATCACCTTCTTCCTCACTTGAAGTGGTTCCAGAATGTCAAATTTTCCCTGCACCAACAACAATAACTCACGTTAAGTGTATTACTTTGTAGTTGAATTAATTGACTTAACCAAATCAGAAACAAACAATGTATTTTCAAATACCAAGATGTCGTCCCATATTAGCTGCTTAAGATTTTCCAGAACATGTTTCCAATTTTCGTGGATTATAGGCATTTTTTCTCGTGCTACAACTCCTAGGTAGCTTGGAACTTGTCTTTGTGGGGCCTAAATCCTCTCCCAAATTGAGGATTTACTTCACTGGTCCAAGTTCCTTGATATCAAGCTTCTTAGTCGCATTGATTGTATGCTCTTCCTCGACGAACATTCTGAAGGATCATCTGAAGGCAGAGGGGACCGCGGTGGTGTTGCCATTTTTGTCTGAAAAAACAAAATAAAACCAATTAAGCTGTCATCATTTACAATTAAGCTAAACAGAAATGCAAAGTAAACAATTAAGTAATACCCTTAAAGGATGGTAAAATGTGATTTCATAATGAACACAAATACTTTGACATTGATTAGTTATGTGTTCTTGTTTTCCCACAAGCCTTATTCATGATCCGTACGTTTTGCATGCTCATCATCCACCATATGTTCATCACCAATTGCAGGCATTTGTGTATTCAATGGTGCCACCTCATGTTTGTCATGTGGAGGTTGTTGACTTTCATCGACTATGGCAGTTGTTCTTCCTTGAATAACCACAGACAACCTTGAGTTTGAAGGATCTTGCACATAAAAGACTTGTCTGGCTTGGTTAGCCATGATGAAAGGCTCGTCTTTGTAACCCAGTTTATCAAAATCAACTAAAGTAAAACCAAAATGGTGTACATGAACGCCAATGTTTCCATTAACCCAATTACACTTAAAGACAGACACTCTGAATTCATTATAATCAACTTCCCATATTTCTTCAATGACACCAAAGTAAGGCATCGAAGCTCGAATCAGCTTTTTATCTAATGCACTAAATAAGTGTTCCGAAAAAGCCTCAACACTGACACCACTGTTCTACACACAACTTTTATCATCCTGTGATTTTGTGTAAAATGAGTAGTTGTTGATATCGTATCCCTTCCAAGTATGGACATTAAGGTTTGGCCAACCACTAGTAGAGTTAACTTTCTTGAAGCACTTTCATCTCCAAGGATTTTCTCTCTGAACCACTTAACGAAAGTATTGTTATGCTCTTGCAGTGCCTTCATGATGTTCATCTTTGGGTGAGTATCTGTGACGTACTGTTTGTTAATCTCTATGTACGGCAAAACCTGTTGTCGGGTCATAGTGACGACATTGAATCCTCGTGTACTGTAACCTCCCTCAAATAAGTCATGAGGCGTCTGCTGAATCCCAACAAGTTTAAGTGCATCCACATACTCGGAACAAAACTCAATACATTCTTCAACAATATACTATTCAACAATTGAAGCTTCTGGTCGGTAATGATTTTTGGTATAACCTTTGAAAACCTTCATGTACCGCTCAACAGGATACATCCACCGTAAAAAAACCGAACCACATAACCTTATCTCCCTAACAAAATGGACAATTAAATGCACCATTATGTCAAAAAAAGAAGGCGGAAATAACATTTCCAATTCACAAAGCACAATGGCAGCCTCGTTCTCTAGTTCATCCAACTGTCTTAGGTCAATAACTTTGCTACAAATAGCATTAAAGAAAAAACATAGATGAGTTATGGAACCCTTACTTTGTCAGGCAAGGTACCTCGAATGGCTACGGCTAATAATTGTTGCATTAAAATGTGGCAATCGTGAGATTTCAACCCTACCAATTTAAGCTCCTTCATGGACACAAGGCTCTTGATATTTGAAGAGTATCCTTGTGGGACTTTCAAAGTTTGCAAACATTGACAAAAAAAATTTCTCCTTTGTTGACATGGTGTGACATGGTGGCAAATACACTCAACAACCCTCTGATATGGGATGCAATTGTTCACGTATACCTAATTCAACCAAATCTTGACGACTTTTCAAACCATCCTTAGTTTTTCCTTTTATGTTTAGTAAGGTTCCAATTAAGCTATTGCATACATTTTTCACAACATGCATCACGTGTATACAATGTTGAACTTCTAGATCAGACCAGTATGAAAGATCAAAGAAAATTGACCTTTTCTTCTAGATATTCTTTTGCATCGCTTCCTTCTTTTGGGTCTTCCCAAAAATAGTGATAATATCCTTGACCGGTCATAAACTTGCTTTCCATCTAATGGTTTAGGTGCAATTTCAGTCTCCTAGCTTCCATTAAAATAATTTTCAATCGCTAATAAGGGTGGTAAGGTTCGAGAAATTTGTGATGTCTATTATAGATTGTTTTCTTTCCATGTTTTAGTTGGACATAGCTTGTTTGTTTCTCGCAGATAAGACATGCATGATGCCCCTTGACACTATATCCACTCAAATTCCCATATGCAGGAAAGTCATTAATGGTGCAAAAAATCATTGCACTCAACAAGAAAGTTTGTTGCACATTTGCATCAAAAACATCAACGCCGTCAACCCACAATTTCCGTAAGTCTTCAATCAACAGAGTGAGATAGACATCAATATCATTGCCTGGTTGTCTTGGACCAGATATCATCATAGCCAGCATAATGTATTTTTGCATAGCCAATGAGGGAGGTTGTAAATCATCAACAAAACTGGGCATGAACTGTGGTTGGTACTTAAGCTACCAAAAGGATTCATACCATCTGAAGCAAGACCAAGCCTTAGGTTTCTTGACTGTGACCCAAAATCAGGATATAAACAATCAATTCTCTTCCATTGGGAAGAATCAGCAGGATGCCGCAGCAACCCATCTGTTATTCTTCCTTCTGCATGCCAACTAAAATGTTTGGCATCATTTTTATTAGAAAAAAAACCGCTTAAATCTTGGAATAATGGGAAGATACCAACAAACTTTTGCTGGACAACGGTTCTTTGGTGTTGCATCATTAACACTATCGTCATCCTTCACTTTGTATCGGGATACCCCACATGTGGGGCAATTACACAGTGTCGCGAAGTCACTCTTGTACAAGATGCAATTGTTAGGGCGGGCATGTATTTTCTGGTACTCCAGACCCACTGGACATAATATCTTTTTTGCCTCGTATTGATTTTTTGGGAGAACGTTGTCTTCAGGAAACATATTTTTCAACAATTGTAGCAATGCGGTGAAGCTTTTGTCACTCCACCCATATCTTGCCTTCAAGTTCACCAAACCTGACGCGGCTGACATCCTTGTGAATGTTGTGCACCCTGCATACAATGGCTTATTTGAATCACTTTCTAATTGGTCATAGTAAGGTGCATGTGCTTAACGAAAACCCTCTTGGCCAATATCACGTATGATTTCTTCCAACCGACACCCAAATACCTCGTCATGGGATACAGTTTCAGACATTAATGGCATGTCTAACAATTCTCCATGCCAAATCCATTTAGTATAACTTTGGATTATGCCTACACATATAATATGTGACCTAATCTCATTCAATGACTGTTGTCTTTCATTTGCACATTTAACACAAGGGCAGCAGAACTTACCACCCAATGATGGTGCATTCACTTTAGCAAATTACAAGACAAATTCAACCTTATCCTCATACTCTTCAGTTATACGTGATTTTTTCATCCAACTATAATTCATGTTTAGTCTGCTGTTATACTAACAAGGTTATCCAACATGCGTAAACATTCCACCTACTTCATTAAAGGTGTGCCCTATCCTATTCAGGAAGATTCAATTTTTTTGCCTAATTCATGTGTCGAGGTAAAGTATGGGTTGTTCAATTTGACAAAATTTTGGCAGCATTTCGCCTCCATCTCCAAGTACACGGAGTGAAACTAGTGACATTAAGTCACCAAATCTCATATGTGCACCCAGAGATCAAAGCAAGATGCATTTATCCAAAATTTCATCAAAATAAACAAACCATACTTCACTTCGACACATGAATTAGGTAAAAAAATTGAATCTTCCCAAACTGTCCAAACGGACAATTCAAGGTCCAATACAACGATTAATCCAAACTATCCATATTAATCATTGCATTAAAGCTCGAACGGGACACTAAGGTTCACTAAAAATTAATATAACTTTAAAACAATGTATAACACATGTTACACATGTAAGTGTGATACACAAAAAAGTATACGAAAGACACACACACCTCTTACAGTAGGCACAAACAACAAAAGCAACTTCGGTGATGGCAACGGAAGGGAATCCACAAATGTGATCGACTCCTCAAAGAATGTCGGCTTCGACTTTGACTAAGTTCCCAACTACCAAGGTGACTTACTTGTACCTGCAAACAAAATAAATAGCAAAGTCTGATGTTAAGTGCATATTAACTTGCATCCTTAAATTAGGATGAAACTACAACTTCAATTTTGGTAAACAAAAGTTCAATCTACATTTTTATAGGAACACTCCCAAGCTTGATTTGCAGCACTGGGTAGAGGCAATAATCGCATAGCTAAAGTGATATAGTGCAAATGAAACAGCTAATTTCTCTAACTAATTAGCAACTTGAACAGATTGACCCTCGACACCGCTATGGTCATAATCTTCAATTTTATTATGTCAAATGGCTTGGTTGTGATAGCTATCAACCTTTCTTCTATTGGTAAGATAGAAACCAGAATGAAAAATTTAATTGATTTAACAAGTAACTTTGAATCAAACTGATGGATAAATCAATCTACAATTCTAGCATTGATTTTCGGGATGATAAGGAGGTACTTTCTGACATATGTACTAGGACAAAACATCAGCATCAATGCATCAAGTAGAACAGGGTCAAGAAGAGGATTTGGAAGATGAAGTAATGGAGGAGGAGAAGCATTTTCATAAACAGTTATCATTGTATAGCATAGCTGGTTTATCTTCTAAAAGATCAATCAGGTTGTGGGGAATCATTGAGGGCAGTAAGGTCCTAACATTGGTGGATTGTGGGGCCTCCCATAATTTAATTTGGAGAAAGTCTCATTAAATATAGTATATGTAATTGAGATTTGCTTATATCCGAGACAAAAAAATAAAAGACTTTTATTGTTTAAATTAGAGACCGGATGGAGTATTTTGGAAGAATCAATTACTTGCTTTCAAAAGTTCTCTCTAAATTTTAATAAAAGTATTATTATTTCACTTAAATAAATTAAACCAAACAGTAAAGGAAATGATTCAAGAATCAAGATCCAGCAATTTTGAGGCAAGAAATTGCTAGTTCCTGCTCTGGATCCAGTGTTGAGAGTAGGCATATCAACCATCAAGCAAGCTGATATCTCTCCCCTGCTTGATGCCTCTTCATGCATGGCCTATTTCTTCCATTAACTTGTCCATTGAACAGCAAAAACTCTCACATTTTAACTAGAGAGAGAGAGTGAAGAAAATAAATAAAAATATGGAAACTTTTTTTTCACTTGAATAAAAACTTCCTAGAGTTGCACCTTTCAGATTTTGATTTGAGACAATTTAATTCTTAATGTTTTAACATAGTTTCTTCAGCTAATTAAATGGTTAATATTTTTTTTCTTGATTAAATTTCATTTTAGCATAGGATAAGATGGGTTTAAACTTTGTTCTTGAAGTCCTAATTAAACCTAATTAAGAATGAAGTTTATGTACTAGTTAACTGGCATATCTTAAGGAGATACACTCTTTTCCTTTTTAATACCTTTGGATAAACAGTTAGGTGCTTTCTATTTTTAGCAAAATGGATCCATTCCAATCAGCCTAAGTTTTAGGCTTCTAACCAGTAGTGGTTTAACAGTCAATTTCACAATCAAATAGTAACAGAAGTGCCTGGTCGTAAGCCCAAAATCCTCTAACATAAATGGTGCATATCATTACATGTGTCACTCAGCTGATTAATTGGATCCACTGTATATATGCACCCCACAATGAAGAGTTCCATACTTAAATTTCACATTAAGTAGTGCTTGCTAAACTGTCTTCTGCTTTTTCAAGACCAAAACAAGGAAACTAAAAATGGATCAATCCCAGAATGCGAGCCATCACGCTGGCCAAGCCATGGGACAAGCTCAGGTGAGTTGTAGCACTTATACACATGTCTTTAATATATTCATGCTCTTTAATTTTTTGCAGATTATTCTCAATTATAGTGGCATAATAGCTAGAAATAATGTTATTACTGATTTAGGAGAAGGCAAGCAACATGATGAGCAGTGCAGGCAATGCTGCTCAATCTGCCAAAGAATCCTGCCACGAGGTTAGACCATATTTATTTGAACAAAATTTAGCTATGATATGTTGACTTAGATTCCATAAAACAATAATGAAGCTCAAAATTATGGAGAAATTTGTTGATTGATGAAAATTGTTTTGCTATTGTAGACTGGCCAGCAAATGCAGCAAAAGGCACAAGAGACTGCTAATGCTGCCAAGAATGCAGTTGGGGCTAACAAATGAATCTAATGGATTGGATATCCCTCAAAGTGGTTATTTATGTGTTTCAATTTTTGGTTTTGTGGCTTTATTTATGCATTGATATGCTTTTGCTTTTAGCATTTTTTCCCTTTTCATCAGACGGAATAATGTGACTGGTTGTGTACCAGCCACTTGAGGACCATGTTTATTACTAGTAGTATATGTTATTGAAAAACAATTTTCACATTTTCAATAAAAATTACACGTTTCCATGCAATTTCTTTCTCATTGTTTTCCTCCAGAGTGAATCCTATATAACTATACTCCAATGTTATTAAGAGGAGATTGCAAATTTTATCCCAAACATATGTCAGAAATTATTTGGTTGCAAAGTGTTGGGTCGTAAGAAATTTAAATGGTAATATATGTGATGAATAAGTTATAAAAAAAAAAAGTTGTTGCCAACATGTCAAAGAAAAATCACTTAATATAATAAAGTTGTTGCCAACATGTGCTATAGTTCATTTGACAGTTGTTTTTAAGTAATTTTCTCACAACTAAGTGATCCTATTTGCAATGGCAACAACTCCAGACCCTGCAGCAAGCTCTTCTGTCTCAGCTTGGTCAGCAACAATCAACACAACAAGAAATGGAGCAATGTTTGCATTTCTATTTTCACATGCCTTTTCTTTTTTACTCCCCAAAAAGAAACAATAACATCGTTTTGTTACTGCTAACTGGATTTGTACTATAATGAAGTAGTTATATGTTTGTCCCAAGTACATCTGTTGAAACTAAGATTAGGCCTAGACATATTTTGACTTCCAATATTTAGTTGGATGAACTTTTTTGTTAGATTTGAGAGTTACACAAACAATCTATGTAATGTTATTTATAATTTTTCAGAATTAAACCAAATTACCAAAGAAGTTTCAACAGATACCAGACAGCAAAAGAACACTGGATAAGGTCCCCTCATAGAGAGTAACTTCTCTCAATACACAATACACAGGCTTCTCAATCACACCCAAAATACAATACTCAATGCAGAAACTGA
Source organism: Glycine tomentella (assembly GCA_007407185.1). Lineage (NCBI taxonomy): Eukaryota > Viridiplantae > Streptophyta > Magnoliopsida > Fabales > Fabaceae > Glycine > Glycine tomentella. Next base: position 59,336 of record PYAF01002103.1, read on the forward strand.
CACACCATATGCATAAGAAACAGACATGCATAACTGTAGGAAGTTACCAAACACATAGCTGCCTTATAAATTCCTAAACACACAGATAAGTGCCATACTGTCACATAAGTGTCCTTACATTTAGGTCACAACCATAGTCGTTGTTGATGCCTATTACAGTTATGGTACCAAAAGCAACAACAATGACTATGATGTGTTAGGAATCCGGAATTGGTTAATGAGTTTTTAAGGAAAGTTGAGAAAAATAGTGAAACAATGGAATATATTATCATTGAATCACAAGCAATTAATTTTAATAAGTGATCACTTACAAACAAGGCTATGCAGTTCATCTGTAAGAGATCCCTTACAAACACATCAACATGAACTAATATAAATATAAATAAAATGAGGTTCGCTCAACAATTAGTGGAGATTATAAACCTAAGTTTTGATTTCATTAGAATTGAAGCTAGTACCTGAAAATCAACGATCTCAGAGTCCAAGTGGCGTTCGATCGAACTTGAACCCTAGCTCCCTGACCTCGTAGACCTTCACTTGCAGTGGATAGATGCCGGAAGCAATGATGTACTCGTCGTCGGAAGTGACCTTGATTTTGGTGGGCGCGGTGGCGAAACGACGATCTTTGAAGCAGGTTCTGCGTCTAAACTGAAAGAATAAGAATGAGTGAAGAATGAAGGAATTACTGAATGAAAAAAATGTCAGAGAGATTAGTTACAACTTACTTTTGACTTGCAATGAGAGTTGGGTGTGTTTGTGAGACAGAGGCGCAGTTGTAGAAGGGGGAGTAATTAATTTGTTTTATTAATTTTAAAAAGCATCAAATAATTTGAATAATCGAAAACAACGACAGTTATTATATAACCGTATTTGTATCATGGTCAACAACAACGGTCATGCTATAAACCGAAGTCGTTGTTGTATTAATGTTAAAATAATTACAAAATTGTCACTAGTTATGCTACAACGTCGGTTTTTGGATGATCACCGTTGATCGTACGTCGTAGAATCTACCTTTTGTAGTAGTGTGACATGTATTCAAAGATTATAAAGAATTAATAAGAGTTTTTCAAGCAATATTTTAATCTAGAATTTGGGGTGTTACCGGTTGTGAAATTGTATAATTCTCCATTAATGATGTTTGTCTTCAAATTTTATGAACCTTAATTATAAAATTTAGGAATTTTATTTTCCGCAGCGTGTATTGTTTTATTGACATGTAATTATGTTTTCTGCTGCAAGTATATACGGTGTGTCGATATTTTATGATTGTTGATTTTTTTTTTCGAAACAATCCATATTGTACGGAGAACGATAGAGTTTTAATTTGAATGGATATTATTATAATAATAAAACATGACAGTTATGTTCTACCTTTGAGAATGGATCTGCACGTGTTTGTCTTTTGGATCCTAACGTAAAAGCCTTTAAGCCAAAAGCTTTGTTTTCCAATTCTCGGATCTCTATGTGAACGTGATTAGATTTTTTATTATTGGTTATAATGTGAATGAATGGTATATTTTTAGCCTGGAATGAAATTAATCAAGGAAAATGCCCATGAATTGTCAATAGCAACAAGTCTATGCAGGTCGTGTACTTGGTTGGAATTAAGTGTATGATAGCATTGTTGTGAAATTGGTTCGGCCCGATTGGTTGGATCGGTCAAACTGGGAATCGTGACGTCATCCGGGCCAAGTTGGTAAGGGAACCGGAAATTAATGCAAGTGATCCGATTTGATCCTTAGAAAACCAGACGATTTTTTAAAGATCCGGTAACCCGGTCGGGTTTTGGGACCTGGACCGGGTTTTGACAAGGAAAAAAAAGGAGAAGAGAAGGGATGCAGCCATCACAGAGTTCATTCACTCACGGTCACGGCTTCAGGACACAATCACGGAGATGCCATCACGTAGAGACGCTGGACATTGTTCCCTTTGAAGGTATGTCCAGAAGCTCGTTGATCATTGCCCACTTGCTCGTTAGAGGCATAGTAGGAGAGGAGAAGAGGCGCAGTAGGGGAGAGGAGAAGAGGCGCAACAGCAGAAGAATATATATGGGCTGTTAGGGTTTTTTCATATTTGGGTCCAATTTGGCCAGATCCACAATATTGTTTTCTGTACTCTGTTTTTTGATTTCTGCTACACTCTTTAAAGAATTGGGTTTTAATTTAGGTATTTACTATTTACACTCTCTTTTATTATTAATACACCTTATTTGTGTTATCAATTTTAATACTTCAATTTTTATTTTCGATTTTTGAATATAGAATTATGGATGAACTTTTCTTAATCAAATAATGTTAGTTATATACGTATATAGAATATAATTTTAAATTTTTTAGTCTAGATCGGGTCAAATCGGGTCAATTATTGACCCACCAATTGGACCATTGATCTATTACCTCGACCAGGTCAATGACTGGACTGTGTTTTATAACACTCCATGATAAACTTGTTATTTAACTAAAGTGGTCAAATTTTTAAGGTTATTTAATTCAAAATTAATGATATTTTTTTCAATTATCTATAGAATAATGGATGCTAAAATATATATTATTTGTTTATGGGGTATATTGAAATTCATTGTTATAAGAAATTTATGGATCGCTCAAAGGTTGATTAGTTGTTCTTATAATTAATGAATATAATTGTAGGCAATTTATGTGTATCATTAGTTTTATTTATATACCCAAAGGTAATAGGTGATTCTAATTGGTGCATATTTAACTGTCAATAATGTTATAATTTTATTAGCATCATTATATTGTATGTTGTGTGTTGTTGTATCACCCAAAGGAGAGCATCAATTTTATTATGCAATATTAATTCCCAACTCACTACATTCTCTTGTTTTGTCTATGACACACAATCTAAGACGGTTGTAGCAAAACCGTCTTAGAATAACATGCAGCGATAAAAATAATACGATATGTGCGAAGACGATTTTATAACAACCGTCTTAGAAGTGCAGTGTTCCATCTTTCAAAATCACCTTTCAAATACGGTTTCATCTTTAAATTTGCGCTTCCTTGTTTTTCTCTCTCATCTTTCAAATTTTGAATTGCAAAAGCCGAAGCGTGTGTGGTCGTTTCGCTTCCTTTCTACTTCTCTCTCACCTCATTCCAGAGCACGTACACTATCCATTTCTCTCCCCTAAGCAAACAATTGCCCGTAACCCTAAAAAACAAGCCACCCAAGCCTTCATGGTTTTTAAGTTCGGGACACTCCGATGAAGACTTCGTGACAGAAAAATTTTGCGTTAGCTAGCATTAGGTTTGGGGAAAAGGGCAAGGAGGTGATAGAAGTGCATGCTGATAGTTCCAAGGGTATGGTTTCGAAGTAGGATTCGAGTGTGGAAGAGGTTCATTTTGTGGAAGAAGATGGATGAGAATTGTCCTCCGTGGTGACGGAGCACAAGTGGCAAGCGGGTGATTTGGTTGTGACTGAGGTGAAGGATTTGGATGCTAAGGATATGTGTGGTGGCCCTCAGCCGCAGTCAACTTCTTCTGTGGTTTCTGAGTTGACTAACGGTGATCTGAATGTGGTTAATGCTGAGAAGATGTTGGACAGTCTTTCTTTGACTCCGGAGCATGATCTTTCATCCGTTCAAGCCTACAAGAAGTTGCTCGATGCTCTTGGCCAGCAAACGGATACCATTAACAGGCTGGAGGCTGAAATTAAAGTTAATGAGAAGCGTAGGTCCACGTTTGAATTGTTGCACCCGAAGAAGGAAAGAGGTAAAGACTTGTTAACTAACCCATCCTTGTATATTTGATTGATTAGGCTGTAATTAATTCTTAGCCGTGTGTTTTTCTTTTTGTTGTGTTGTTCAATGTTTATGAATGATGCATTGCAATGTGCCTCTTTGATAATAAGGCATAGGAAGCGGTCTTAAGTTTTAGTGCAATTTACAAAATTTTACTATGGCTTTCAGGAAGTTCCATTGGAACCTTTTATTCCTCTTACTAAAGAGGAAGAAGTTGAGGTTGCACATGCATTTTCTATTAACCAGTAGGTTTTGAAAATTTGGCTATATGCAATTCAGAAAGGCTCAAGCTGTACCATATCTTATTCATGGCCTGCTTCTACAGGAAAAAGACTTTGGTTTCCCATGAGAAATCTGGCATTGAGATCTGGGGAGAAAAGTTTCAATGCCTTAGACCGGGTGCATGGTTAAACGATGAGGTTACCTTTTTTGCTTATTGTTTATTTAACCTTTTTTAAATTGTTGAGGAAGAAAAGAAGTTGATACCTAGCTATAATCATGGTTTGAAATTGTTTTCCTGTGAAATCCAGTGATCTTATACCTTACCTTTGCAGGTAATAAATGTGTACCTTGAATTGCTGAAAGAGAGGGAAAGAAGAGAGCCACAAAAGTTTCTAAACTGTCATTTTTTCATTTCTTTTTTCTACAAGAGGGTAACATGCTTTTACTGTCTGTATAAACTGAATAGTTCTTGCACAACATGCACCTGTTCTCTCACTGCTTTTTTAGGTTTCATTTCTTTCATGGAAAGTAACAGTAATGGAAATGTTTTCTGAGAAACGTCTTAAAAATGTTTTGCACAATGTTGTTAAATAATCGTTATGGTGCTGCAATAACGTTATGCGTGGTGTTTTTGGACCACCTCTGCCATTCACCATCTGGTATTTGCCATCATATGGTGTTGTCCGCCATGGAGCCTACTGTGGTGCTGCAGCACCCATGGTGGAACCCCCTTCCCCTCCCCTCTTTCTTTATTTTTTTCTCATTTCTTTCTTTTTCTATGCTTATTCTTCATTTATTTAGATGTTTTTTATCTCTTTTTTCTCTCCTTTGTTTTCTCTCTTATTCTCATTGTGGCTGTTCTTGTTTTTCATCTGTTCAATGTTTTTATGTCCTGTTTTCTCAAAAATTCAGAATTTAGTTCTCTGTTTTTTAGAGTTTCAGAATTTAGTTCTTTGTTTATTAGAATTTCAGAATCATGTTGTTCTATGCTTATTTTTTAATTAAACCTATAATGTTGTTCCCAATTCTTATTCGCATACAGGATTTTAGTCTATGATTCTGTTGTTTGTTTATGCTATTTTCAATCTATTTTTGCTGTTGTTTTTAGTGGATTTTAATGTGTGATGTTATATGTGTTTTATACATTTATGATATTTACATGGATTTTAGTCTATGATGTTATATGTGTTTTATCTATATTTGCTCTGCAATTTAGTCATATTGATCTATCATTGATGCTTTTAATTGTGAATTATACTTACCAGTTAATAAGTGGCAAGAATGGGTGATTTCAAATCTGTGAGGAGATGGACCAGCCAAAAGAAATTGGGATATGGCCTACATGAATGTGATAAAGTAATCATGTTGAAAAAATTATCAATTTTTGCCCAAGTGATGAAAGTTCTGGTAATGTTTTTGGTCTGTTTAGTTTGTATTCATATCTGCACATTGCTTGTAAAAGGATTTTGGAAGTGATGACAGTGAGTCAGTGACTGATCTGAAAGCAAGGCAACAATTTTTAATTGAAGCTGCATGCCAGTGTCAAGAGGGTGGGATGCATAAAATGCATAAAATGTGTAAGAAATGAGATACTCTCTCTTCCTTATCCCTACTCCTTAATTAGTCCATGACAATAAAAGCACATGTGTGACTGGCAGTTAATGATATACTATTATGAAAATGGAAATTGAGTATTTTTATCTATTATTTTATGAAAGTGCTATATGTTATGTCATTGCAATGTCCATGCTTTATTTGTTTATAAGAGTGTGTTTGTTTCACGGATTAAGAACATATTCCCAATAATGTGAACTTTGACATGTTTGCCACAATAGGCACTGCTATTGTGAATCGAAAGACACATGGATCAGAAACACTGATAGGATGTGCAGCAGCTAATGGACTTATGATCATCACGAGATAAGCCCAGGCCAGCAGCTAATCATAAACACAAATAATTTAAATATCGATATAGCTTCTAAATAATGTCACTAGATAACATTATTGGAGGAATAGGATACGAGATAGACTTTGGTTTTTATGTGCAAGACTTTTCTTAAATATCTGGTATTTTGACTCTATTTAGGATTTGTGTAAGCTAGATGTTTCATTTATGTTAAATGACTTAATTTTTTTTTATTTTTTAATGAATTTGATCTTCACTATTTAATTGTGTATTTTTTATCTATCTATTAACATAAGATCCACTATTTAATTGTTTCATTTATGCTATATCACATGTATTATGTTTAGTCTTAGGGATGCTTTAATCCCTTTATTTATACATGTGATATAGTATAGTTGATCTTATTTATACTTATATAATAATGCCTATACAAATTTGGTATTGGCAGCTAGAATTCCAGATGTGTATTCATTGTGTATAATGTAATAATTGAATGTGTTGATTTTGTTTTTTGAAAAAAAAAAAAAAAGATATTCTAAGACGTTTTTCTAGAAAACTGTCTTAAAAAAGACTTCTAAGACGGTTTTTGTAAAAACCGTCTTAGAATGCTTAATTTTTTTTATTTAAAAAAAACATTGTAAGACGGTTATCTGGAAAACCGTCTTAGAAAGTATACTTCTAAGACGATTTTTGTTAAAAAATCGTCTTAGAATTGTTAATTTTTTTAATTTAAAAAAAATACATTCTAAGATGGTTATTTGAAAAACCGACTTCGAATATCACATTCTAAGATGGTTATAGGCTAACAATCGTCTTCGAGTGCCCCATTCTAAGACAATTATACCCTATAACCGTCTTAGAATGTCACATTCTAAGAGGATTATGAACAAAGAACCGTTTTTGAATGTCTCATTCTAAGACGTGTGTAGCCTATAATCGTCTTAGAATGTGACATTCTAAGACGGTTCTTTCCAATAACCGTCTTAGTATGTGACATTCTAAGACGGTTCTTTTCAATAACCATCTTAGAATGATGTAAAAGAAATAATTTAAAGACGAATTCTAAGACGGTTCTAGGCTAACAACCATCTTAGAATGTTACATTATAAGACGGTTCATTAACCGTCATAGAATTTCTTACCTTTTAGTGACGTTGGCTAAAATGGCGGTTCTCGAACCGTCGTCGAATGGGTCAAATAATCGACGTAGAAAGCGTTGTTTGTAGTAGTGAAGATAGCTCCCAAATAACTAATAAGTTTCTTGTTGGAACATTAATGAGTACGTTGACCATCGTGAAGTTTGAGGGATCAAGTACTAGGCACGAGCATGCATTGAGATGACAAACATTGCAGCAAGGCTTAAGACCTTGGGAATGGATGTGAATATGAACTTCCTTGTATAGTTTATTCTTAACTTATTATCATTTGAGTATGATCCGTTCCAAATGAGCTATAATACTATGAAAGACAAATGGAATGTGCATGAGTTGCACAATATGTTGGTTCAGGAGGAAACAAGGCTTAAGAATCGAGGAAGTCACTCAGTTCATTATGTAAGCAACCAAGGAAATTAAGGAGCTGAAAGAATTTTATGAAGAAGCATGATAAGGGTAAAAGGCCATTAAAGATCAACGAGGCATCAATGCAAATCCAAAAGAAAGCATCAAAGAGCAATCATTGCCACTTCTGTAGGAATGTTGGACACTTCCATAAGGATTGCCCAAAACGTAAGGCTTAGTTCAAAAAGAAAAAAGGTGAGCTTAATGCTTATGTATGTTTCAAATCAAATTTAACTGAAGTTCCCCATAATACGTGGTGATGTACGGCTCATGTTTCTAATACGATGCAAGGATTTTCTACAATCCAAACCATAAGCCCAAATGAGAAGTTCGTCTTCGTGGGGAATAGAGTGAAAACTCCAATGTAAGTAGTCGGAACTTATCATTTAATCCTTGACACTGAACATCACTTAGATTTATTGGAAACTCTTTATGTACCTAGTTTTTCTAGAAATTTTGTTTCATTATCTAAACTCGATGTTTCCATTTATTTAAGCATAATCATCCCATTGGTACTGGTAATCTTTGTGATGGTTTATATAATTTGAATTTAAATGGTTTGTATGTTGAAACGGTTTTGACTCTATTTTGTAATGTTGGCACTAAACGTAGTTTAGTGAATGAATGTTTCGTTTTCTTATAGGATAAACGTTTGGGTCACATTTCTAGAGAAAGAATGGAAAGATTAACAAATAATGAACACAAAGAAAGGGGTTGCAAGAAGCACTCAGCTTCTTGAAATTGTGCACACTGACATTTGTGGACCTTTTGGTGTCAATTCTTTCGGAAAGGAAAGATACTTTATTACAGTCATTGATGAATATTCATGTTATAGTTATGTCTATTTACTGCATGAGAACTCTCAAGTAGTGGATGCCTTGGAAATTGATGAGAATGAAAAAGAAAGACAATTAGACAAAAAGGTGAAAGTTATCACACTACTAAAAAGAATGGTTTTAACATCGTTATGTTAACATCAATTTTTGATAAAAAACGATGTTAACAAAAATGCGGTGGCAAATTCTTAAATAAGATGAGTTTGTTAATATCGACTTTCTGAAAAACCGATGTTAACGAACTCATGTTAATATCGATTTTTGAAAAAACGATGTTAATGGTCTCATGTTACATATGTTTTTAAAAAAATCGATGTTGATGTTAACATCATTTTTTTAAAAATCGATGTTGTTAAATCACGAAAAACAAGATGAATAAAATGGAACATTAAAACTCCCCTTCAACGGCAAGCTCCTCCACCAACTCTGTCGCCGCCGTCCTCCTCCTCAAGAATCGCGAGTTTTTCATGCTCCTAACCACCTTTGTCGCAGTCCTCATCGGCTGCGTCATCTTCTTCATCTGGCGTAGATTCTCATCCCCCAAAGCCAAGCATCTTGAGACTCCTAAACGCGTCTTCGAGAAGCTTCCTGAAATCGAAGTCGACGACGACACCAAGAAGGTCACCTTCTTTGGCACTTAAACTGACACCGACGAAGGCTTTGCCAAGGTATAATTATTTAAACTCAATAATTATATATTTTTTTCTCTAAACCTTTCTTTAATTAAATTTTGCGTTTTAACAGGCCATAGCTGAATCTGCAGAGTCAACAAGGACATGGGAGGAGCGGCAAGCGACCCAAGCATAAGTTTCGTTAACGTTGTCCATGGTGTTGTGAAACTGAGGAGAGCAATACAGCATGTGCGGTGAAGATGAACCCTAACAAAAAGTTTTTGAAAAAATAATAAATAAAAAAGGTAAGCACGGTGTGTTAAGTTTACCTGATTGGAAGACAGGTTTGGTTGCAGGGATGGTTTGAACAAAGGACATAAATGATTCTAATCTGTGTTGACTTTTTTTTATTTTGATCAGATTTGGGTTCTTCAATAGTTGCTGATAAGGTGTTTGGTAAAAGGCCTCAATAAAATTTTCAATATTTGAATGGTTAAGTCCACCTATCATTGGCAGAAAACAACACTTTTTGATTATTAGAATTCATGAAATCTAGAGTCTAGATTGAATGATGGAGTCCTTGCTAGTTCTTTAGAGACAACGACCAAAGTGACACATTTGGAAAAAAAAATGCCTAATTGCCACGGGTGGAAAAAAATTTTCCAAACTGCCACGCGTCGTAATTCGCTGGGGGGCAGCGAATTACGTACGTTGACGTGGCGGGCTGGCAGTGGCCAACGTAATTCGCTACCACCCCTAGTGAATTACGTGGTCAAGGGTGTCAGGCAACAGGTAGACAGCAGGGCCACGTGGCACGAATGGCCGTAATTCGCTACCCCCCTTAGTGAATTACGTGTCATAATACGCTGCCATACCTAGCGGATTAGTTACACATTGCAAGCTTTTCCTAATTCACTGTCAGGCCCAGCGAATTAAGTGTTGTAATTTGCTATCCGTACCAGCGAATTAAAGTATCACCCCCCTATTTAAACCCATACCTTTGCATATTTTTTTCACTACATTTGTTCAGTTTGCTTTGAGCGATGAATTTTTTTTAAAGCTTTTGCAAGATGAGTGCTATTAGAGATGGGTTGATCACCATTGTATACTATAATGGGAGAAAATATGTTGGACCGAATGGTCAAATATTTGAAGGAGAGAGCAAAATGTTTCGTATGCCTCGCAGATGTAGTTATGATGAGTTGATGAAAATCATATATAAGAAGTTGAGATTACAACGAGGTCAGTCTGTATCCCGTTTGAGTGCTCGATGTGCATCCGGCAACCCATTGCAATGGGTTAGTGTGGATGTTGTCGATGATGATGATCTATCCTTAGTTACGGACGCATGCATATCCGACGGAGGAGATCCGAGATTTATAGAACTGTATGCTGAAGTGAATTGCGGTGGACAGTCTAGCAGTGTTAATGTTTTTCCAGTTGTTGGTTCGATTGACCTTAACGTAGAGCTGATGGTCAATTTGGAAGATAGACATGTATCATTGTCACCACCTCCAACGACGCAACCGACACAGGAATTTGAGGCAGAAGATACAGAAATGGTGGATGGTGAGCAGGCAGATTTGCTGATGGATAGTTCTGAGGAAGATGTTGATGAAGGTGTTGTTCCAGATACCGACTCATCAGATACGGATGTAGACGGTGATTTTGATCGTGCTTATGCTATACCTTCTCCAGGCATTGTTGGAATGCAAGTTTTGCTTCCGATTCCAGGTATGAATACAAAACTCGATGTTAGTTAGTAATGTTAACATGTTTAGCAGTTTAACATAACTCTATGTGTTTAATGTGTCATTATATAGTAGAGGCCAATATATTTGCCAGTTTAAGATAACAAGGTGTTTAATGTGTCAATATGTAGAAGAGGCCAATGTAGCATTTTGGTCTAACATAAGTCATTACACAAATATTAATTGGAGTCACCCAGATGAGGAGTTAGATGACATGGAAGGAGCGCAAATACCTAATTAGGAGATGGGACAAGAGTTATATAAGGGTCAGGTGTTTTCAAGCAAGTTCGATGTGCAAATGGCAATAAAGCAATATTGCATGGGTGAGCATCGCACAACCATAGTTGCAAAAAGTGATACGAAAAGGCTTATAATGGTTTGTGAGAATCATAATGAGGGTTGTGTGTGGAGGATGAGGGCATACCAAAAAAAGCGTGGCACAGAATGGATTGTAGGAATATGGAACAACCAACACACGTGTGTTACTCATAATCTGTCTCAAGATCACAAGCAACTTGACTCTAATTTCATATGTTCGGTGATCCTAGGTAATTCAATTTTTTTAAAATTTGTTAAGTTTTATTGTTGCATAAGTAAGTAACGTGTTATTGGCTAATGAAATGCAGAAATGATTCGCGAGGACCCCAGTGTTAAGATTGGGTTAATTCAAGAAAGGATTTCGATAATGCTCGGATTTCACATTTCATATAGGAAGGCATGGAAAGCAAAGCAGAAGGCTATTGTGAAGGTATTCGGGGATTGGGATGAGTCGTACGCATTTTTGTCGAGGTGGTTGGGTTACATGGTAAATTTTGCTCATGGGTCTGCCTTTAAGTTGGAAACGATGGATCATTTTGTTAATGGACAACTGGATGATAGTGTAAAGGTATTTAAAAGGGTGTTTTGGACATTCAAGCAGTGTTGTGATGGTTTTAACTATTACAAGCCCATTATCAGCATCGACGGTACCCATTTGTATGGGAAATATTGTGGCACGTTGCTGATTGCAACATCAGTTGATGCCAACAATTACGTCCTACCAATTGCGTTCGCGATTGTTTCCGCCGAGAATATTGACAATTGGTCTTGGTTTTTGGCACTACTTCATATTCATGTTACGCAGAAAAACGGAATATGTCTTATTTCTGATCGACATGCGGGAATTTTAGCGGCGGTCAACAATGCAGAACTCGTGTAACGCCTCTCATGATTCGTACTTGATTGATTTTAATTAAAAACTCGTGTCATTAAAATTAAATTAGTATAAATTTTTCACGAAAATTCATTCTGCTTTGCTTGCTAATTTTATGATTCGTAAGTAACATAAATGATTATCCTCACCACGATTTAGTTATAGTAAGAAGTTTAGTTAAATATAACAGTCCGTGTAC